>JAULSY010000072.1:0-179112 GCA_030512305.1 Cercophora samala | reverse complement strand
ATAATTATAAATATCTTTAATAATATTAATAATTATATAATTATTATTTTTTATAAAGTTTTATTTATTAAATATATAAAAAGTCGCTTATATTTTAAAATTACTATATTAAAGCGTTAATTATATTATTATTAAAAATTAAGTCGTAAGATTTATAATATTAAAGGTACTATATTTATAAATAAAATAAAAGATCTTTTCTTACTTAATAATTTAATCGATTATTTTTTCCGCGGTATTTATTTTTTTAAAATCCTCGATATACTTACAAAGTTTCTATTATTATTAAAGTCAAAATTAATTATCTTTAAATTTAATTACTTTTTTTAAATTATTAAAGTTATAAAAGAAACTTCGGCTTTTATTATAATAAATATTTTATAAGGACTTTTTAACGTAGTTTCCTATTTAAATATTTAAAGTTTAAAAGGTTTATTAAATATATTTATAGTCGCTTAATAATAAAGGGATAAAACGTAGGTTCTTTTTATAAAGTTAAACTCCTTTAAAAGTTAAATCGTTAATAATATATATAGGTTTTATAATTTTTTTAAAGTATTTAAAAAGTTTAAGATTATTTTTTATAATTTAAAGGTACTATATATTAATCTCTTAAATGTATTTCCGATAGGCTTTAAATACTTTAAAGTTATAATTAAAATAGTTTTAAGCTTCTTACTTTTTAATATATTTAAGGTCTTTAATAATTATAATAATAGTTTTATAAAGAAGCGGCTTGCGATTATCGGGATCGATATAGCGCTATTAATTTTAAATAATAACGTAAATATTTCTCTCGAAGTTATTTTAATTTTCGGGACTATTAAGGAAAACAGCGCTTTTTTCTTTTATTACTTTAAAGTAATCTATAAGGCCGTTATTTAATATTATAATAATATAAGGTTATTGTATTTTATAAGGTTAACGTAATAGTAATAATTTTAATTAAGGTATAATAAAACGATAGTCTAACTGCGAATTATTAAATTTAATATGGGGCTTAAAAAAAGTGCTTAATTCTAGTGTTATACGAGGGAGAGAACCGGGTGGCTGGTTGAAGCCGAACCTAGTGGCTCAGGTCCCACTGCCAAGGTATTAATTTCCTAACAGCGGGTCCCTCTGACTAATTTGACACAGCCCTTCCGTTTAACGGAGACTTGGGCTTGGGTTATGCGTTCGAGACCGATCGATCTCTCCAAAACGGAATCACGCACACGGTCACCCAAACCTCAATCCTCTCTCTCCTGATTCTCGAATCCGCCCGAGTTTTCTCTACATAATAATTATGAACTAACCTAGCAAAAGACTGTCTCGGCTTGGCAAGTCCCTTCGATTAGGCACGCTTACGACGTTGAGGGCGTCCGATGATACGCCCCTAGATAAGATGGGGAGCGGGGTAGCAGGAAGGTAGCCTCCGCAGCCATGCAGGCCATCAATGTGATCGCGTTTGTCCAATGCCCATACTTCACGAGCACATTGCCATGTCCGATGGCTGACCATGACCCCCGATCGCTCGTCCTGACCGTGGTGCCATGCAGATGTTGCGGGTGTTTGACCGGTGTCTATCAATCAATCAGGGGGCAAGCACATGGCGTGTCATCGAGATCGACAACAGGTGAGATCTCGATGAAGTGCGAAGTTAGGTCCTCAAAAGACTGCTTATCTACATAAAAGGCTTAAAACACCATCCGTCCGCTGCATCTCAATGCCTCTGCCCTCTCTGACTTGGTGTTTCCATGGGCCTGGTTGATCTGACCCAGTCGTTCTCAACACACACTTACAATGTCTGCTTCTCTGCCTGCCATCACAAACTTCCATACCACACCCAACTGAGTGATAGCCAAGATCGGATCGTCGGTCTGTCATCCACACGTGGGTGCTGGCAACATAAAGCCCACCGCGACCATCGAGGATTCAACCGACATCGAGCCTCAACATACATATTCGACCAATCCCAGCACATCCAATCCTACCTGGCCCCTTGGGTTTACCAACACAGTCGATGCCCGACCTGATATCGATCCCACCAAGCATGCAAATCTTGTGGCCAGCAGATCCTGTCAACTATCCCGGATAACTCTGTAATTGCAACAGGTAAAGATCATCACGTCCACTCATCCCTCACATCGTAGAATCTCCCCGTGATCTGGACTCTCTCCTTGTAAGCCAAGAGGGGCGTGGCATTAGCAAACCACAACTTACCACAAGGTAGCTGCGAGAGATGACTCTTTGGTGAGATTGTGGTGTTGGTAATCAGAGAACGCTTCTCTCCACCATGAAACAAAGACAAGCTCTCCCTAGTGTGCCATGGCAAACCGTCCCACCAACGGCGGCACGGGTTTAAGCCGGCTAGTTCCCCATCCCAGCACACTGGCGCGTAGTTTTGTACGTAAGAGAACGGGGAGTGAAGCAAAGAACATGCAGACAGAACAAAGAAGGTCATCATCCCACACCATCCATGAGGCGAGAGGGTTGGGGCTTACCAGAATGTCGGGTTTTGGTTTTTCTTTTGACTTTGGAACTTTCTTTCTCCACTATACACTAAGGGAGTGTCCGATTTGTCACCGTTCTGCTGGGACAGGGCACGCAGGATCAGTCAGCCTTCTAGATTTCGATCTTTTGGGCTCGGGGGGGCAAAGGATGGAAGCTTCTTTGAATAGCAACGTTGCCGGAGGAAAGGGGAACTTTTCTAGTCAGGCCATGGATCCCACTGTAACGCCATGTTGGATGCTTGCGGAAGGAAGTTATTCAAGTCGAGGCTTGTTGGGGTGACAAATGTATAACTAACATGATGATCAAGGATTTCTAAATCCCCTCAGGTCTAGTAATACACATGAGGCCATATGGGCTTTCAGTATCCAAACGGACTGCTCATTGTCCTACGTGGAGGGAGGAAGGAAGCCTTTAACACGCCACTTTGTGTAGTAGTGGTATCTGGTCCACAAACCCCATCATCTTGTTAGTAAGAGCGAGCTTGGCTGGCTATACTGACTCACCTTTCTATACAGTAATCCAGAAAGGACTTGCGGGTTCTTGGCTGTCTCAAGTCCGTGACCATTCACCTCCCCACGTGGCGGTAGTGAAGCCCACCCCAACACCTTGTAAACTTGATATCTGGACCAGCTCATCATACCGTGAGTACCGTGAGTCACAAATGGCTTGGCCAATACTGAATTTTAAAACACAACCGAAATGTAATGATTACCTAGACTGTAATCCCCAAGTGGAGGAGAGAAATCTCTTACATACCACCTCATGTTGCCCACACTCTACCTAATCCGTCAGTCTATGCCCTTAGTCACAACGAGCTTGGCTACCTAGGCACTGACTCATAAACTACCAACGCACAGCAAGCCTGGGCTGTTCACATCTGTTTACATCACGAGAGGAACATTCCATATCCTTCACTGATACACCCGGGGTCCAAAGTTAGAAGCTGAATGCCTCAACACAGAAGCTGAACGAAGCTCGCGTCTTATCGGTGATAAACAAGCCCAACGATCCCAAGTATCTGTGACGAGAACTTCCCTGAAAACTGGGCTGTCAAACTGCCTATATGGTTATGTTAATTACCTAGTAAGAGACCTCATTGGTAAACTGCTCCAATAGAGGACGTCTTCGGCTGGACTTGAAAAAAAGGCGAGTGCCGACTGACAATAAACGCTTGAAGGATACCCTGTATCACATTCATAATAAAGTCCTTGACAATCACAGTATCACCAGCAGCGACAGAATACAGAGGTAGAGTTGGAGCGTGAATTATTTGGTTCCCTTCCCTATTTATTCCTGATTAAAAAGTGTTTCTATGATTTTGAGAGAGCGAGAGAGAGAGTGAGTGAGAGAGAGAGCAGCCGGCACCTGGCCACGGCAATGTGTCTGTCAGAGAGTGTGTGGGATATCTTGTGAGGGGAAATTTTGTTTGACCCGAGAAAGAACCGGAATCTCCTCCTTTCTCCTCTTAGCTTGGTTCTTTGCATGTATTACTCCTACTCTCCTAGCAACCAGGTTTTCTCTCAAAGATTTGAAACAGAAACATGGCCGTGAGAGAAACGAGCAACGAGAAAAGAACCAAAAGTCAGAATGTGTAGTATCCCGTCAAGACTGGTATTTCCTCCCCTCCTCCTGCCTTCCCCACATCCCTTGCCTTGTGTGATTGATAAAAAAGAGATTCGGTCGGATGATTTGTGAATGTGTGAGGTTGTCTGCGTGTGTGGCGGTGCTTTCGTCGTGGATGTGTGGTGAAAAGTGAAGAGCTGTGAAAGAACAAAAGAAAACAGATGAGAGCTGCCAACGACAAACAACAACTAAAATAATAACAAGCAGCGGTGAACGGTAACACCTGATAGATAAATACAACTGCTGAATGCGCCTGAACCAAAACAAAAATCGTCTCGTCATTAGTCGGCCCTGGCTTCTCGCGGAAAAAATGTGTCGAATAGAGGATGGTGATAATGCCTGATGGTGGTGGTAGGGACTGGAAGAAGTAGTACCAAAGGTGCAACCACAGAGACGGTCTGTGGAGCGAGCCATGTGGTGGAGTGTTTGCTGTGCGCACGAGGGGCCGCCGCCATTGTCGTTACATGACAATGCAGCAGCCGCAACCACCCTTCTTTTGAGATGGATCCTCCTCGGGGGGTTCTGGCACCTTGACTGTCGACGAAGGCTGAGGTTGAGTCTGCGGTTGTGGTCCTGGCGTCCGTGGGCTTGGTAGAGGGCTCATTGCTGGCTTGTCTGAGATCTTGGGCATTGTTGAGTATGAGTTCGCCCTTCCACCAAATGTAGGGCTCCTCACTTCTGGCCGTAACGGCCAATCACCCTGTTCCTCGTCCTGGGCTTCCTTTTCAGGATCTCTCTCCTCTTGGCCCGTGCTGTTCTCTGGGGGTTTCAGGAACCCTTCGTCGGTGAGTGGCCTAAACTCTCTGTCGTAGACATTTCCAAACTTGCCCTCTCGTTCCATCCTCTCCTGAGCTAACCGCTTAGCCACGGTTGGCAAGAGTTGTTGATCCGGAGGCAAGCGAGGATCAGGCCGGTACGCTGAAATCATCCAAGGTGGTTCACCTTCCATCGGCTTGCTGCTGCTGGAGAATTCCCTTTCGCCAGATCTGGTGTTTGGCCGTGTCCCGCTACTAGTCGAGTCCTTACTAGGCCCTCCCCTTGTCTTGGGACGTCCGGCGGCCCCATTCGCAGCCTTTGGTTTTCTAGTACCGACAGGCTTCTTGGGGGATGGGTCGATTCGCTTGTTCGGTTGGCCGGCGGAATGAGCAGTCCCCTCGCTCGGTGTCAGTTTGCCAAGCGAGGTTGCGTTACTACCGCTTCTGGCTCGGGTTCTTGAGTAGGATATCGAATCCTCGCCGGGACTACCGTCGCGTTTCCTGGCCAAGAGTGTGTCTCGTTCAATATGCTCGCTAGGAATGGGCACAGGGCTGACCTTTGCCACGGGAATTTTCGAAGTGTTTTTGCCGCTGCCGGTTGAGATCCAATATCCGTCACCCTCTTCCACTATTTCCTCCGGACGTCTTAGATCCCAACTAGGAATCGAGTTGAGATCTGGAGTTTTTGGCTCCGTTGTCGTTGCCCCCGAGTTTTTCCTAGACCTCGAGGCGTTATCCGTACCACCAATCGACCTGCCCGAGCCGTTCAGCTTGTCCTGGCTCTGATCCCTCCGGGCCCTGTTTTGACTCTTCGACCTTGCCCTGTCCCTTTGGCGTGGCAAAAAGATGCCAGCAGCTTGCAACTCTTCACTTTCAATCCGAGCCAGCTTGTCGCGATGGATCCATTTCGAATTATCTTCTTGGCCTATCGGAGGCGTGCTGTCCCTCGGTCCCGTTCGTTGCAAACCCTCGGGTCCATTCCCTCTCGTTTCGCTATCAAATGCTTCTGAGCTTTCCAAAGAGCTGGCGTGATCCTGAATACTTCGGGGTTTCGATTGCTTGTGGTGGTTTTGGGTGGCATAAGCAGGATCGAAGCTCTTCATATCGGAACCAGCGTCTCCGTTGGCGTACTTTCGCGAAATCGAGTCTAGGCCCGTGGCGGTAGAGTGCAGGGTAGAATTACCATTCTGAGAGGCCAGTGGCTGTCGGTGGGATGAATAGGCGTCTTCGTCATGTAGTAGCCGCTTGCCGTCGTGAAGGTCGCTCTGCGGTGGGACGCGAGTGTCAGAATAGTGCTTTCCCTCAAGGTAGGGAGGTAGGGAACAGGGAAGCTGGGAGGAAGGCAGGTTGTCTCCGCTTGAAAATGCTGCCGGTGGCTTCGCTCTTACCTCTATCTCGTCCGGCACAGCGAGGTCCCACGGGTAAGAAGTGTCATGGGCAGCAGATGATGAGAATGCCGTCGTGGTCTGCGATACTGCCGCCATTGTCACCTGGAAAGGCAACTGGATAGACGGGTCGGCGACGGCGACAAACCAGTCGTCGACTGGGTCACTGGAGCTTGACTCGCTGCAGTTCGGCAGGAATTACGGGGCAGGTGCGGCAGTGAACCCAAACCACCGGGCCAAAAACTGGGCCTATCTTTTTTTTTGATCTGCAAACAGAAAGAAAATGCTGAATGGTGTAGGCCGTTGAAGACTTCCAGGTTGCACTTGACAGCTGCCGGCGCGGGTGCAATTGAGCGCCGAGTGTATCACCGCGCCACCCAGCCTCTCTCCTACTTGGCCAACAGCGTCAAGTGCAGCGCAGATCGGGTCTCCTCATGCGGCTGTTCCGATGTTCTGGATGCTGCCGTCGCGGATCGTCTCAATCGATTTTGATCGGGGGTTGATGTTCGCGTGATGGTATGTGTATGGTCGGTCGTGACAAAGGAAATGGGCCGGGGCGCGGGCAGACGATGAGGAGGTCGTGCCGAGAGTGGTTGTGACGGGAGAAGATGGTCTTGGTGTTGTGATTTGTCGTGGGCGTCCAGGGCCGCCTTCCACGGAGCACCACTCACTTCAACCTTGAACGAAACGAGCTACCGGGACCTAGACTTTTTTGAGGAGCCTGGCGTCTGCGGGTCTCGGAATTTGGATTCTCCCCCCTTGGCCCTGTTCCCGTCCTATTCAACGTCGGCGTGCTATACCTCTTGACAGATCAACGGGGCCTGTGGACTAATAATGAGTGTAGTGTTGGACCGAGTGAGTGCAAACGAGAGAATGGATGGATGCGCTTCAAAGGGAAAAAAGAGGGGCATGGAACCAATGCACAATGCACGGGGATTCGAGAAGCACCTGCACCTAAGCAGCCCCGGGTCCGGCGACAGAAGTCAGCACTGATGAGGCGGGCGGATGGGTTGACGTGAACTGTCAAACGAACATCGCCAGTCAACAGTCGCGTGGTGCAAATATCAGACTGTCAATTTCCTCTAGACGCAACCGTTCCCTCGGGCAATCCAGGGGTAAACTTGTCCAAGCACCCAAGGTGGTATTTGCTGGAGAAGCGTCCCAAGCGAAAAGGAGTCTCATTAATCTTCGCTCGTGACGCCATTGGCCAATTCCCACCCATGGCCCGTGCCCATTGCCTCATTCACTCTCTCATTTCTCATTTCTCATCTTGGGGCTTGACTTCAATCGGTAATGTCCGCCAAGTCAAGCATCGCCGGTCCCTTCTGCCTTGTTCTCGACGGCTTCAACATCATGTGATTGTCTATTTATGCCCATCTCACCTCCATCGAATTTATTATTAGGAGCATCACAGGGTTCCTGCCCTGGGCCGACACGACCCCCACGACTGTGTCACCACCACCGGCCATCAACCCAAACTTTATTTAGAAGCGAGATTATGTACAAACAATATCATGGCATCCTCTCCCTGCTCGTCCGGCCAAACCAGGCGAACTCGAATTGTTTGTATCAGCGATACTCACAACTCAACTGTCAAGCTTCCAAAAGGAGACGTGCTCATTCATGCTGGCGACTTGACGAACCAGGGCAGCTATTCTGAGGTAGCTAACAGTTTCCGTCCCTATCCATGAGGTGGTTTTCTGATTGTGAGCCTCTAGCTTTCCAAAGCTGTGCAGTGGTTGGAAAAGGCTGACTTTGAAGCCAAAATCGTGATTGCCGGTGAGAATTGTTAATCACGACAACCGCATCACACTTACACACAGGCTAAAAAAACAACAGGAAACCACGATATAACGCTGGATTCCGGCTTCTATCAAGAGCACGGGCATAACTTCCACAACAAGACCCCCCAGGACACAGCTGAATGTTTGAAGCTTCTCACATCGAGCCCTACCATCACATATCTGTGCCATGGCTCGACAAAAATTCAACTCACAAACCCCAAAGGACCAAAGACCGAGTTCACCGTCTTTGGCTCCCCCTACAGCCCCAGGAACGGCTTGTGGGCGTTTGGATACGATGACATCGCTATGGACTTAGGTTCTTTAGCAACGCAAACATCGACAGCCCCTGGTTCCCAAGAATTGGCCACAGCAAACCTTTGGACAGAGATCCCACTTGACACGGACATTCTGGTCACACATACGCCGCCTCAGGGCAACTGCGATGTCACACTAGGGTGTCCATATTTGAAGAAACGACTCTCGACAGTTCGCCCACGGCTTCATGTGTGTGGCCATGTTCATCCAGGGAGGGGTGCTGAGCGGGTACGATGGGAGCTGAAAAGTGTTGGGCACGACGGCGACGAAGAATGTCATGAAGCTAATGTGGAATACTGGAACGACCCGAACCCAGATACTCGGTCAGCGAAGCTCAGTCTTGTTGACTTGACTGCTCGTGGTGGCAACCGCGCCCTAGCCTTTGGCCTTTCAGCTGTATCTACAGCCGATGTAGCAGGAGGCATCCCACGTGATGGTCAACTCCTGGATCCGTCTGTCTCATGCACCCCATCATCCCGACAGGATTCCGAGCGTCGGATCCCGGCGGGTCCTACCGTATCGGATGGGCACTGTCGTGGTCTTGGTTCTGGCTCTGGGCTGGGTTCCGGACCCGCCACACTGGATGACGTCCAACACCTAACGTCCAAAGACCCCAGCCGCACGGGTCGACGCGAGACTTGCGTTGTCAACTGTGCTATCGTGGCAACAAACTGGCCTCACACGGGTGGCAGGAGGTACAACAAGCCCATTGTCGTTGATCTGGATCTGCCCGTATGGGTGCAGTCCCAGGATCAAGTTGAACCCCCACCTACGTCTAACAGAGCGGATAATATCCCTTGACAAACCTCTTCCTGCATTGACCTGGACAGCTGCGTGTATTTTCATCGGCAGCAGTTGGCCTGGAACCCGGCTGAGGCGCCGACCACGGCCAATATAATGGAGCATCATGGCAGATCGTTAGAGACTCGACGGCTGCTTGTTGCTCCACCCAACAAGCTGCTCGATCCGCTTCTAAGAACCAACAGAGGCATGGATATGATTCCGATACGCTACCGTCATCTGAACGGAGATCCTCCCGTTAGCTCTCCGCAGACCCCAGTGTGCTCAACGTGGCATGCTCGGGAGAACATCCCCACAGCCTTCACTTTGTTTCAAAAGCCCACATGGGCTAAGATGCCAATCTCAACATCATGACGAAGCTACAATAGCTGTCACCGAACAACTGGAACACGGCCACAGCTGAAACCGCGTCAACAAGCATACGTGCGTATCTCTAAATAGGTAACGTCTCATGTGACGTCTGTATATCCTTTTCTATGACGCTTTACAAGCTGTCTACTGAGCGAGGCAGGGTTCAGTCGAAGGATGCTCTTTCCGCAAGGACCAATGGGGGAGTTTCCTCGCTGAGGTGTTCTTGTGCGATGCTCTTTGACCAGCCATGTCCCGATACCTGGGGAGCCAGGCAGAATAAGGGTCAAGAAGTGAGTTGGCCCGAGAAGAGATCAACGTCTATCTGACCGTGACACATGCCTCGAACCTGGGGTTCCGCAGCCGGGCCCCAGAGTTTACAAGCGGGCTGGACATCAGACATCTCCGTCAGCAGCGGCCCGCATAGCGTTTCCGCTTTTTACCCCAGCTCACAGCCGTCACTGCCTCGCGAGACCAAGGCTTGAGGTTGCTGGAAGGTCACGAGCTCAGAGGCTCACGAGTCCAGACACAATAGCCAATAGGCGCCGGCCAAGGCCAGCTGCGGTCTCGGCTGCGTGCTCCCTCTTCTTGCCAGTGCGGAGAACCATGCTGCATAGGGAGAAGTGCTCATCGGAAAGAATGCGAGAGCCGCATGGTCCTTGGGAGTCTGGATGGGCACAAGACTGCAAACTGTCCCATGTGGCTCCTAGACGTGCTTCTGCATCTCCTTGGGACCAGTTGTCCCGAGCAACAATGGTCAAATGGTGGAGATGAGGCCGTGGAGGGCATAATTGTCTAATGCTCCAGCTCCTGCACGAAGTTGCGTTGATGCCGTGGGGGACCGTTGTAGTGCAATCGGACTTCTCGAACGCTATGGTGCACATGTGCCTTAGGAGGCTGCTGACAGATGTGTAATGCACATCCTCCCCCTCTCTCTACGGCAGACGAGGAGAAAAGCCTTGTCAGAAATGGCAACAGATGTTGGACCAACAGTTCGTTCTCACCGCCATGGGGTCAACGGGCGCACGGCATATTGACGCTCCATTATCGGTCAGCCTGACCGCCCAAAACGTTCCGTACTTGCCGTACCGTACTGTGCTCTCAGCATTGTGTGACACAAAGGTCTTTCGGTAAGGGATCTCACCCACGTCGAAGTTTGATTCGGCGTCAGGTCCCTGAGGTTGAGGGACATGGAGGTCCTTACCTAACAAGGGTGTTTTGTTTCGTCAAAAGGGAGGGGTAAAGTCGCGGGTTTGGCGGGGTAATTTGACACCTCTTGATGCTGACTCGTCACAGAAGCTGTCGGTCTCCTGAGCGCTGCAGAAGCTCCCAGTCTCAAAAGTGACCATCGGAAGAGACGGTTTCTTCTCTTGGAACCAGATCTACCTCCTATGTACCTTTCCGGGACACTGGACAGGCCGAAACACAACAGATGACAGTCTCGAGAGGAATATCAGGCCCGCGAGTGTTACACCTATGACCGCATTGCCGTGCAAAGAAAGCAGGATATGGGCGACCTTCATATGGTCATTCCCACATGACAGCTCGGAAAGGGATCATTCCAAGCCTCATCGCTCAGGCACCAAAACCACAGCTGGAAGCTCAAAAGGCTCTCCAAGCCGCAGTGTCCGATCGGCTGGCGCCCCCCGCGACCACCGAACCGGCCCACTTGGAATGCCGCTGCCATCTGCAGATTCCAGATTTTCAGGGGTCATGATTGGTAGCCAAGGCGCTTCCCACTGGGGCACCGCACGCATCTCAACTGGCCCGGAGCGTGGGTGGGTGTCAGTTCTGGTGACAACCGTCCAGTGAGGGGCTCTGGCTCTGGATCGGATGGTCAGAAGCAGCCCTCCCACTCGCGTCATCAGCAACTGCTTGGCCCCTTTCCTTGGCCGGCCTGCCCCGCGTGGTGTTGACAAGTGCGGATTCCCGACGGCGAGATGGTGGGTGGTGTGGGCGAAGTTGTTGTGGTGTATGGAGGTGAGCAGAACATCGCGGTGTGAAGGAGGCACGAGAGGGAGTTATGTATGCACATTCTCACCGCCTATCGGGTTCTCGAGGCCAGCGCCCCGTACCTGCTTTCATGATGGTCTCCTTGAGAAGACCGGCCACGGTTGGCTGTCACCAACAGGAGGTACGCATGTACATTGGTGCACACAAACCCCCGCGCCCAGCAAGAAACGAGCACGAGATGGGCGGAGAATGGTTGGTGAAGCGTCTCAGCAGACTTTACACAGTAACTGCTAACGTCCATTTTTGCTTGATAAAACCGCAGCGATCACACGTACCAGCGGGACCTTGCCTTTGCGCTGCAGGTTTTGCTGTCCAATCCTAACAAGGCACATCTAGTCACGGCTAATAGATTACGGGTTTTGCGCGACTGGCGCCGAATTCCTCAGTCTTTTTGGAACTCCTCTCTTGCTGCAACGAGAGACAAAGATGTTGCCGGAACCAATTGGCTCAAGACCTCCTTAGCACCACTTAGCTCTGGTTCGCCAATGCAGCAAAACGCGAGGGGGGAGGGGGGGTTCTTCCCAATCACTGCTTCATGCCGGTTGTCTTGCCTCACACACCGGGGGAACGGCCTGCTGAGTGGGTGGTAACGGCTGGGAACCGGCAGGGTCGGGCATTCAATTCTTGTGACGGCTCGTCTTTTGCAGTTCAACTGCAGGGCATTCTCCATCGAGCAATTGGTTGGTGGGAGAAGAGCCCACAGGCTTGCAGCAGCAGCCAAGTTGCCCTCGCATCCAGTTAAAGCCAAGAAGACACGATGCGTTGGCGCACCATTACCACCGGCCTAAACCTTGATGGCTTCTCCGAAGACACAAGATGCACTTTTTCTGATATCGATCTCTTGTGGGTGTTTCGGGGCCCTTTCTTTTTATGAGCACGGGAGGAGGAGGGATTATGACAAGTCAACGGGCCAGCCTTGTCTGATGTTGAGGGGGGGGGTTGATAAGCGGTAGTTGAGGTCTAATAGACGTCAAGTTCTAGACCCTCTCTCTACTCACGTCAGGCTCTCACGGGCTTTTCTACTCAGGCGACCACAAGACATGCGATAGGATAAGGTCGGCGGGGTTGGTTCAGCGAAGCTACGGATACCCATACCATGTCATTGCCCCGCAGACGTGGAGTTTTGAGGTGTAAGCCAACGACGACAGCCTACCTAGCCAACAAGACGACACACGCCGGCTGAGGAATTTTTTGTCTGTTTTTATGTTGGCTAGCTGCTCGTGATCACTGGGTTGGGTGTTGTCGATGGACATCTGATTTAGGAGAATGCGATCTAGCTTTTTTTCTCTAGTACATATGCGTCACTGGCCAGCAAAAGACAAGGAAAAGAGTGGATATGCGTTGGCATAGCATGGAACACTGCTGGGCGGCAGGTTAACGAACCCGAACCCAGCCCAGCAGCCCAGCCCAGCCCAGTTCAGTTCAGTGTCAGCCCGGGGAAGAGGACGAGATATCGATTGCTTGCGTGGTTGCTTGCTTTGCTCTGCTTGCTTGCGTCGACTGTGTGCTTATGTTATGCGGCGGTTCGAGGCCGATTCGTTGTTTGGTACATGCGCCCTGTGGCTGTTGTTCTTTTTCGCCTCGCTTTTTTTGGTTGGGCTATTGGATAAGGAGACTTGGGGAGAACCAGATACATTTCTTGGGAGTTGATGGGTAAGGGAGATGGAGAGAGAGAGAGAGTGTGTGTGTGTATGTGTGAAGCGATGAGTCTTATGCAACCAAGACTAGACAAATTTTTCTAGAAAGGACCCTTTCTGTTGCATCGAGTTTGAATTTTTTTTTTTTTTGAGAGATTTTAAAAAAGAATACAGATTAAAAAAGAGCGGTTGCCGGGGAGGATGCCGATAGAGGAGACTCACCGCTAGAGTTTTTTATGTTGTATGTATGTATGGATATGCTTGGGAGTATGCAAGATGCAAGCAGCATGCATAAAGTTGAAACGCCGACCGCTGGTTTGGCGATGTTGCTTTGGGGAAATTTTCAAAAGTCTTTCTCTTAACACAAGAAATGAAAATGCGTCACTTGGTGGAAGAGATGATCTGGATATTGCCAGAAAAGGTGGTGATAGACATGATGAACAGATGACAAAGGCCGTCAATCCCATTAGTGTACCAGACCTTTGGGAAGAGAATTCGGTGTTAAGGTTATCGCCCCAAACGTGGAAAGTATGAAAATCCCGTCTGTCATCCGAACAGTCCGTCTTTGTCATTTGCTCAGGCACTCAGGCACACATAACAAATCTTTCAGGCACCGGGTTCGAAAAGGAGGTCTGGGTCTCGTATGGTCGGGCCTCTGGGGAGTTTGCCACCTTTCACAAGAACTTCACCTCTCAGCCACTTGTTGATTTTCTGGGACAGAAGGGACCCCCGAAAAGTATGATTCATATGTGAATCTGGAAGAGGCGAAGGGGAATTCCCATAGGAAAGGGGCAAAGGTTCTGGAAGTGTTGGAAAAGAATGCGTGTGCTTTTGCCTCAGTAGTGATAGGGAAAGGGAAGTTCCAACAAGGGTTCAAAAGACCTTCGGAGCTGTCTAGCTGGGTGGGAGGCCGCTCCGGGCGGTTGTTAGTAGCCCGTTTTCCGGTAGACCGTTGCCCGTTCGTGCCCGTTGGTTGGCGGGTTCTGTGGCGGAGAGGGATTGTTGTTCGAGGGTCGGGCGATAGCTTAGCTGGGTAAGGATTCCTCCGGGGAACTTCGTAAAGAGAACGAGGCCGTTCGGGGAGACCTAGGTGAGGAAAAGTCTTACACGAGAGGAGCTGAGTTGGGTGCTGATCTGAGGAGGCTTGGACATTGGGGGATATTATGTATGACTGTTCCAGAGTGAGGCCTTCGAGTTGCTGAACGCTGCGTGCTGTGTTGTTTCTGAGGGTCGAGTCCCAACTGAGACAGCTGCATTTGCTAGCGAGGAGTTACTGCGTAAAAAAGCTGAGGAGGTGACAGAAGCCGACAGAAGGAAAGGGACGTCCGGGGCGAGGAGCTGCTGGCAGAGGAGAGCTGCGGATGGATTGAAAGCAGTTAAAGAGACGGGGTGTTGTCAGCCAGGCTAGCTGAAAGAGGAAATATTGTGGCTGTCAAACCAATCACGGGCCGTTGACAGGGCCCTCGGTGCCCCGCTAGCCTTCCATCCCCACAGTATCCACAACCTCCCGCATCGTCCACGCCCCCTCTCAAACCGACTGAGGAATCCACAGCGGGGGAACAGTGGAAGAGGGCGACTGGGCGAGTGAGGGCGGCCGGCTGCGAGAACTCTTTACACATCTCCATCTTTGGCCCCCATCCTCCCAATTGATTCAATTTCCCTGGCAGCTCAGTAGCATTGGACGTTGCGTGGAAAGCAGTCATCCCTCTCGGTGCAGTGCAGTTCCGCGTGAACTGGGAAGAAGCAGAAGCAGAAGCAGGACAAGCAGGAAGTAGCAAGCAGGAAGCGAGAACAGGCCCCCCCCGCTGGCCACATCCCACTGGAGAGACTGCTTGCAGGTGACTTCATCGCCTGTCCTTCTGGCTCCTCCATCACCTCATACCACATACCACGCACCACCTCTACCACCACCACCACCACCAGCAACACAACAACAAGCAAGCCCAGAACCAGGTCGGCACTTGGGCTGGCCCTGTTAATCGCGACCCTGTTCTCTGGACGGTTGATTTCCACTGTTTTTGCCATCGACACCTACGCATACCGAGGGAACTTGGGGAACAACAAATCCACTTCCACTGCAGCGGACCATTCACCCCACGACAGAGCAACAACGGTTGCTTGGTGCTGGGTAGTTCAGGTGTCTCCACCAGCCAAAGCGTCGTCCCATATACAGCAACCCCCGTCCCAACACCGCTTCCTCTCTCCCCTCCCCGCTCGCTGCTGCTGCACCTCCTCACACAACCACCACCTCACAACCTCCCCAAAACACCGCATTTTCTCCTTTTTTTGTTTTTGTTTTTTTGCCTGGTTGAGCCGCTGGCCGACCTGCCTCACCATTCATCAATCCGCCTCGGAAGCGTGATTCCATTCCTCGTTGCCGCATTCGCCTCCCTGCATAACTCACCACCTACGCTCCTTCGACCCGGAGCCGAGTCCTGACGCCTCCGATGCAATAGCCGCCCCGTGTCGACCAGCCGACTGCTGCCTCTGCACCGCGCTCCTTTCGTCGACCTCCATCTAGCTCTTCAGCCTCATCTTTGAGCGTCTTACTCATCCTCCGACACTCGCCCATCTCACCAAGCGAAACCCCTCCAGAAGCTGCTTCTCCTTGACGGACCAAGCAGCTCTCTCACTCAAACCGTCGCATTTCATCATGAGCACCCTCCCCGCGGATCCATGGAAGACTCTCGGTGTCGAGAAGACTGCAGACAAGTCTGAGATTCGATCTGCTTACAAGAAGCTTGTGCTCAAGTGCCACCCTGACAAGGTCCAAGAACCCGAGCTCAAGGCCTTGAAGCAGGAGGAGTTTACAAAGGTACAACAGGCGTGGGAGCTGCTCAACAATGATGTCGAGCTTGCCAAGTATGAGGACCAGCTCAAGCTCGCTGAGCTCAAGGCAAAGGCTCAGGCCGCCATGAAGACGGCAGCGAATACGTCTGTTCCCCGCACAACCTCCACCAGGTACTACGACATTCGCACTGCCGAGCCACCATCAAAGTATAAGAGCCATACGACCTCGTCTCCCTCGACCGGCAAGGTGTACACCCACTATGCGTCACCCCACACCCGGTCGCACGAAGAGGTCCCTGCGTCTCGCACTTATGCCATCTATGAGGATGGCGAGAAGATTGCCCGTCGCACCGCCAGCTATGAGAAACCATCAAAGCGTGATGATGAGAAGCTGGAAGACATCAAGAGGAGAGAGAAGGAAGAGCTCCGCAGATTCAAGGAGAAGGAGGAGGAGAGGAAAAAGGAGAGGCTGATGGAGAAGGAACGTGAGAAGGAACGGGAGCGTGAACGTGAAAAAGAAAGGGAAAGGGAGCGTGAGAGGGAGAAGGAGGCCCGCAGGGCTGAGAAGAAGAGAATTGAGCGTCTTGAGAAGGAGAGGGAGAAGGAACGTCGTCGTGATGCCGAGGAGAAGACTCGCCGACACAAGCCTTACGTAGAAACGTACCCCGAGTTTGCCGAGCAACCCTGGGCCGAAGACGAGATCTACATGACGTCTCGGTCGGATAAGAAGAAGTCCTCATCGAGCAGCAAGAAGTACGACGACCCTCTTCTTCGCGAGCGGGAGCGGGAACGTGAGAGGGAGCGCGATCGAGAACGAGACCGTGAGAGGGAGCGCGAGCGAGACAAGTCCAGCTCTCGCCGAGCCAAGTCTCCTCATGCTGCGGCGATGGAGGTCCCCGAGAGGAAACACATCGACCACTTTGCAGAGGCTGCCAGCTACATTGCTCGTGCCGGTGGTTCTGCTCCCAAGGAGACGGCTTTCTGGAAGTCGCAAACGCCTCCAGATCACATTCTCGACATCCCCGTCGCACCCACACCACCTCCCGCTGACCCAGACGATGAGTCGATCATGCGGGCTGCCAGACGTGCAGCTCGCCGTCCTTCACATGAGGCTTCCAAATCCAAGGAGAAGCTCAAGTACGACATTGACCCTTCGCCGCTCAAGCCTCGTCCCATTCCCAACTTGACCAAATCGTACACCACTCCACCTGTTTCGTCAGAGTCACCTCCTCGAGTCAGCCGAACCAACACGACGCCGCATGACTACGACCGCAGCGCAGCACGCGGAGAGCGGATTGTACCTATTCCTTCTCTTATGCGCAGCACAACTTGGGCTCCCGGCGCTGCTGCTGGCCGATCAGACCCGTATGACCACGACTATTACGAGTCGGACGAAGAGCGAGAACGCAGACATCGTCGCCGTCGCAACCGATCTCCTGAAGCCATTCACTACAAGGTTGAGGGTGGCAAGACCTCCAAAATGAGCTACGCTTATGGCGAGTCTCCCAACTCGTCGAGGAGGTACGCAGACGACGGATGGAGTCCCAACTCTCCTTCGGCTGCCTATGCTCAGACGGCTTTCAAGGTCAAGGAGGCCAAATCGTACGGTATAAACGACATCAAGTATGCGGACTACACCTACACACAAGCTGACTCCTATGGTGCTGCTGTGGCATCATGAAAGTAATGCCACGGACCGGTCGTCGCTTGTTGCCATCACGGTGTATGGAACCGAGCTTGGACATCAAACGCCACAAGTCGAACAACTCGACAGCTGGCTGAGACCGACTCGGCTACCTATCTGCGCTTCTCCTGGATGCATTCTCGGCACACCATTTCTAATTCTTAATGAGCGACGGGAACCGACATTTTTTGCTCTTATGCGAGCATGAGCATTTGCAAAGGTAGTTTTTTTTCTTTTTCCATTTACTTGGGTAGGAGTTTTGGGCATGGGGTCTTACTTGGGCTATGGATATGGACTTGGATCTGTCTTCCTTCCTATGTGGTGGTTTTCATATCTACTCTTTTTGGACATTTTTGACATGGACGAAACATTTCATGAAGGAAAAGAAAAAGCAGTAACGAAGCCAGCTCATGTTCTTTTCTATCTCTTTATCTCATCTTTCTTCTATTCTATCAACTCATGGATGGATCGGTTATGGGATGATGAAAGAATGGAAATCACGGGACGAGGATGGGGCTGGAGACTACCACCGGGAGGAATGTGAAGGCAATTCTGGATATGGCATTGCATGACATAGCGGAGGAGGCGAGCAGGTCACAGGCAGTCAGTCAAGTTGAAGTCAGGGGTCACATCAACAATTCGCGTCACTGGGGTCTTGAAAACAGGCTCCTAGCTGACACTGATGAACCGCCGCATGGCTGACTAGCTGGCCGGTTGCCTACCTAGGCATGAAAGGAATTGGGATATGATGACGAGATGAAGCATGGACGAGCGAGCTGTGGGTTGGGCCTTTTCATTTTTTTTTTTTTTTTTGGGATGACACTTTTTTCTTCTTCTTACAATCATCATGTATCTATGACATACCAAACGCTGCGAGCCTTGGGCACGCAAACACACACGCACACATACACACACACACACAAACAAGCAAATCAACGACAGGCGCTCTTACGCACATCATCGCATTCGCCTTGCCGTCCATTCTGGGCAACGTTTTACGAATCATCTTTTACGGCATGTGTGATTTGGTTGGGTGACGGGACGGACGGGGCTGAGTTTATGGGGTGAGCAGCGGATAAAGATGGGGGTGGCTGAGGTTCTTGGGGAAGGTTGGGGTTGGATTAGGTTGAGAGGTTGAGGGGTGTGTTGGTGTTGGTGGTGGTGGTCGGAAGCTGGGGCGAATGTGGCTATGGCGGGTGGTGGATGGGTGGATGGGTGAATGGGTGGGTGGGTGACACACGCAACCTTCTTTTTCGGAAGAAGGGGGGTTTTATATGGTATTTGGTCGACAAAGCCCAAGGGACAACTTTGGAATTTGATTTTGACCTATGTTCCGTTGAGGAAACGGGATGCTGGGAGGAAAGAGAACTTTTTTCTGGGATTTTCAATTTTTTTTTTACAACTTTCGTATCTTCATGACTCTTATGACGATTTTTGCAGCAGCAAACAGCAGCAGCAAGCAAGGCTAGTAGTTTGATGAAATAACAACAGCGAACTTGAGACTTTTTTCATGACTGAATGACATGGCCATTTCTTTTTTTTGCAAATAGGAGTGTGTGAAAAAGAAAAAAACTAAACATGGGTATTGTTATTGTAGTTGTTACATGTATCTTACAAGAAGGGATTATTTGTAGTTGTGTGTTCAAGGTTAGTAGGTTTGTGTATGTGTGTGTATGGCACGTTTCCTCCTCTCTATGTTTTGTATGCCCCTTATTGTTACCCCTTTCTCCCTATTCTCTTATCGCACAAATGCCTGCATTTTCCACCTTCCCCTCCAAGTTGGTCATGTCCCGGTTGCCATATCATACCAGGACATAAAGCGAGCAAATCTAGGTTCCCCGTCATTAGCTATCCCACGTTTTCTCACAACAGCAGCAGTAGTAGTAGTACTCACCAACGCCAACCCCATAATCATACTGCACCAGAAGCAAACATTATTAAACGTCTCCCGCCCCCTCACCCACCTCGTCCGCTGCAGCACCACAAGCGGCAGCTGCATCATCTGGCACACAAACCCGTACCCCCTCAGCTTCTTGGTGATGCACCCCATCACAATCTCGTGCCCGACCGCGCTGATCAAGAAGGTGATCACCGTCGCGTTCCCCTTGCCAATGTACGGCCTCGACGCGCTGTAGACGTGTCTCCGCAGGAACGAATAGACGGGCACGTTCCACTCCCTGCTGAACTCCATCCAGTCCGTGCTGTTCCACCAGTCCGAGTAAAAATGCCGATCGGCAAAGTGGGTGATTTCGGCAAAGGCTCCGAGGACGTATTCAAAGATGACGAGGAAGACGAGCAAAAAGGTGAGCATGAAGGGGAAGAGGAGCCAGGAGATGGTCTCGGCCAGGATGAGCAAGACTTCCGAGGGGGAAGGCGGGGAGACGGTGTTGTTTAACCGCAGCGAGGCGTCGGTCAGGGCCGGGAGGATGAACTCCTCTGATATGATGGTCAGCAAGAAGATGCACCCAAAGGTGGCGGCGATTTTGCTGAGGAGGTTCTGCCAGTCGATCTTTTCCGTGCGGGGGTATTCGATTTCGTAGCAGAGGGTAGGGCAGCACAGAAAATCGAGGTAGTTCCACCAGGTGAGGTTGGACGGGTAGGTGATGTTGCCTATCGGGCTGGTGAGCTCTCTTGCGAGGACCTCCCTCAGCTGGGCGAGCTCGTCGGATTCCTCGCTGGATTCGGGGTGATCTTTCTCGAGGAGCTGGTGCTGTTTGGCGCTGCCGTTTGCGCTTCGCGGGCTGGTGGCGACGGTTCCCATGGGGTTTTCAGGGGTTGGGTAGAGGTAGGCTGGGGCTCGCGAGGCGGTGGAAGGGTCGTCGAGGTCGCGGAGACGTTTTTCTGTCTCGGAAAGATGGCCGTTGTAGAAGGCGTAGGAGTGCATCTTCATGAGCATGACCATGGTGTGGAGGATGAGAAAGACTTGGGCGGTCCAAGTCCAGTCTAGTAGGAAGGGTACGGCGATCCAGAGGGCCAGCCACAGGACCTGGTATATGCTCATGATGGCTGTTCCGCCTTTGGCCCAGGTCAGGGCGCTGCCGGCGGGCGCATCGCGAAAGAGCCTCTGTAAGGGAAGGGCAATGGCTGTACTGGCGACCATTAAAAAATCGGCAATGGCTAGATGCCATAGTTTGACGGTGAAGAGGCCCCATATTTGAACGCGCATTGGGTATCCGGTGTCCTTCACGTTGCGCAACATTGTGGTGACGGCCATGATGGCCAGGCCAATCCAGAAGAGGTTGAAGAAGCCATGGAAGTCGCGGTAGTCGCTGTTGGGATCAAAGTGAGAGACTCGACTTGCGAATTCGATTGTAGGGAACAGCCGACGGCGTTGCTCTGCGCGAACCAGCTTACGGGCGGAAGAGAGCGCCTTGACGGACTGGGGAGCATCTGGGGGGACTGGTGTTGATCGGCCACTACAAAGACAAACACAAGTGGAGGTTAGCTAGCTGCCACAACAGTTCTTAGGGTTCTGACACTTGGATTGACTTACCTAGTCGTGGCCGTAGCGTGGCCATTGGTGTGTGGATCAAGAGCGCCGTTTGGCTCCGAGAGGTTGTTGATGTGGGAGAGCTGGGAATGGACTGGTTTCCCGGGACGTGGGCGCAAGATGCGATCGGGCCCGTCCGAGACATCGGCCGACGTGGTGGTGGACATTGCTAGATATGAACGTAAGTAGCAGGACACGAACGTCTTGACTTTCCCCGGAATCTGGTAAACTAGGACGCCACGCGTAGATCCAAAGGTTGGAGTGCGGTTCGGGTCCCAAATTAAAGTTTCCACAGAAGCTTCAGGGGAACGCGCTTAGGTATGGTATGCCTATGATGATCAAAGAACAGGGACAATCACCCTGAGCCTACCAACGAAGGGAAACAAGAAATGAAGGTATCATGAGCCATGTCCAACTCGCAAACAGCCTTTTAGCAACCGGTGGTGCGCGTACCTAGTATACAACTGGTCTGGAGAGTGATAATTATTAGAGTAACCTTCCACTTTGCGACCAACAGTCTCGGATTGCTCGGCTGGCGTCAGCTTCGAGAACACTACGTCACCGCCACGTGACAAGCAAGGGTCCAAGACATTCCAAGACACCAGTGATGCTCCGTCGTCCTTCTTTGATTCTCGCTCTTTCCGGCACCTTGAATCGCTCCTCGCAAAGTCAAGAATCCCAAATCCGGTGCGTTGTTCCGGGAAACGCGGGTCAGACCTGAGCCACACAAGGTTGTCGCGTCGCAATATATGTTTCTCACGTTTCTCAAAAAATGCCTTGAGAGGCTGACGTCGATCGGGCGCTATAGCGCTTTATCATTGCCCCTGGGCTGGCGCGGGACGAGCCGCTTCTCTCGATCGCAGGCACGAGCCAGATGGATAGAGAGAAACATAGGCTTTCACGGCTTTCTGCCTGTTCTCCTCCGTCAATTACGGCCTAGGTAGTTGAACACCGCAAAAGCCACAAAGGAATTGGGTTTGCCTATTCTGTACATACTAACGGACATCCGGCTCACCCGGATCTACGGCACCACCATGAAGCCCCAGTTACGTCAAGCAAGCAGGAGCAGCTTCCGATGGCAGGTCAAATAAAGAAAAGCCGGCAATCATGGAATGTTCGGGGAAAGCCCTATGCGTGAAATGTTGCTTCAAAGGCTGTGTTCCTTGCTGGCGACGCTCCATTGCACCGGAATTTCTCGCGGGCACATCTGTGCCGCAGAAGTGGATGATGGATGGGCTCACAGGTTGGGCTATGATATCGGGAGGCTTTTGTGTGTAAAGATGGGGGACCAATAACTATCCAGAATTGACCATCGTGGTGTTGCGGGGCAAAGCGAGACGAGGGGTTGGGTTCTGGGTCATCCCTCCCCCCACCATCAATCAGCCCTCTTTCTTCCTCTCCTCTTCACATTGATATCTCGGGTGGTTGTCTGAATACACACCTGACGCTCTGTCTCTTACCTCTGCATCACCAAACCAGAGATAGGCTGCTTACACTGCAGTCAACATAAAAACAGGGTATCAGCCGAAGACGGAGCTGGTATCTCGGGAGTCAGAGATAAGATGGAAGCCTCAATCAGGAAGCGATGCAACGACAGAGATATTTTTGTCAGCCGCCTTCTTGATCATGGCGGGGTTTTCTCGATGGGCTTGCTTGGGTCTCTTTCTTGCGTCAAGTGTCTTGGCGATGTCTTTGATCAAAGATGGAAGAATGGCCTTCAAGGGTATCAGCGGGACTTGTCTTCTTTGTCTCATCCGCTTGTCAGGGTCCCATGATGCACGATAGCGACCGTCCACAAGGGTCGCGGTCCGCTGAACTGCGCTTGGTGAGACGGTTCGATCTCCCTTCCTGTCCTGAGACGGTCACACAAGATAGAAATCCCCCAATGCGTCTTGGGCGATTGCTGAGTGGCGGGCCCATTCATCGCCAAATGGACCTCGCCTCCGACCCGCGCCCCTGAGGTGAGTGTCATGGGTTCAAATGCCCAGCACTATCATAAAGGTGCTGGATTTCTTCCGAAATTCAACGTTACCTCGAAGAGTTTCGACCTCCCTAACCCTCGAAATTTCAAAATTGACAACCCGGGACCAACTGCCCAGCAAGGCAAGGTCGCAGCCCGCATCGTCACCAACCAAGGTACTAAAGATTACATCTCCACGCCAGACGGGCAGACACAGGTCACAAGCGCAAGCCTTGCGCACGCCCTGTGCGGCGCCTTTTCTCCCAACTCTCTCTCGATGAGTTAGACTCGGTCTTTTTCTTTTGCCTTGTGTGGTTTGAGAAGGACTTTTGGTCCGGGAGTCCGGACGAGGACCCGTTATCAATCGATTTCTTCCCCGACACCAAGAAATCCTTGGACGGTTATCAGCAGTTCTCGTCGAACCACTCTCCCACTGGGCCACGGGCACCACCTACTGCTGCAGCCAGCCCCTATCTCCCTCCTCCCTCCTCCCTCCTCCCTCTCCCTATCTGTCGACCAGTCGGCCCACGACTGACCACGCGCAGTGCAGCGCAGCGCAGCACATCAAACACCGCATCGCATCGCCTTGCCTTCCGGGCATTCTGTTCGTGCAGCCAGCCCAGGCCCACAACAGGTCCCGGTGCAGGCACCCTGGAGGTACCCTGGCGGATTGGGCGTCCGGGAGAAGCCAAGCAGAAGCCGCAGAACACGCCGGGACCCACCCAACCGCCCACACCCCAGTCTGGTGTGCTGAGAGTGCCCACTAAAAGGTGCCCTGGACGGTGTCACGCTCCGCGAAAGTGACTGAAGCGTGAGTGAAGTGAGTGAGAGTCTGGGGAGGGTCCCACGGTCCCCAACATCCCGCTGCCTTCGCCGAAGTTGCGCTGACTTCTGACCCGAAGCAAGCGCAGCCATGGCTTCGCGGCCACCCCATCCAGATCCCATAAACCTCCCCCAATCTGCTCCGTCGGTGCTCGTATCCTCCGACAGACGTGACGACACCGAACCCCATCATGGCTGCTCTTACGACACTGCGGCTACCATAGCTGCCGCCAGAGGCCTCGAGCAACACGATTTCTTCGCCCCTACCTCTGCGCAACCCAAACCCGCGCCTGATTCGACCTCCTCTTACACAGGGACAGCAGCAGGTGTAACCTCGACCGCCAGCGCCATTCCTCACCTGTCTCTGAGTCCTCTGCAATTCCGCGCCCACACTACAGCCCCGTCGCCCCCCCCTCCGCTGCCGGCCCGGTCCGCTGCTCGTTCTCCGTCCTCCTCGATTCAGGACCCGTTCGGCCCCCCGAGTCACGGCTTTTCCTCCCAACAACCGGTCCACTTCGGCAGCAACGCCCTGCGGCTGCAAACCGAGTTTCGTCCCGGCTCTCCCCCGCACTCGAATCCCAATAACGGCTTCACCACCCCCGCGAGAAACCCGAAGCCGTCGCCGAACCTTTCTCTGAGGCACATCCCTTCGGCCTCTTCCCTACGTTCGATCACCAGAACCCCTAGCTTCAAGGCCGGTAGCCTGTCCGGCGCCTTTGGTTCAGCTTCGGCCGCGAGTTCAACGGTGGCGAGTCCTGTCATTGCCGCCATGGGCGACGTTACTCCCCTACCTTCCCCTCTGCTCTCGACGCATTCTCCCGGACCATGGAAGCGCCATGCCACCGAAGCCTCTGCTCTGCGGTCAGCAATAGACGATAGTCTTTCAGGAACAACCCCTGAAGATCCCAAGACAGCAACCACCCCGACAAATACAAAGTTTCGGGGGTATGCGGCGCTGTCATCGCAGCATGCAGCCGGGATATTGGCCGAGAATGCAGTGGCCGAGAGGCCTGGATATCTTGCGAAACCCAAGGCACATACCAGGAACAGGAGTATCAGTGATTACAAGCCAGATCCAATGTTGATACCTAAGCGGATGTCGACAGTGTCTGGGTCGCGTGTAAAAGCTGACCATGCGAGCCTTTCCGAACCACACATGCGGCGGGAGCGTAACCTATCCGAAGCACGAGGTTTGACGCCCATCGAAAAACCACCCACTCCACCTCCGAGCGAGTCCTCACTCAGTGCCACAGAATCATGCTCCTCGTCCAAGAGCTCGACCGCCTCCCTCACCGGCACCAAGAAACACCCTCCACCAGAATACTTTGAGGCCTGGGGCAGGCATGACCGAAAACGACGTCGGTGGAGAGCTATCGGACAGCTGGGCCAGGGCACTTTCAGTCGGGTCATGCTTGCGACGAGCCAGACATCACCTGCCTCGGACGACGAGGATATCTCTCCTAGTACTGTCCCTGTCACACCCGATCTATCAGCACAACACGAGCGGCGATCGCTTGTTGCCGTCAAGATTTGCGAGCATGGGGCCCTAGGCGGCGCCTCGGAGGAACGAATCGAGATGAGTCTCAAACGCGAGCTAGAGATTATGCAGTGTATTCGGCACCCATCTCTGGTGAACCTCAAGGCCTGGAGCATCGAACCGTCACGGGCCATTCTTGTCCTCAGCTATTATCCCGGCGGTGACCTCTTCGAGGTGGCCAGTAAACATCGGGAGCTACTAAGTCCTCCGCTCTTGAGCCGTATGTTTGCCGAGCTGGTAGGTGCTGTCAGCTATCTTCACGACCAGAAGATTGTTCATCGAGATATAAAACTCGAGAGTGAGTGCTTCCCCCCTGTCTTCGCTTCTCATACCTTGCTCCATTGCGTCATGTGATTCTGACCTCGGTGTTAGACGTCCTGGTCAACCTCACGCCGGAGGAATTGCGCGCAAAAAATGTAGACTGGGCGACGTACCCCTATCCTGTCATTACACTTGGTGATTTGGGCCTCTCTCGCCACGTCCAAGATGATGAAAAGCTTGAGACAAGATGCGGCTCGGATGACTACGCTGCGCCCGAGGTAATAATGGGCCAGCCCTACGACGGCCGCGCCACCGATGCGTGGTCGCTAGGCGTCCTTCTCTACGCGTTGTTGGAAGGCAGGTTACCTTTTGATCCCCACCCGGGTGTTGGCGACTATGCCATGCAAATGCGGATGCGGAGTCGGACTAGTCATCGCATCGCCCGCGTAGAATGGCGGTGGATCGAGTACGGGGTCAAAGACGGTGAGGAGGGAGAAGGCGACCACGAAGCCGATCTTGCCAAGTTCGAAGCCAAGGGCTTGACCGGCGCCATGGAGGTTGTCGAGGGACTTCTCAAGCGCGCAAGGAGTCGTTGGCCTGTGACCAAGGTGGCCGACACCAAATGGGTGTCTGGTGCCATCCAAGTCCCAGGCGGCATTAAGTTTAGAGAGGAGGAAGAGGGCGAGGAGGTATCCTAAAGGTCCTTTAAGGTTGGGCCAAAACAGCGTTTTTACACCATGATAGACGGTCCAGACCGGGTCTTATCCCAGCCCGGCTGGCACGAGGCATGCGCTCTTCTTTTCTTGTCTTCTCTGGCGGTTAGGTAGGGAACGGAAAGGGGAAGTTGCAGTATGGAGATACAGGGATTGGCATGGGAATCGAGCAATGAAGGTCAGGGAACCACATGCGGTCAATGGGAAAGGCGTGAAAGGCCTGATAGAGGCAGACACTGAAGAGAAATTCCTCTTCCTTTCTGGGATTTTGGGGTGTTTACAGTTTGTTGTGGGATTGTCTTTTTCGACGTTTGGGTTTGTTTTTTTGCTTCTCTTTTTCTTCCAGCGTTGAAGGAAAACATGTTTTAAAAGAGACCGAAATTGAAAGACAAATTCTGTAGTTTTTCCGCTGTATATTGCACTGACAGAACAGTCATTGGAGTTTGGGTATTATTAGGAAATATGGGAGAAGGGGACAAAACAGATCTTTGATATAGATCACCAACCATTTGTTTTGGGTCTTCAATGGTGTCTGGCCTAGTAGAATATATAAATATCCTAGACATGACATGACATGACTCGGCTATTACTTGACATCAAGGAACGAGGTAGAACTGATATAAGAGACAGAAAGAATAAAGATTACACCATCCTAAACTGGGAACTATACATAGACAACGCGTTTCTGAAACAAAAAATAGAGCACATTTAAGTGAAGATCATGAGGGTGCAAATCTATTGCTCACTTAAACAGCGTCGCATGATCGCTTCATCTATACCGCTTTCACGGATCTAAGAGCACGAATACCACCACCGCTTAGGTCTATATACTTCCTCTTGCATATCCAGAGTCCCATGTCTGCTTCCCAACCCAGATGCGCTGTTGTCTCCCCGGTACGTGTTTATACACCGTTCCCCCAGAAACAAGAAATTAAACCGCCTCCCCGTTTATATTTCCATGCCTTCTCCCCCCTCGCAATTCATCTACCACCCCCGTCTACACCACCTCTTTTACCTCCTCTCCCCCTCCCCCCAGCTGAAAAACCTCCTCACATCCCACCCCTCCAACTCCCTACACGCTCTCTTAATCTCCTCCGTCACCACATCCAAGTTCTCCATGTCACTAAAGATGTTGAAGTGATGCCCCGGAATATCCACCACCTTGGTAATCAGCCCCTTTCTGTAGTCATCCCACCCCAGATGTCTGTCTCCTCTGCAAACATCAACCCTGCTCACCGTCCCCTCGGCCTCCCCAGGAACAGGCACCCTGTCCTTGGCCCTGAGCAAAATCACCGGCGGCGGCGGTTTCAGTTCCCTTCCCTTCCTTTCCCCCACCCCGTTTTCAAACGAATTTTCCCCCGTGTCAGCCTCCCAAGCAGGCAGCTCCCACTCCCCCACCATCCTCGACGACTCGGCAAAGCACCTCGTCACTTTTAGCTTCGTCTCCTCCTTGGTGTGAGGGCCCCACGCCGCGCCGTTTTTGATGATTTTCAAGAACCCCTCGCTCGCTGCCCCCCTCCGCCAGCTCAACGGGCAGACACTATCTATCATCACAATGCCCAACAGGTTGATCCCGCTGCTGCTGCTGGGCTTTTCCCGCGCCAACCGGGAGGCCACCTCGAGCGACAAGAGCCCGCCGAGCGACCAACCACCGATAATCAGATTCCCTCTCGGGACCACGCTCTTGATGTACTTGATGTAGAGCTCCGCCATCTCGGGGATCCCGCCGGGGAAGGGCTCGCCGGAATCGTAGTGGGGGTTGGAGATCCCGTGGACGGGGCGGTCGAGGTCGTTGAGGCAGTAGTAGGAAAAGACCGTGCCGCCTCCGTCGTGGATGAGGACCAAGGGGGTTGGGGGGGTTGACCAGAGGGATTGGGACGAGGAGGAGGAAGGATCAGGGCCGGTTTGGATTAGGGAGGGGTTGTCGGGGAACATTGTCGAATTCTTCCCTAATCTTGAATAAATGATGGTGAGGTGAGGTGAGGTGAAGGGATGACGGTATCCGGATGAGTGTTGAGTCGACAAGTTTGACCGGGTAACACGGATGTCGGTTTGAATTTCAAAAGAAAGTCGTCGATATCCAGATTTTTGGTTTGTACCCCCCCCCCCCTTTTGATTTCACCAGATGTCGCTTTCCAACCCTCAAAGTCGCAATATCGCCTCCACCTTGCCGAAGTCGGACGTAACAAATCGTGATGATGATAAGACGTGGTCTTGAGAGAGCTTGAGTAGTTGTGGTCGAAAGATAAGCAAAGATGTTGCAAAAAATACACACGGAGATTTCTTTTTGAATTCTTCCTCCTGCAGCCTTCGAATATCGTTTGATAAATTCACTTCATCCCAAGTCGTGATGCCGGTCCAAAAGCAGGTCTGAGTTGACTGGTTATGCAACGTTGAAATGCTTGCTGGCTGTGTCAGCCCCGCCGTAACGCTGAGCTCATGCAAGTGTGGGTTGCAGTCTGGCCTCAAATCGGACATAATCGATGTTGGAGCACTTTCGGCGGGATTCTGCCAGTCTTGTCAAAACATCACTCAGGGTTAGGGCTGTGTATATACAGCCCCGTGAGCCCCTGAAGTTGCCAAACCACCTTACAGGCTTCATTTGATTCACGCATCTTAACTGTTATTATGTGTAATCGATTATGATAAGACAGGAGTTTCATGAATGAGAACTGGGAAGGAGGATCTAGGAGACGAGACCATAAAGTTTTCAAAGCACGGTGAGTGTGGTAATTACAAAAGCTATCTGTCAACGGCTTCTTGATGCTGAGATCTGAAGACTGCAAATGTGAACTCCATCTTTAGGCGGATGGAGAAGAAAAGGACAATGGCGTGAAGGCGTGCTCAGCAGTCGAAACATGCTCAAAACTCGAATCAGCCGCAATGGTCGAGTTGAGCTGAGTAGACGAAGCACACTTGGAAGTCGACTCAGCTCCCAAGCTAGAATCATGCCGAGTTTCTGAGCCAATCTCATCGCTTGAATCGTCCTCAAAGGGCGAATAATACTCCGCAACTGATTCGGCCTCTTCCACAGGGGCGACAAAATGCTTGCGAAGGAAGGAAAGAAACTCGTCCAGGGCGGAGAGAGGGCCAATATGAGCTACATATCCATCCGGCCGAACCAAAATATACCCGGGCAGAGACTCCTCAGAAAAGCCGAACCGTTTGAGTAAAGTCTCCTCCACCAACTCCGAAGGCCATAGGTAATAGTCGTTCAAGGCGATTGCAGGTTCCTCCTTGACCTTGCGGTAGATAAAGTGGACGGCCAGCCTAAACGAAACTGCGCCCAGCACTTCATCTCTCACATACTCCAACTCGTTGGTCGTTTCTTCACAATGCTCTCCTGAGAACAACAACAGATGGTGGGAGCCGCCAACACAGAGTGCCTGTACGGTGGTCGAAGTGATTCCCGTGTTTTTCGATGTGAGCCAGAGCTTCCCATCAGGCAGACGGTCCCCTCCTCGAATTCGGCCATTGAAGCCTGCGGCAGTCCCCACGATTGGACTCTTCTCACGATAGGTGACCCCGAACATGGACAGAAATTTGTAGAAGGCTCTGTTCCACCAATCCGTGGGGGTGAGCCAAGGCAATATGTACCTGACTGCAAAGTTTCGGATGGGAATAAAAAAGCGGTTGGTGCTGGTCATGAATGCTATTCAAAAGGAGTTAGCAGGTTTCTCGAGGAACAGAATTCATGATAACACACTGAACATTCGATCTGTGCTTTGTAGAAGCTCCTGGCCAATGGGGTGTCTTTCGATGTGATATGTGTTCAAGAAGGCCTCTGGATCTTGAACCTGGCCTTGTAAAACAAGGGCTAATTTCCATCCGAGGTTGATGGCGTCCTGAATTCCAGTATTCATGCCTTTTCCACCAACTGGGGAAGAGATATGAGCTGCATCACCGGCCACAAAGATCCTCCGATCACGATATTTATTGACGCCTTTGAGGTGTAGTCGGAACCTACTGATCCACACCGGATCTTCCAGGGTACCTGAGCCAGGGGGGGTGAATCTGTCGAACAAGGACTGGAAATGTTCGAGAGTTGGCACTGAACTGGTATCACCCTGCTGGTCAAACGTGGCCGCCGGTCCCGATACCACAATACGGAAGAGGTCTTCACGAATCGGAAATATGCCAAACATTCCCTCTCGAGAGACTTGCAGTAAGCCCTGGTCCTGGCGGCGAAGGCTGTTCCTGATATGGACGTCGCAGAGGAGAAATGATTGCGGGTAACTTGAGCCTTTCCAGATCATGCCTTCACCTGCTTGACGAACAACAGAACGGGCTCCGTCGCAGCCGATGACATATTTGGAGCGGACGGTTTCCAATCCCCCATCGTGGGTTTGCAGCATCGTGGTGATGCCATTGTCATCTTGGACAACGCTGGTGGCAGTGATGGACCGCTCGATGCTGACGCCATGAGAAGACAAGGACTCGAGGAGGAATCGTTCGGTTTCGGCTTGTGAGATGTTGAGTGGAAGCGGGAATCTGGTATCGCTGGCCTTGAACTGATTGAGCGCAATGGCGCCTGCTGGCTTGCCGTCAAGACATATGGCCATCCCCTGAAGAATACGTCCACGAGGGATGAGTTCCTCGGCAGCGCCATATCGGCTGAATAGTTCGAGGGTACGAGGTTGAATAATCAGAGCGCGACTCGTGGGAGAGGGAGCGTGTAGTCTATCGATCTGCCACGATTTGTTAGCCAAAGCGACCCCCCAGAAAGACAGCATTGCTCGACATGGAAAGAGACTTACGATTCGAAAAGACACTTGATGAAGTACCAGCTCTAGAGCCAGAGCCATGCCAACCGGTCCGCTACCAACGATGAGGACATCGCAATCGGTCGCTGGGTGCTTGACCTTGTGCTTGCCGTCCATGATGTCTGCTAACTAGAGCTTATCTTGTGTAAAAGTCGTTGTTGTCTTTGAAAGCTCGAAATTGAAGGGATAAATAAATATGCTGAGCAAAAGTATCGCGCTCTCAGTAACCAAGCTGGCTTTGATTGTCGACTGTCGAGGCCAAATCAGCCGGCCGTAGAAAGGGACGGGACTCTCTTTGATACTGACCAAGGAGCGGGGACTTCAGGAAGCAAGCATCTCTGAATTTTGCAAAAGTCGGAAACCTTCCTTCCAGAAAACTGAAGGGTTAGAAGTTCGCTCTAGGCTACAATACCGATACTATCCGCTTGTGATTATCTACGGCAGGCACGACCTAAGCCAGCAGATCGGCTCGTATGGCAGGGCCCGGGAACACCGAACCGCTCCTCTGGACCTCAGGCGGTTTTGAACTGAGCCTGAGCTGGCGATGAGCAGTTGAAAGCATTTGAGTGAGGCTCTGTGGGTCAATAGGTCTACTTGAGAGAGTACTGCACTGAGCGTGGTATCAACCTGAGTTCAAAGAAAAGCGTCAATCACAATCTGACTTGTTTTCTGTTAGATTAGTGTTGAGCCTGTTCACTATAACACTAACAACTATTATCTATAGCTTCTGATGGAAAATCTTGATACTAATTCCCGTTGGTGAGAACTCCGCAACTGCCCCTGATACAATGGAAGCTTTCCTTTCACTTTGCTTAAGGATCGCTGGGCTGGGTGGGTAGTATAGGCCAGTCAAGAGCGCAGACATGTGCCCTCTGCCACTGAACCCATACTGTGAAATGAGCTTAATAACCAGTTTCAATACTGTGATATGCTCAAACCATGCATGGTTGCTAACCAGTCAAGTTTGTGATGCTTCTTTACTCCGTAATGATGAGTGTCGTCAGAGTGCTAGGGTTAAGTATGGGAACAGCACAATTGTGCAACCCTTATCGATAACAGCGATGGCAGCACGGACGTCAGTGGGCGCTTTTAGTGTACCTACTTCAGTGAACGCACGAGGCTTGGGAATGTTTAACAAACATCTATAAACAGTTGCCTTTCTTTGGATCCCATTATTCATCTTCATGAGGTTTGCTCTTCTCCGCATATGATTATATAGCAATCGTGCATATTTCTTGTGGCTGGTGCTTCCTATCTTCAACGAGGAAGCGTGTTGGGTGGCGGGCCCAGCTTCACTCATTCATTCACCACCGACCACCACCCGCAGCAAGGATGGAGCTAGGCAAATCCCGCCATGCACCTTGGAATCGAGGACAAGCCACGCCATCACCAGTATACTCCAGCAACTACCGTTCAACCCCATTAACGGTCAATCCGGCACCCACCTCATCCACTACCACCACCACCATCTACCTCTCAGACAACAACATCAGTGTTAACCCCATATATCCCACCCCTCAGAGCCGCTCTCCCCATCCACCAGCATCCTCACAAACACCTAACCCCCATAAATCCACCGCCTTGAGAGCGGCCTTAGAACTCTCCCGCTACCGCAAAATCCTCCGCCGCCTTCAATGGAAGTCACAATTCCTCGACAGCGGCTACCAACTTGCCACCCATCGCCTCAGTCAAGACCCCCAACAAGTAGCCGAGCGAGAGCTCATGTTCAAATTGGACTTCTTTGAGTACTACATGCTCATAGAGCGAGCGGTAGTCCACCTCCTCGCCGTCTTTGGCGTAGACATTGATCGCCACATCCCCACCACCTCGACAGAATCCAGCCGTGCCGGTTCGCCAGTAAAACAGAGTCAAGGCCAGAAACTCGGACTCTCAGGTAGTAGATGGGGCAGTCATCGAGACAACGGCAACAGATCCAACCATCGGTACCATGCTAACGTCCTCGAAGCCTTGGACAAGCCCGACAACCCCCTCCATGAGATCCTTGGGCAAGGGGAGGTGAGGAAACAGCTCGGGAGGGCGAAGGATCTGAGGAATAGGTGGAAGACAGCTGGGGAGGAGATTGACGACGGTGGGATTCTGGGTCAGCAACAACCGAGGGAATGGCAGCCGACAAAGAAGATAGCGGCGCCGTTGGAGACGTATGACTTGTCGAATATGCTGAGGGCGATCTCGGATGGGTTTGGAGAGGCAGGGCAGTTGGCAGAGGAGTATGTCTTGAGCTTTGAGGCGGTGATGCATGGGAGGGAGGGGAGTGGTGATTTGATCATGGCGGATGAGAATGGGGAGCTGTTGGTGGATTGGGGGGCGGCGATTAGGAATGAGGAGACGCAGTGGGATTTTATGGTGGATGCGATGGATTGGGAGGCAGTTTGAAGGTTTTTTTTGTTTTCTGGCGGGCTTGATGCATACGCTGAGTGCGTGGTTGGGTATTCTTTTGCAGTAGTGTTGCTGGAGTCTTTGGGCGCTGGGTGTAGGTTGTTTGTGTGCATTGGCTGGGTTAGCATGGGGCCGTCCGAAGAGATGGCCGTGGTTAGAAACAAACGACTTGACCTAGATACCCTACACTTTCATCAACCTCAAAATATTCCTTGGAATTGATACATATTTTTAACATGAATCGACATGTGTCTGTCTGCGTGAAAACAAAAGGGGTGCCGCTCATAAGGAGGTTCCCGTTCGATTCCTGACGCCACCCACGATTTGCAAAATCCCAAGAGGATTTTCGTAGCTGGTAAACCCCCTAGGTTGGGAGGGGGGCCAGTGAGCTTTTGCTTTTTTTGGCTTTCGCTTCTCATGTTTGTCTTCTTCATTCACCCTCTCGATCAAACGAGTTGAGGTCGAAGAGTGACGACCTTTCTGCTGTATTTTAGTCGAGCTCACGCAGTCTTGAGGTGAAATTTGAGAGAGTGTTACGATTACACTCGTCAGTTTGGTCATAGGAAAAGCCCGGTCCGAAGGTTGCCTCGATCACTACGAGTTAAACGGGACAAAAGCATGTCGTACAACAGAGACTAACATGACCAGAGACACAAACGCAGGTATACAGTACACGCAGCAAGGCGAAGGGAAGCGACATGGCATGACGATTCTGCAACGCTTATGTCTGCACTCAATGTACCGTACAGTAGCGCAGTCTTCGCAGACAACGCGGTGATCTGATCCCAGCATCACACCGGAGGTTTGCGGAGAATACACGACCTGTTGCCATCGGGTGATACTCTCACAACCATATCCCAGGAGTCCGATTCGTGTTCGACAACAACGGTCAGCGAGGCTCATGTTGTGAGACATCTGACGGAGAGCAAACAAACCAGTCGAGATGAATTTGAGTGATTTGATAGTCCCTCGAAATTCGAATCATCTGGTAGCGTTACTCAGCCTCTTGATCGACACAAGTCGGCCATTCTCGTTGCTGAGGTAGAAAACAACGTTGGCTAGGTATGCTGTCAGACAGGAAGGAATGCTCCTGCCAACGTTCTGTCGCACAACAGCCTCGGCTGAAGAGGGAGTCGCACTTGGTCCGAACCAACGGATCAACGCCTTCCTCTTGTCAGTAGCAATTTGTTTCCAAGTTTATCTTATCTTGCAACGGTCCAGACATATGTATGTGGCTTGCATCTGTTGTTTGACGTCTTGCCTTGCAGTTGACATCCCCCAACTTGAACCCCACAGCAGCCACCATGCAAAGTCGATCGATGACAAGAGTGAGATGTGTTGATTGATGGAGTGCTTTCACGAATGATGTCTCTAGATGAGCTGTTACAAGTAGTAACCCGAGAAACAAAGCTACTGCAAGTCTATTAGCCGCGTAGGTGGGTAGGTGGGAATGGGGGTCGAATACGAGGTCGTCTCCAAGATCTCCAACGGCTCCCGTGACTACCGCTTAACGACCCCAACTGCCGATCTTCAGTCGAGACCCACTGCCAACTCACATACGCACTTTCTATATTCTAGAAACCTCGTACGGAAACTACGTGCTCCCGTTTCTCTGAGGAAAAGAAGGACGTCGTCAGCATTCCCCCAGGCTGAGCTTCATCGTATCGTGGAACCGAGAAAATGCAGTGCACTTTAGACAGTTCGGGGCGATGCAGGGCACGTGGTTGGTCACGGCCGTTGTTGACATTTCATCCCCAGAAATAAACCAACATGATCCAATGGTCTGGAGATGGGTGGATGGATGCAGCTGCTTCGGTTGTTGTATGCCGGCTCCCGCTTCCTCCCCCATGGATGCCCCATCGCTTGGCTATGACGCCAGGTAAGGAAGGAGTACCAGGCATCGTATCGTATTTGCAGCCCTCCGCATCGTATCATGGAAGGCAAACGAGTCCGGATTCGGCAACTGTCGGGCTTTACCTTCCTGCTGTGTGTCTTGGGAGGTGGATCAACTCGGATGAAGTGGCCCTTCACGATGTTGATGGAGCTCCCGGAAGGAGCCTGGAGGAGGGGAGAGAGGAGGGTATAAGATCTCGAGTCTGCCCTCCACCTCGAGTTCAACCTCTCCTCTGTTCATCACCAGTTCCAACAGTTTCAACCCAGTTCAAGCAACACTTCTTTTTGGATTCAGCATCATTCAGACGCATCATTTCTCTTCTGCACAAAAGGGACAACCAGCTTCACAAGGCTTTCGAACCTCGTTGAAAGACACTATCACCATGCACTTCTCCAAGATCTTCAGCCTCGTCACCCTCGCCACTGCGGCGTCAGCAACCACAGGTAAGCACACGCTCACCTCCTTGCTCTCTCTTATCCCACAACACCCACTGACAAGACACCCTCCCACAGTCTCGTACGACATCGGCTATGATGACCCCAACCGCAGCCTCGAGTCGGTCGCCTGCTCGGACGGCGTGAACGGTCTTATCTGGAAGTACGGCTGGAAGAAGCAGGGCGACATTAGAAATTTCCCTTTTATCGGAGGCTCTCAGGCCGTGGCTGGTTGGAACTCTCCCAACTGCGGCACTTGCTGGACGGCGACGTGGAACGGCAACACCATTCGTGTGCTGGCTATTGACCACACAGGCTCGGGGCTCAACTTGGGACTGCGCGGGATGGATGCTCTGACTAATGGCCATGGGCAGGAGCTGGGCCGTGTGGATGCTGTTGTGGCTCAGGTGCCTATTAGTCAGTGCGGTCTCTAGGATGGGTTGGATGCGCATTTGTAAGGAAGATTAACGGGTTGAGGGTGCAAGGGAATTATGATGGAATGACATACTACTTGTAATGCAGTAATGGAAGGTTATGACACTATCATTATTGTTTGGGTGCTGCCTGTGTGTGTGGCTTGAGAAAGGCGGATATGTCTATGATTATTTCGGGGTAGAACCAATGGCCGAGACCTGGGTATTCGTTCCAGGATATGTTGATGCCCAGTCGTTTGAGGGTTGATGCTGCTTCCCTGCCATGGGCGATGAGAACTTTGTCATCCTCGGTTCCATGTGCCAGAAATACAGGAGTATCAAACGACTTTGGACGAGTGACGGGTCTTTTGCCCTCCAGCTCTAAGCTCTCACGCAAAGCCCGTATAGCAGCAGCCTCAACATCTTGAGGCTTTTCATCGTCATCATTATCATCACCGCCCTCAAATGGATCAAATCCGTCTTCTTCCAGCTCACTCTCCCTGCTATCAAACTCTTGCATTACCCTTTGAACTGTCTTGACAAAAGGCAACCACCCACACATACCCACATAACCTCCCAACGGTTCCCCTTCCCACAACAGCAACGCCATCAGAGAAGCTGCACACCCCTGACTCAGCCCGCCGAGGAATACTCTCCTTGAGTCACCGCCCACCAAGGCCATCTCTTCATGTAACAGCTCCTGCAAATAAGAAACTGTCTGTTGGAGTCCTTCGATAGACCTCCATTCGTCCTGGGCTGGGTTGAGAACAGAGGAGGGGGAGTCGAGGTGCCAACCGTCGAACCATTGAGTGATGAGAGAGCGGGCATAGATTGTTGCCCTGGACTTTGGGGAGGCGGGGAGGATAATTTTGAGACTTGCTGAGGGGAATAAGGATTGCTGGATGGGGGTACAAAGGGGGAGGAGGGAGGAGGGGTTATTGCCGCGGCCGTGAAGGAGGATGAGGGTGGTGTTGTGGGGGGGATTTAGAGGGGGGATGGTGATGGGTGGGGGGAAGGACATGGTGGTGGTTGAAGGAAGTGTGAGAGATAATTATGTGTTGGCTAGTTGACGGGACTTCAGTAAGAATATCTGAAGCTATGTATTCCCATCCTCTGTTTTTGCAAGTCCCCAATCTCAAAATTGACATCATCGCGGCAGTTCAGGGTGTTCCCTTGCGCGGTTGTGCAGTTGTGCAAGGGTCGTAGTGCCAAGCACAACTCTCCGCCAATCATTTTGCTGCCCAGATCAGCCTTACGCAGGGGCATCAAGGTGCTCAAGCTCCACCAGCCCGCCTGCCAACACCTCCGGCACTCCGCCTGACAAAGAAGCACATGATGCGACACAGCCCACCGCCTCCAACAGACAGTCACACGTGTTTCTGTTGAGCTTCTCGTTGTGTTGTGGCTTGTATCATAATCATCATCGTCGGCATTGCTTGATACTTACTTGTTCATCAAGCATTATCGGATTAAACAACCATTGGCAACTGATATCCATTCCCTTCTCCCCAACATGGCGCCCTCTCTGCGCGAAATCGTCTCCCAAGCCACGAGCTTCCTCTCCCAATTCCCTCTCCTCGGTGGCGATAGCTTCCAGCCTCCGAACGATGTCTCCTTCTACGATCCTCTCACCAGCGGCCCATCATGCCCCCTCGACGGACCGATGAGCTGCCACAACAGCACGCCGATTGCAGGCGACTCCTGTTGCTTTGTCTACCCCGGCGGCAAGATCCTCCTGACCCAGTTCTGGGATCAGCAAATCCACGCCGGAGGGGCAGAGGAAGACTGGACGCTTCACGGGTTATGGTGCGTACATCTTTCCACCTCGGCTGTCGGGAGTCAGAAGAGGGAGGAGGTGTCTGGAACATGAGAAAAGGGGGAATATGTCAGGAGAGAAGACGACACCTGCTGGGATTGTCGAGAGCCAGCCACACCGCAACAGAAAAGATAACAGCGGGAATAACAACGAGTGCTAATCATGCGCTCAAATAGGCCCGACCTCTGCGACGGCACCTACGATCAGTTCTGCAACATGACTCCGCAGTACCACAACATCACCGCCGTTCTAGAGCAGCACGGTCAGCATGAACTCGTCCAGTTCATGGATCGCTACTGGCTAGCATCCTCGTGAGTTTTCCCCCCCGTCTCTCCCAGAAGGATGATCTCTCGGCACGGGTGACACGAAAGAAGAGAAGAGAAGCGATTGAAAGGATCATGAACCTCACTCTTCCGGGCCGACCTCGGATCCTGGTTTCCTTTTTGGGTCAGGAGCTAACGTTTTGGATCATAGAGGCCCAAACTCTAGACTGTGGGAGCACGAGTTCAACAAGCACGGCACATGCATCAACACTCTTGCCCCTGCGTGCTATGGCGACGCGCATAAGCCGGGCTTGGAGGTGGTTGATTACTTTCAGCGCGCTGCAGCCCTCTTCCGTACACTGGATACCTACCACGCTCTCCAAACCGCCGGGATCGTCCCCCATCCAAGGAAGCACTATCCTCTCGCTGATGTCAAGGCCGCTCTCGAGAAGTACAGTGGCGGGAAAGTAGTGCTTCGCTGCGGCGGACGCCGCGATGTGCTCCATGAGGCCTGGTATGTCTACTTTATCAGGGGCAGCTTGCAAACTGGAGACTTCATTCCGGCCAAGGACCGTGGTGGCAAGGAGGAGGATGCTGGCAACTGTGCCCCTTGGATCAAATACTTGCCCAAGAGGCACCCAAGAGGAGCGGACTTGTAAGATGTCATGATGCGCTGATCAGGGGGCGAGCATTTGGGTTTGGTTGGGTTCGGCGTTCCTCGGCGTCTTTGCGTCTTGGTTTATGGATTTCCTTGCTTAATTGCTTGTTATAGACTTGGTTTTGTTTGCTGAGCGCTTTGTAGGCAGCGTCTGTCAGACTCGGTTGGATCACCCGGCAGCTTCTATGTAGGTTGGGGGAATGGCTGTCGTCAAGAACATTTGGGACTGGTTGTGTACACTACAGATATGCACATGGTAATCATACATACCTTACCGCAGCGTATCTGTTGCCGAGAGGGTGGGAAAGGGTGATTATCTGACATCTCGCCTCAGCACAGAGAGGCTGCTGTCAATCCGCCACGAGGACGATGTTTTGCTCAAGCGACCCGAACATGCCCCGATGGCCTCTCTCCTGTTTCGGACATGATGTGTGTGGTGGCCAGCAGAACACGTGCGCCGTTCGACCTAAATCGGGAGCAGCATGTGTGCGTTGTAGGGGACCGATCAGATGAGTGAGCTGTAGGTCTCCCCCCAAAGAAGATATCCGCCTCCTCCCCGAGGCATTGAAGCACCATACCCCGAAGACGAGCCAGCTAAAGGACCGACTCGGCCATGCGCGCAGAGGTGCAAGCGCGCGGAGGTTGGGTCGTAAAGGGGGAAGAAGTGGGTTCTTTTGTTTTGTTCAGCGTGCTCGACATTTGCCGGTAAAGGTCCGGGTACCACCATATTGGACCCTGCCTGACCTCAACGGCCGCAAACTCAACCCCGGCGTGGACTGCTTCAACAAGCGAGGTCGAGGTGGTCTTTTCAGACCTATCATGCAAACCGAGGAGCCCAAGCCCCAAGCCCCAAGCCCAGCCTTTCAAGACAGTTCTCCGTGGTAGCTGCTCCGAGATCCCGGGCCCCGTCCGGTACGGAGTAGTGTAGCATCGCCAACATGCTGTCCCCTCACAAACGCACACAAACTTCCTGATGCCCCCGACTGGCTGGGCTGACCTGACAACACAACCACGTATGGAGAAGGATTGTGTGGAGAGAGAGGGGGGGGCAGGGGAATAACATGGAGAAGTCTAGCTTACGGCTCTGTTTAAGCTATCTCGCTATCAAGCTTCTTCTCACACACACTCTCTCCCCGCACCTGACATCGGTCCGAACCCCAACCTGTCCGGGGCAAGGTGCAAGGCACCGCCGTTGTAGCCGACCGTTTGACGTGGGGAAAAAAGCAGGCAAGAAAGCTCCGTCATGCTCTTCGGCCCTTCTGGAGGAGAGAAGCCTGGAGGGTTTTTGGGCCACGAGAGTCTGGGGAGGGGCATGATGTGATGGCTTTTGTGTCGATTACCCCACAATCTTCTTCCCGAAAAAGCTGGGGTTTGTCTGGGGAAAGAAAGGGCTTGAACCGTTGGGATAGGCGGGTTTCGTTTCGGGCGGAGGAGTTGATGACGGCGTTGGCAATCCCTAGCCCGAAAGAGATTCAATAGGTGTGTCATGTTCTATAACCCATGGGAGTGTTTCTGAGCTCGGTAGTAGCCCTGAAGGGTTTCGCAAAGTGGGCTTGCTCACTTGATCCAGGCACCTGACATGTGAACCTCAATCCATGTCCATCTTGGGGCAAGGCTGAGAGTGCGGTGTCGTATTAGTGGACGAGGCTGAAACTGGAGTTCTCAGCCCTGTGGGAATGGCGAATGAGCGGCGGTGTTTCTTGGGACCATTGCTTCCGGGAGAGCAGCTTGAATCACGCAGGTTGGATGATGGACGGTAGCGAGTACAACGCAAGCTGTCCGTCACGACTGAGAGCGAGCGCCAAGAAATGAGGCTTTGGAGTTCTGAGTTTGTCGACGACAGCTTCAAGCAGCAAGCAGCGGGCAGCCTTTTCGGACCGACTGTGGAGGGGTGAGGGTCTGAGACCAAAGACGTCGATTGGTGGCTCCTACATAGGTCCTCTCCGCATTCCCAAGCCACCCCTGTTAACCCCAGCTCCCCAGCTTTTTCCCGCAATTCCAATGCGACGTTTTCACCTTCTCCCAAGCGCGAGAAGCAGCTGGCTCCGTTTTGTGACACGTTTTCTACCGGAGGGGATCGCTTTCGTCCGCTTGGAGATCTTGTAGTCGTGACAATCCGGTCTAGCTCGCGATTGGGGGTTGCAGTTCCTGTGGATCATTACAGTTACTAAACCAGAGATGATGTGCATACGAACCTTTGTAAAAAAGAAACCATCGTGCCATCGTCTTTGAGGTGTCGAGGATATTAAGAATAGTAGAAGGCCAGAACTAATCAAGAACGGGATATGCCGAACCCGCATGACGTCCTGTGTCGAACTGTCCCTCTTCTGAGACGCGGCCGTGAAGCTAACAAAGAAGAGGAATCGGGCGACTTAAGTGAACAAGTTATTATCATGCCATTGGGCGGTCATGAATCCTTTTACTGGAAGTTGAAACGAGAGCTGGCAGTGGCTGGCTGGGGAAGAGAAAGTGGAAACGGCGGACAGGGACTGACCTTCCCGATGCAACCATCTTGCATAATCCATCATGTAATGCCGGCCTGTGATTCGCCAACACATTGATTCCGTTTTTGCCAAAGCCGGCTGGTATCGCGATCTTGTCTTGGGCCCTCATAAATATGAATTTGGAAAATGTCTGATGCGATGAGACTTCCAGTTGTTGCAGCAAGACACGGTGGGCGACAAGCTTTTGACTGACTGAGACACCAAACACGATTGCCTAGTTCAGCTGGAATTCCAACCGTGCAGTGTCGATTTCAGCTCGTTCCAGGCCTTTTGTGATCTTGAACCGGCCCTCAGCAGAAAAGAAGCAAAATCGAACACCAATGCCTCCCAGGAACGGGCGATCATTGCCATATCAAAGCAAGCGAGCCCACGCCAGGGACGATAGCCTGGCCGCTGCAATAAAAACTAGACATGTGTGTCGTGCCACAGTGGGTGAACGTTATCTGGCAGACTGAGACAGAATCGGAGCTTAACTTGGTTCCTGGAACTGGTGTGATGATGCCCTGCATCGTGAGACGTCTGCTTTGCGTACGGAGTACTCCTAGTGTAGGACACCTCAGGCTGGGAGCGGACATTGGTTTGCCATGCAGTCTTGGTGCGTCGGCTTCACCGCCATCCACATGAGAGGCTTTGGATAACGACTGGCTATAACTGTGGAAGCACAGCCTGGCTGTCCCTGCTCTGAAGTGCTCTGTTAAGTTGAGGGGCAGCCCGTGCGACGCCCACGAAAATACATACAGGAGGCAACAAGATTCGCTTCTCATGCACTCCCGTCTCCCGTCTCCCGTCCTCGGTTGACGTTTGACTTGTGACACGTCTCCTCCCAACTTACACAGTAGTCAGTGATTTCCGAGGGGATAGGATGGAATAGGAATAGATAGATAGAATGTATAAAATCGCGCTGCTGGGTTGTTGGGTAGCCAACGGTAGGTACTGTATGTAGACACGTAGTGTACTGTGCATGTAGAGTTTCTGTTCCTGGTTGCGTGCGTGCGTGCGTGCCCAGCGTCGCCGTTGCATTCTCGTTGACCGGAACGCACTGGCCAGGCTGAGAAATCGGGACCCACCGCAATTAGCTGGGCTCCGTTTCTTTTCACACACACACAACGAACCTGAGCCACCACCCACCCCCCAGCTAGGTGCTCCGTCCCATCCATCCATCTGTGCCCCAAGGCCCCAGGCCCCATTCAACTCCCCATTTCCCGTTTCCTTCTTCTCCTTCTGCAACCCTCTCCCCGTCCCACCTTCTGTCCATCCTCCAAGTATCCTTCAATATATCATAGCGACCACCCTCAATTTGTGTTTCCCATCGCGTCGGTGTTTTTGGGTCCCAAGTGTTGGATCGACGTTCAGACCGCCTGTCATCCGATCCGCTAGTCCCGACCGAAGCCCAGCGCGCGCCCCGCGAGTTCGACCTCGACCAGCTTTGACGGGCCGATTCCCCCAGATCATCTGAATTGACTTTTGGGAGTCCCCACGATTGCGCACCATCGCCCCAGTTCGTCCCGACACTCTGGATATCGACTGCACAAGAGCCAGTGGATGCTGGCTTTCGTGTCACCGGCTTGCGCCGTCGCGTAGTGGCATTTTAACCCATCCCTGGTTGCGACCGCGTTGTCAGTTGTTAGGAAAACACCATGACGACAGCCGTGAAGAGGGCATGCGATGCCTGCCATCGACGAAAGGTCAAATGTGATGGAATCAACCCATGTCGCCACTGTTCGGCTTCGCAGTTGGCCTGCACCTACAATGCCATTCCCCAGAAAAAGGGGCCTAAGGGGTCTCGAGCCAAGGTCATCAACGAGCTGAAGGAGAACCAACGCCAGACGAGCCTCTCTTCGAAGCAGAACCCTTCCAACAGCCCAAGCCTGGCCCCTACGCCCCGTTTGTTGACCAAGGACATGATCAACGCTTGTGTGGAATTCTTTTTCGCCAATCTCTACCCCACCATGCCGATTCTGGACCGCCAGCGCCTGGAACAGGATGTTATGTACATGGAGCAGAACATCGATAGCTACTGCCTGTTGACATCTCTGTGCGCTTTTGTGTCGCTTCAGCCCGGCATGGTTATGCCAACCATGGGCATGTCGTCCATGAGCGATCCTTTCAACCCTGACATGATGTTTGGCGGTGGCAACATTCTGACCTGCACGTTGCTGATGGAGGAGACGATTCGGGTCCGGAAGAGTGAGGATTATGCGGCTTCGCGCACCATCAACACCCTCTGCACCGACTTTTTCCTGTTTGCTGTACACCACGGTCTGGAGATGCACGACAAGGCTTGGTTCTACTTGCGGGAGGCCACCACATTGGCGCATCTGTCGAGGATGAACGAGGAAACCCAGTACATGCAGTACGACAGCAATGACGCAGCCAGATGCAGACGTCTGTACTGGCTGCTTTTTGTCACTGAACGGTACGTTTTTTTCCAGCGCCCTGCTTTCGTCTCACGTCAATAGTGGATGCTGACAGTCTATTTTAGTGCCTATGCCTTGCAGCATCGTCGTCCCATGACTTTGGAAGCAACCATCAACCTGCCGGCACATGCTGACCCTTCCAACCCTCACTCACATCACATTCCCAGCTTTCTTCGCCAGATCCAGCTCTTCCATTCGTTTGACCATGGTTTACTTTCCATGTGGATGAAGACCAAGCGCGAATGCTCTGACTCTTATCTCACAAGTCTGGAGAAGCAGCTACAGGATGTGTTGCCCTCATATCTCAACGATACTCAGGCTCAACTGAACGAGATGTCCATCAACCTTCACTGGCTCAAAGACATGGCGTGGAAGCTGGGTCTTGCAAACGGCAACGGTCATGACGCGGAGCTTTCATACTCGTTCTTGCCAATGGTCGCACATTTCCCAGGAAACCTAGGTCTACAGGGTTTTGGCTTCCTCGAAAAGCTGCTCAGTATCACTTACGACCTCTCTGAAGCGCTCTCTATGCAGCCAGCCCCCAGGACGCCTTTCACCCCCGGCCCGCACGATCAGCTCCGGAAGATTCTAAACATCGTCACGACTCTGCGCAACGGAAACCACCACTTCCTGCCTCTGCTTCTTAGCAAGGTTCACGCCGCTCTGCCAAAGATGGCAAGCCCCATGCTGCAGAATGCCCCTGAGAGTGCGGCCTGCAACATGGACATTTTCGACGGCTTTGGAAACGCTGGCATGGCACAGCCCCCGGTTTACTCGCACGAGTCCTATGACAACAAATTCTCGATCCCGCGCATTGAGGACCATAGTTCTTCCGATTCCAACAGCCCCCATAATATTACTCCCCCGAGCAGTAATGACATGAATTCGCCGTTCGTTAGCTCACCACCGATTATGTCACCCGGTGGCATGGAATTGCCTCACGGTATGCAAACCGACTTCACCTCCATGCCAGAGATGGTTATGAGCCCGATGAGCCATGCACCGCCAACTTCCTTGGGTGCCACTGTTGGCATGAACAACCACCAGCCACAACATACACCGCTATCTCCCTATTCCAGTTTGGGGTCACAGATGCAAGGAATGAATAACCACAACATCAACCCTCCTCCAAACATAGGCCTCGCATCCCAGATGCATCTCCCCCAAGCGATGGGGGGAGGGATGGGCTCGAGTATTGGCAACAGCATGATGTCGAGGCCACAAGCACAACGAACCAGCAGCTTTGCACTCGGACCAACGCCGATTCGTACAGTGGGCGATTTTCAAGCACTACAGCGGCCCAACTCGGATATGACACCAATGAGTCCGCTGCATCCGATGGGAATGAGTTCTATGGGGAATGAAATGGACTTCAACACCCCCTTGAGGTAGTAACGCTGGATCGGGGGACGCAGCATGAGGGAGGATTTCTATTCATCTTCTCGACCTTTGGTCACACCACTATCCCTCTTTCCTTTGTCTCGGTCATAAAAGGTTCCCTTGGGCATTTTCATTACTGGCATCTTATTATCGGAGTCTACTGGATGGCGTATCTGTTAGCCTTGCCGTCGATTTGGATATGGTTCCCCAGGCGCACACGAATCATGATTCTTTTTGGGGGAAATTGGAAAACGGGAACAGATTGAAAAAAATCATCCATCACAGCCCACACCTTTCTTTTGTTTTGGATTCTGCTTGTTGAAGAGCAGCATATTTGTCGGGAGGACGAGTGAACTTTACCACTTTGCAAGGGATAATAGCATGCAGGGGGACATATGATCTTCTTGATATATAAGGGTGTTTAAAGAGTTGTGCAGATGGAGGACGGTGAAGCGGAATGCAGGCGATATATAGTGTTTTAGTTTCTGCCACCTTTCTGCAGCATGGTTCGCTACTCGGCCATGCTGGTTGTAACAATAGAGTCTCACATCTTACCATCCACTCTACTGCCCTTGTGTTTTGTCCGGTAGTGAAACCAGCGGAGGGAGGGCTTATGCAAGGTCCCGGATATTGCGGGGGCTTGGTCACGGATAGCTGTGGATTGAAGGGATGTTTCCAAGCAGTTGGGATTCCAACAGCACGGATGAGTAGATTGCGGCTAAACTTGCAAGTTGCAACACTCTAACAAAACCTTACCCAGCCGTCCAAGGCACAACCTCTGTGGAATATTCTAGCCTCCTTGCATTGATGCCGGAATTAAGAGAGGAAGTCGTCCAGTATTTACTCGTCGGCCCAAGCCCACCCACCGAGGAGTGCATGTGTAACAGGAGTAGGACGAAGCTGTTGGCAAGCAACAACAGCAGAGAGCCAGCGGACGGCCTTCCCCATCTCGGGATCCAGCAACGTCCGGGTTGAGAGTGGTTTGTCATCGAGCCTACGATTCAAGCTCACAATACCGCAGCCACTATGGCCGAGCCGGCGCCTTCTATCCATGGCCGGCTTATGCAACGGTTTACGAATAGCTCCAAGAATAGCATCCACCACAAGCGTGGACAAAGTTCACCGGCTGCTGAACGATGATCACCACGTCTCAAGGGACTATGAATGTACGAAACAGAAGCAATGAAACCAGTATAAATATCTCGAGCAAGATTCCCTCGAGTCAGTCGTCTATTTTTCCATCACAAAGTACGAAATTCCAATCTCTCCGCCCTGAAGGGAACTTACATATCTCTTGAACTTTCCTATCTCGTCCATCTCCTGAAAAAAGGGGTTACCGTCATCCACCTTACTACCCAATAAGCCGCCCTTACATTCTCCCCCACCGTAACCTACTATAACCCCCTTTCTCTATACCACACCCTAATTCCCCTCCCCCCCCTCCTCATCCCAAAACCATAAAAATGGCAGCCACCACCTCCCCCATCCCCGTCGCCACCTTCGGCAAAGACCCCAAAGTAGCCGAGCAAGTCCGCGAGAAGCTCCTCCCCGACATCGAGGTCGTCCACTGCGCCCTCTCCCTCCCCGCCGCCCTCGCCGAGCTCCCCTCCCTCTGCGCAGGCGAGACCGCCGTCTCCCCTTCCTCCGGCCTCGGCACAAACGCGAACGCGGACGGCGCCGCCCGCAAGATCCCCCAGGCCATCTTCTTCGGAGGCGGCTTCACCGACGACGAGTACGAGCAGATCGCCGCCGCCGTCCAGGCCCGCGCCCCGGGCGTCCACATGATCAAGGTCCAGAAGCGCGATGTTCTCGCCGCGGGCTCGTTCGGGCCGAACCCGGACACCATCGCCAAGATTTACCGGAAGAAGATGGCTGCTCTGGCGGCTGCTTAAGCCGTCTTCTTCCTCTTCGAGACAAGACGGGGGATATGGGGTGTTAGATGGGGAGGAACCGGTGGCGGCGAGAGTAAGGGTCGTCGTTGTGCTGGGTGATGATGGCAAGGAGGAAGCAAGACCTCTTGGCATCTGGAACACCATCTTGACGGTGGGTGTGGGCAATATCGCGACTTTGTATCTCCCTGTTTCTGATCTCAATGCTTTGTGTTCGGCTGGGAGGAAGGGCATGTGGAACGACAAGATGCTGCATGAGGATGAGGATGAGGGGATAGCTATGGATGATCTTTGAGCAGTAATACACGCGTTTTATTTCTTGGTTTCAAGTTATCATCAGTACCACTCACTCGTTCACAACATTGGAACCTGCCACACTCTCGACTGGTATGTCCGCTGTAATATGCATACGCTATAGAACTCTCCTACCCCAAGGCTGCTCTTCTTCCGTGCCTGTAATTTTTTTCTTAACTTGCAACAGAAGAGAGAGAGAGAGAGAGCACCGAGGCCAGGAAGAAAAGCGAGAATTCCATGTGAAAAGAAAACATACAACCAAAAATAAAATCAACAGAGCCAATGACCACTAAACCCCCTACTCGCAAAGGAAATAAAAGACAAAATAAACTGTATCCCTACAAGATTCCCCTACAAGCAAACCACTCGTCCCTCCTTCCACGTCCACCGTCCCGCACCTGGTCTATCTTCCCGTCCTCCCAGAAAAAAAAGACAGCCGCGCCGGTTTCGCTCAATGCAAGATGTTCCTTTTGGGTCCAGTCGCTAATTAAGCCTTCCCTAAACCCGCCCCCCGTATATATGCCAGCCTGCCCGGTGTGATCATCGCAAGCAAACAACCATAGGAACCATAAACAACATCAGATCGAGCGCGAATCCAATTCCTAAACACCTTATGCCCGTCCATGCCCACCAGTTCGCCAAACTCAAAACAAACCGACCCAGAGAGGAACAAAGGGGGGAGGGGGAACGAGTTAAGGAGCGGAGGTAGACAGACCGTTCAAGCCCGCCGGCTGCTTGATCCAAAATCCGGCTCCACAACTGCTCTCTTATCCTTGCGAGGCCGGATCACGTACTCGGCCATGATTTGGATGTGGTCAGACGGGAAGTGATAGTATGGGAAGCCAGGGATTCGCGTAAGAGCCTGCTTGTCCGGAGGACCGAGTACCGACACCAATTCCAGCGTGTTGGTGGAATACCAAATGTAGTCAATGACTTCACGGAAGGTTGGTGTATAGTTGGTAAAGCTAAGTTCCTGGGGTCCGCCTTTGAGATGGGCATAGGCCGAACGGATGCTGAAGGGGTGCTCAACGCCGTCTCTGGTGAAGTTTCCGTACTTTCGACCAAGCCACTCGGGGTGGTCTTTCGAAAGACGTCCAGTAGCAAGAAAATCGTAAACTCCGCTGCTGGGCGTAGAGTTGTAATCGCCGCAGATGATCAAAGGAATGTCCGTGTTGTTGCGGTATTCCTGCGAAGGGCCTGGCGGGGGAAGCTCCTGCCTCTCCTCTCCTTCTTCAAGGATCCCTTGAATCGCTTGCTTTTTGTCGATTGCCATTGGCGGGGTTCGTGTCCATTTATCGCCCAGCCTCGTGATGTGCTCCATCAGACAGGCTGTCTGCAACAGCTTCACGTCGCAGAGATCAGGCTCCCATGCCAGATGCGTGTTGGCCACAATCAAGCGAGCACCTGTTACTCTGCTCTCAAGCATGCAGATAGTCCCGATATTGTCCTTGCCCATTGCTCTGTTGTACACGTCGTGGTTTTGTTTCAGGTCTGGGCGGGCCATAGTGAGCTGTGCATAGTCAAGCATTTCCTTTTGCAGGACAATCCAATTATCGGTCTTCCAGAAGGTAGCACAGCCGTCGACACCCCCAATCAGGGAATTGGGCATGGTCTTAACCTTGGGTCTCGACCATTGTATACCTCTATAGCCATGCTTGGCCAGGGAAGGTGAGAATTCATTCTCATAAGCGTCTCTACTGATCTCCTGAAGGCAAATGATGTCGGGATTGCGGTCACGGATCTCATCAAGGATGAGTTGCTTCCGATAGTCCCATTCGAGAGCTGCCGGTGCGGTGTAGCCATACATCGTCTTGGTCGCAAACCTTTCGCAGAGGATGTTCCATGTTAGAACGCTGACACGCTCAAGGCTAGGCGCCACATCATCCTGTACTGTGATGGAAAGACGAGGAGCGGGACGAGGGGGGACTGCAGAGGGCGAATATCAGTATGGGGCAGCCTTGATTCAGAGTAGTCGATCAGACACTTACCTGGAGCGTCGACGAGAAGACTGTTGACCAAGCTCTTGGTGTCCTTGTTCATGATTTCGTCCTTCAGCGGGCCGTTCATGAGGGGGTTGCCGTGGAGGCCCAGCATCTCCAGCTTGTAAAGGAAGCCCAGTTCGTACGGAAGGCTTGTTATCTGATTGTTGAACAAAAGAAGTTGTTGGAGGTTTGTGCACATGCCGATCTCGGGGGGCAGTTCTTGCAGTTCGTTATGAGACGCTTCCAATACCTTCAGGCACCTAAGTTTGCCAATATCCGGAGGCAGTACGGTAATCTTGTTGGACGCAATGTACAGCTCTACAAGAAAATCGTAACTGAACAGGGGTCGCGAAATCTTGCGCAACCCTTGACCGCTCAGGTCGAGATTGTGCCAATCCTGTCGTTTGACAAGCTTGTTTGTGGTGTAGGAGGGCCGGTTTCTAGCGGCTTCCTGGTCCTCCGTGGTTGTGGTTCCTTCAGAAGCAGGCATCACCACTCCCTTGTTGTCAGAAGCCTTGGCGCGCGCATAGAAATGAGGGAGGTGCTGTTCAACCATGGTCTGATGTGCTTCCTGGGCTTGTTTGTACAGTTTCAGCTGCTCTGCCCAGCTGTCCGAGATCGGTTGGCCAGAACCACCTCTAGTGGTGGCAGTTTGCCCGCTAGGATGGCTCGCACCAGGAAATGGGCTGGATGCTTGAAGGACGCCCGTGGGGTACCCGGAATGTCCCATAGTCCCCGTCCCCAACCCATGCACCCCGGGGTCTTGCTGAAGATTCTGATGATGATGAGCATGATGCTGATGTGGATGGCCTTGTGGCTGTTGACCATAGTTGTACTGCTGATACTGCACGCCTGGAATATTGGGTTGATTCCGCCCTGGGGCGCCGTTGAGGCGAGTGCCGTGCCCCTGCTGGGGCCCCTGACCATACATGGCGCGCAAGTTTTGGCCAAGAGACGCCGATGTCTTGGGATGGGCTACGGGTTGGGCGGCCACTAGGTGTGACAAAAGGGAGTTGAGCAGTATTCCGTTGGCGATTGAGCTGCTGGAGCTGAAATTGGACGAAAGCGGGCTCGAGAAGGCTTGTATCGGAGGTCGGTCACCATCTGCCATCTACAAAGAGGGCGGGGCTCGGCGGAAGGGGTTTGATCTGGCAGGCCTGGCACGGCAAAGAGGGGGGATTCGTGGCGGAGGGTGGAAGCGTGTGACTTGAGATGCCGGAGGTGGAAGATTTTGCATGGAGCAGACGACCTTTTCTTTGGGCATGGATGCAAGCGTGTGAGCGTCCAACCGGGGCCGAGTTGACGGAGAGTGCAGTTCTTTCAGAGAGCCATTCACCAAAAGGTCGAAGTGGTCGAAGGTCGAACGCGAGAGGCGCCAAAGAACTCGGGGAGAATCGTCGGAGGGGACAGAGAGCCAATGTCTTGACAAGAGGGCCCAAGTTTACCAGCAGGTTGGAGGGGCTCAGGACGCGCGCGCGGCTTGGTCGTTGCGGGGGGGAGGGGGTTGGGCGAGAAAAAGAGATGCTGAGGTTTGAGTGTCTCTATTTTTTTCTGTTTCTAATTTCCGACTGTTTGGAAAACACGTGGGTCAGCAAAGGCAAGAGACGATGTTGGGACACGGGGATGGCGACGAGAGACGAGGGCAGCCGTCACGACAGCGATGGCAGGCGAGGCGAGGGAAGCGGCCATACAGCCAAGGTCAAAGTGCAGCCAACCCAGGGCACCAACCAGACTGTTCTGGGGCTTCGACAGCGCGGCTCGGGGGAGAACACAGGGCTCACCTGGGGCCAAAGATAAAGAATGCGTACTACCTCTTGTTGGCAATAATTGAAGCGCCTGTCAATGAATACTCAAGTGAAAGGATATGCTGCGCGATTGCTGATGTCGTGGGGAGAGGAGTCCAACCCGTCTGCTGTTGTGGCCCGCTGTGATGGAGATGCGCAAAAGATAGCACCGCCCAAAGCCTCCCTGCTTACCTAAGGCCCGTGGACCCAGACAGGGGACCCAACAGCCATCACGTGATGATGGGTGAAATCATAGACACTGGGCTACTGGCACCCTCTTCATTTGTTGTTTGTTATTGACACTATAATTACTATACCTGCTACCTTGAAACAACACGATGCCGGTAAAGCAAAGGCCTGCATCTTCACACCCATCAAGTCGAGAGTTTGTCTGATGAATGGCACAGACATCGAGTTATGTTCCTACGCTAGCCCAGACAGACACGGAAGGAATACATTTTGCAGAATGGCGGTCGCCCAGAGCATAGGTGGCGTCTCTAATGCCAATGGGAATCTCTGTATAGTTCTCGGACCAGGCCTGAGCAGAAGCTGCATTGCATTCAAGAGGGACCAAGAGGGACACTGAGGAGGGGTGGAGTGCGGGGAAGCCCAGACCCATCAAGGTGTGTCTATTAGTGTAGGTATGGTGTGGGAAGAGGGCCAGAAGGTGAAGCCGAACAGTGGCCCAGAATGCCCGGAATAGCTAGACCGAACCAAGAGAGAAATGGCCCCCTGTGTTTTGACCAGAGTTGTCTCCAGCTTGTCCAGTCGTGCGAGAGCTTTTCCTTCTCTTCTCTCTGCCACCCGACCTCACTCTCTCATCGCCCTCACCCTCGAGTCCTCACCATCTTCATCTTCAGACCGACCGACGTCGGGTCTGAGTCTGAATACGACACTCACACTCTCTTGCACAACATCCCAACAGTTGCTGGCCCCACATTGAAAACCAAACTGGGGTGAGCAAGTGGTCGATCTCGATCAGCACCGCAGCAGCCAATTCGCACCCAACTGCAAACATCCACCAGACCACGATAACGTCCCTGGCTGGCCTCCGAGAAGCTGGAAAAGCCAGCGACTCACACGGCTGCTGCATGTCGAGGGTATCCCTGAATTGCTCGTCCGGAGCACACTGAATGAACCGATAGCAGCCAACGCCAACCTGGAACCCCACGACGTGTCATATCAGCTGAGAAACCCAGCCCAGGGCCAGAGGCAGCCGTGTTCTTTTGGGGGCATTGGGGGGCGTGGACGAGGGATTTCTGGGGGTTCTGAGACCAACCTGGAAAGACCAAGAAAAAAAGAAGAAGCGTTTTTCTTCAGCACCTTGGCCCGCCAACCAATCCAGTACCTCGCCAGGGAACTCAAAACTCGTCGCACAGACATCCATCCAGTCCATCGAAGACTTCTAGAAAAAAGCCTGGCACAGCGACAGCGACAGCTGAAGAATTCAAGAAAGCCCGACGTGGATGCAGCAGAACAGACGCAGGGGCTTTTCAGAGGCTTTTATGAATGCGGAAGGTCTGGCGGTAGAAAAAGGAGGGAGGGCCCCATTCTCCCGCATGTCACCTTCTTTTGGTTCCTTGGATGCCGCAAGCGAGACGGCGTTCCGGTGTTCCTGGAACAAAGGCCCCCATTGCCAAAACAACCTTATCCAACGGCTATCTCGGTATCCATAGGTAGAGCGCGGCCACTCAGTAGGTGGCGCCAGCCCTTCACTGCTTGCGTCGCGGCCAGCGGAACCTGTACCGGTCCCCTGAATTGGGCGGGGCCCATTACGCCCATCCCCTAGCCCCCCTGCTTGCTTGACGCTGGTCCCGTCGCTGGCGAAAAAGTTTCGCCCGAAGATGGAGTTCCTTTCAGGTTATGCTGCGGCTCAATCCCCTTTCTCCGCCTACACCGTCGAGCCGCCCCCTTCCTCCCATCGTTCCCGTTCCAAGCAGCCTGGCCGATCCAACTCGACCTCGGGCACTCAGACGAAGAAGCGCTCTCGCATCCACGGACACGCTCGCACCAACAGCGCCAGCACCTCGAGCACGGGCAGCGGCCGGACCGACAGCAACCAGCCGTCGCATTCCCAGTTGCAGCACTCCGGCGCTCCCGACGCCGCCAGGCCCGGAGTTGATGCCGCCGCCGCATCGACTGCTGCTGTGACAGCACCCCCCTTCGGCGCCCGCCGTGACCGACACCGGGACCGCATGTCCTACCAGGACAAGCAGCTACCGGCCACCCCCCGTCTCAACACCGTCGACGCCTCTTCGCGATCCCTCGGCAGCGGTAGCGCCTCGGAGCCAGCTTCCGCCCAAACACCGGCTTCCGCCTCCACCGCATTCTCGGACCGACGCATGCTCCATCATGCCACCATGTACGACCCAGGATCCAAACTGCCTGGGCCCGGGCCAGCAGGTCTCCCCCGCTCCGAAAGCGTCACCAGCGTCGGTGGAGGAACCACGGCGAGCGGGCGCACCATGATCTCTACCGAGCCACCATCCAGCCAAGAGGCCGCCGCCCAGCAGCTCCGGCCGTTTGTCGTTCGCAATGGCCGGACCTACATCTCGGACCAATCCCTCCCCTACCCACTACCCGTCGACCTGGAGGAGCTACACCGGCAGAGTCTAAAGACGATGCTCTTACTACAATTGTACGGACGCCCCATCTGCGATCCGAGTTTTATCAACAAGCCGCCAGCACGCATCCTGGAAATTGGGTGCGGGACAGGCTTCTGGAGCATGACTTGCTACCGCTACTACGAGGCCAGAGGCCAGCACACAAACATGTCTTTTACCGGAATTGATATCGTCCCTCTCTCGCCGCCCACGGGAGGGCCGGATGTGCCCGAGAGCGCCAAGTCCGCCTCTTCCGCTCTGCCTGGGGCATCAGCCATCAGACCGGACAAGGACATGAACTGGACGTTTGTTCAGCATGACCTGAGGAAACTGCCACTGCCGTTTCCTGAGGGGTCGTTTGACTTTGTCATGGTCAAGGACATGGGCCTTGCTACGTCGATGGTCATGCAGCAGGGTCTGATCGATGAGTACATCCGGATACTGGTGCCTGGTGGGACGGTGGAAATCTGGGAGACTGATCACATGCTTCGCATGCTTCGTCCGCATGTGCCGGAGCCATCTGCTGGATCAGGTGGGGCTGAGGGTGATGCGGAGGGTGGTGACGCGGAGAACGGGGGAGACGAGCAGAACATAATGGAGATGGGGGCCTATCTCATGACGCCCAATACGCCGCTGAGCCAGCCACTGAATAACTATTTGTTGGAGTATAACGGGTGGATATCGCGCGCGTTGGAAGCGAGGGGCCTGTTCTGCATGCCTTGCACGGTCATCGGACCGGTGTTGATCCAGGAAGCGGAAGTCTTGACTGGAGTAGGGAGCACGAGGCTGGCGATTCCGCTGTCGGAAGTTAGATGGGAGAGGGAAGGTGTCGGCGGTGTGGTTACCAAAGATGGAAAGAGTTATATTGATACAAAGGCGAGGAGACTAGGAAAAGACGGTGCGCCGGTGGGCAAGGCTTTGGGGCCTGTAGCAACGGCGGTGAGGAGGACAGCGTTGACGGTGGTGGTGCAGCAGATTCAGAGCATGGAGCATGTTCTGAGGGAGGTGAGCGGGAAGAGCCAGGATGAGTGGGATGCCTGGACGGGGAAGATGATGAATGATTTGGTGAGAGAAAACGGCACGAGCTGGGGAGAGTGTCTTGAAGCTGGTGCCTGGTGGGCGAAGAAGAAGTGATTTTTTTGGGATTTTGGTTTTCTTGTGGCGGGTTTCTTGGAAAAAAAGGGATTTTCTTTTGTTTATCATTTGGTCCCGATAGTACTGTTTTGGGAACTTGAGCTGGCTATGGGTTTCTTGGATATGATTTGTTTTCTTCTTCGAATTGGATATACCTTCAGGTGTGAATGACTACATATTTTTTGTTTGATGGCTAAAACTACCTCCTGTTCTGGTGTTTGTTGTTGGCCGTTCTTTTCGAGAGTGTATTTTTGTTACAAGCTGACATGCTTTCCGTTACTATCCATTTCTTTTGTACGATGTAGGGTATCAAGTAGAATTCCAATCGCTATGCGCCATCATACCGCTTCCTGAGAGTCCGGTATCGTTTTAGATAGTATCTGTGTATGTGTTGGTTAGTGTATCACAGCAATTTTGCTTGAGAGTCAAAAGACGTACAGTGCTTCAATTTCTATTGATCATCAACGAGGTAGAGTTTTTGGTTAGCCTTCCTTCTCTGTAACTAATTTGATGTTTGTCATGGGTACCTTTCTGAACGAATTGCGCCCGCGCAATTGCCTGACGTATCTCGGCTTCGTCCGTCAAGCTGGCATTGGCCATGAAGGCCCTGTGTAGCCGAGGGCGGAAATAGTTGTACCCCTGAGGGTAGTCACGGCCAAGGTATAGGAGTTCTATTCACAGCATGAATACGAATTTTGACGTGATACAGCGGGGATTGAAGTACGTACGCTTGTAGATGGAGATGACTTGCTGTCTCAGCTCCGGGTTTATCGAGACCATCGTTCCGGCAAGAGATTGAGCGAGGGGAGTATTATGAGCTACGCATGGTCTTCTTGTTACGAACCAATAGAGTCTTTGGGGGTATGTGCTCTGCTTAATTGAGTAGCACCATGTCGTATAACTGATGATACTTTCACGTGAAGTTGAGACCACCTGAACAAGCGCCGAGTGACGACATTCCCGTCCCACCGCGGCATTGCTTATCTTATCGCTAATAACAACAGTGCGCGCCGGAGAGGCCTGCACTGTCCATCTCGGCCGTCCACTCGGCGTGAGCTAGCAACTGAACTGGACTGTCTGAGATTCTAGCCAGGCGTTTTGCTTAGGTTGCTTTAACATGGGCCAGTGATGACAGATATACACGCCCTTTCCCAGAGTCTCTATGCCTATCTGGACAAAATCCGAAAATGCCAACTTCAAAGAGACGGCTGGCATCGGCCGAGATCAACATGTCCAGAGAGCACCCCACCTGTCTTCCCCCGCTGCCGAGACGTCTCCGAGCCCCCGGACAGGACGGGAATTCCAAAAGGAGGGCGATGGCGACAGCGAGGACACTGACAGCCAAACTTGTCACGGCCGGGAAGAACAGGGACTTCAAGTCACATTGTGAAAGTTTGACACTTGAAGGGCGCAATTGGAACGATTGAAAAAGAGATCAAACATCCCACTTTCACAAACCAAGCTCACTCACTCACGATTGCATCATCCCCAATTACACACGCACACATCAACGGCTCAACATACCCGCCCCATCATCACGTCCTGAAGCGTCACAACAATCAACAGAATGAGCACCCCAACCCCCCTCCTCACTAGATCCCTTCGATCGAGAGGATACCTATCATTACCATCATTCACAAAAACCCTTCAAAGACCCCTCTCGGCCACCACAGGCCTACAACCCCCCCCACCTCCCAAACAATGGATACCCGACCTCCGCGCCCGCCTAGGCAAATGCATCATCTTCGGCTGCAACACCTCCCAGCTCACCCGTGCGTCCTCCGTCCTCAAGGCCTTGTCCACCGAATGGAAGGACCTCGTCGCCGGCAGCGAGGGCTTCCTCACCGGGGGCAGGAGAGGTCTTGATGGCCGGCAGATCGCGTGGGGGGAGATGGATAGTTTTGTATGGTTTCTCCAACCCGTCCCTTGATGCAGTGCGAGATGCTGACGAGGAGTTAACAGCAACACGTCAACAACGTCAACTATTACCGCTACGCCGAGTCGGCAAGAGTGAACTGGATCACCAACTTTGCCGTCCACGTCGACCCGAAGCACAGGCAGCAGTGGGCCGAGCTGATGACGCCCAAGTCGACGGGGTTGATTATGAAGAGCCTGAAGTGCGATTTCAAGTTTGTGGGTCTTCCTTTGTGGGCTGCATTCCCAACCTGAATGACAGCTAACAGAAGGAAAAAACAAAAAGCCAATGGTCTACCCCGACAAGATCTCTGTCTATCACAAACTTCGGTGCAAACCTGAGGGAGATCCGGCGCCGAGTAACTTTATGCTGGATTGTATTGTCCTATCTCATCAGCATAGACGGGTGGCGGCACGGTTGGAGGAGGATATTGTGGTGTATGACTACAAGGCTGCGAGGAAGACGAGCATGCCTGGGTTTATGCTGGAGTTGTTTCAGCAGACGTGGGAGATGCAGCAGACTGAGGAAACGAGGGCGAGAACGAGGATTTGGGAGTTGATTGGGGAGGTGGAGGGGTTGGAGAAGGAGACGTGGGATAGGGAAGACGCGGTGGAGGATTTGGGGAGTGCGGGTAAGAGTAGTTAGTGCTTGAAAGGCTTGAGGTTTAGATATCAGGGTTCATCGTGTGGTGGGCTCTTTGGGTGGTGCTTGTGTTTTTTGATAGATGGTAAAAGCCAAGGATAAGAAATGCTTGTTATTCAAATGGTTCGTCACGAAAAGCTTGATGAATAGTGTCAAGTCCAAAGTCCGGGATATCTGGAATACCAGAAGGGCGCACAGGTCCCGGACCAGGCTCCGAAGGCTTCACTGTGTCGCCTTCCGCAGTGGGAAGGTCTTGTTCTTGACAAAAGTTCAGCCTCGCATAATGCCAATTTGAACGACACTGCTTGGCAGCACAGTGTTTGTGGGGTACGACCCCGTAAAGCACCGTGTCAGGAGCACTTCTAACACTCTATCTTCTGATGCTCGGGAACGATAACGGCCAGCTCGGATGAGGGTTGTTTGACTGGCTTGATAGCGGTAGTTTGTCGTGTGGGAAAGGGTCCAGAGCGGGGTGCGTGCTTGGGGGTTCGGAAGAAACAGCTGAGTTGACCCCTACAAACGAAACATGATTGGCACGGGTGAATGCTTGCTCGCCTGACTTGACTATGTATGCTGACCCTGTAATACTTGCCACAAGGCGGCCGTATAAAATTCCCGATGTTATAGGGCAAGGATGGGTTAATATCGTGACCTCTGCTCTACGATTACGACCTCACTCATGGTCAAAGAAAAGCACATGAAAGGAAAAGCAGAAACGCCGAGCAAAAATGAGATTTCGGGTGCTAGCCAGCCTTGGAAGTTGGCAACGAAAACATGTCACGGATTCCGATCAAGCTGGCTGTTTGGCGATCGCGTGGTCCTGTGCCAAAGCGGGGACGATGTGGATGTGTGTGGATGCTTCATCTTTTCGGCGGAAAACAAAAAGAAATGCAGAGGTCCAACAGACAGCAAGGAACCCTTGGAGATTTTGGCCATCACTTTTTACTTCTGGTCCACCCACGAAGTAACAAACCCCAAACGGTCATGTCCAATCACAACGGTCAGGAGAATAGCAGAGAAGAGAGGAACGAGTCGGGCACCTCTGCATGCACTGTGATGGCCAAGGGATCGCCTGCCAAGCGGCATCCCGTGGGTTGTTCTGGTGGTTGTTTTGCGGAGAATCCCCTCAGTGAACCACTGGAACAACGATAGTGGCAGGTTTTTTGGTGGTGAGGTAGTCGAGTTTTCCCTTTTCGAGTCGGGTGCAGGTTGGGGTGAGCTCGATATGTCGCACATGTTGACAGGAGAGCAATAATGGTACCCGAGGCTGCATTTCCTGACTCCCAGTCCAACCAATCCCACGATCTTGATGTTGTGCAACTGCCGACACGGAGAAGATCACCACTCGGCCGCAAGGAGCTTATTTTCGCGGGATGACTTGCGGTGTGGGGGACGGAAGCTGGGTGTCATCGTTCGGCTTCGCCATGCTGCCATAGGTGGCCACCATGGGGTCCTTCGTAAGGAGGGGCTCGGAGTGTGGTTGTGATATCTCACCCAGAGATATGGAAGCTGATACACGTGCTGTAAGAGGCCACCCACCAACAGCTGACCGCAACATGTTTTGTGTCGGGAAGACAAATTAAATCGATATTGGCTGCAGGAAGAGGTCGAGATGCAGATGGTTGTGGTCCGGCAACGCACCGCGGGTAGCGTATGGAGATCGACATCGTAACTGCGATGTCACCGTTTCCTACAGCCTCTACACACTATGGTCATGACTGGGCGACCGAGAGAGACCAACAGGCACCGATCAATTCATGGTCCAACGGCTGCTGCACGGAAGGCTGCGATGCGTAAGCTGAGAGCGGCGCATACAGCGAAGATCCGAGCATGAGCCAGCGATTCAGGTAGCTTGAGGTTTGTCTGGACGGGATAGCGCACAAGAGGCCTGACTCACCTTGAGAGATCTTGGCTGTCACCCAAGCACGGTAGTGGATGAAGCAAAAGCGCGCTGAAAGACGGGATTCCAAGTTCAAGATTTCAGCGACGTTTTGGCATGGATAGAAATATACAATGGAAGGCTGCCCCACCAGAATCCACCAGGCCGCCACGCCCCGGCAAACCCCCTGTCATCTGGTCCAGGTCCTGGAGCGGTCCAAGCGACGGCCACTGGGCTGACACTGTGCGCCCACCTAAAATCCTCAGCCTCCAAATCCAAAAATCCGCTTTTCTCCTTTTAAACTCAAAACTCAACCTGCGTCCAGCCAACACCCGAACTTCGCAGCAGAGGGTACACTTACAAAACGCCCGCACGCCACAAACCTCACCTCACACGTCACTCACCCCAGTAAAGAACACAAATCTCGACGACAACCCCCCCGCGTGCGCATGACGACCCGCACCACCCGGAGGACCCTGAAAGAGTGCGGACCGGAACTGGCCGCGACGCTATTCCCGGCCTCTGCCTAGTCTTTGCGACAACCTCCCCTCTCGCGGCCGTGGCGGACGAGTGGAGGACTTGGTTTTGGGGGCACTTGGGATTTGAAGGAAACGTTTTGCGGATCCAGCCGCCTTTCAATCGCCTTTCCGCTGCCGGGCATACTGGGCTGGCTCAGAACAAGATTCTGGGTCAGCGGATGCGTATGCCTCGCGCCGCCAATTCAGGAAAGCGACAGCAGGGAGCAAGCAACCAGCGTGATACCAGACATGAGAATGGCCTGGTAGGCCCCGGGAAGCGTGTGGTCAAGCAGAAGAGCCAGAGCCAGCTCGATGGAAGCTCCAAGCCAACCGTTGACGCTGCCTCCGTGCCGCCCCTGCCACTGCAAGCCAACAACAACACGACCGCTGCCCCGCCCCATCCCGACGACATGGCTCCCGAACACCGGGCGACCGAGCTGCTCCGCAGGGGCTCACTGGGCGCCTACTCTGAATCTTCGTCTGCCGACTCGCTCCCTGCTCCCGTTAGCCTGCCCCTCCCCGACGAGGGTCACCGTCAGATCAATGTCAACGATGCTAAGAATACAAACGTCCACCGCGACCCCGGCTTGATGGAGCTCGCCATCACGGTCCTCCGCGCATGCCCTCTCCAGGACACCATTGCTATTCTCATCATTCTCATGCAAGCCTCACCCGCTGTCTTGGCAACCATTTACACTTTGTTTACGCTTCTCACTTTTGTGCCACCCGTAACCACCAGTTCTGGTCTCAGCATCGCCGAGATTTTTGACGGCAGCCAAGGAACGCCTTCTCTGACGACCCTGGTTGGGATGGATGTCGTGATGCTGGGAATCTGGCTCTTTCTATGGGCACCCATGCAGCAATTCATCTTGGATCTTGCTCAAGTCGTGATCGCCTTGACCCTGGGCGGCGGTGGCACTTCGAGGCAAGGCACCACGACCAATATTCTCTTTTGCGTGGCCATGGTAGGAATGTCTCAGTGGACTCGGCATGCTAGGTGGAGTGGTTTGTCACGACTGACATCGCTGCTGGGTTCTCATCGCTTCCTGATGGCTGATTCTGATTCGAATATGCGTGCATTCGAGAAAAAGGGTCCTGATGGGTGGCTTCGAAATATCTTGGGTATTCACATCCTTACTCAGGGCCTGGTGCGATACATCCGGGAGTGGTACCTTCGCAGGGAACGTCGTGATCTGCAGCTTCAGAGCCTGGCAGACCCCGAAGCCGGAAAATCCGTTTCTTTTACAGCCGAGGGTTCCTCAGATGCTGCCCTCATGGCCGCTGACAGCGATGCTCACCTTCAAACCAGTGCAGGGAATATCTCGACCAAAAAACGCAGAAAGCAAAGTGCTCTCGTCCGGATCAGACAGCCTCTTTGGGCGGCCCTGGCTAGCACCAAGATCGTCATGGTGAAGGAGTATGAGCTTTCCCACGCCGCATCGGAATCAACCAGTTCCAACGCCACCGACATCCACAACCTGGGCAATGCCCCATTTAATAAACAGCCCGAGAAGATCTGGATCTGCTACGTGGGCTGTGATGAGGTCTGCTTCAACACCAGTCATTTCCCTGATCCATTAAGCGAAGACGAGGTATCCGAGGACGAGAGTCATCCGGGCATCGATATGAGTAAACCGTTTTATGTCAGGGTTAACAAAGCTATTTGGCAACCAACGCGAATGATACCAATCGAAATCGGCGAGGAGGAAAAGCAGCAAGGAACGTGCTGGACGGGTGATATCTATGGGCTTACGCCGCTCTCCAACTACGAGTGCGAATTTGTCAGCACTCGTACCGGCGAGGTCATTTTTTCAACCAGCGTCAGAACGATCCAGGCCAAGAGCAAGGATCTCGAGGTACCATCCAAAGCAACCGGCAATCAACGATCGCATGCACGCCACGACTCGCCAGCCACGACTCTGAGGGCATCCATTGCTGCAGCCGAAGCGAAACTGGCCGATGAAAAGGCCCGTCTCAAGTCTGTTAAGAAGGACAACAACCGAAAGCTGAATAGCTTGCGAAAAGAGATCGAGAAGCTGTCCTCAGCAGTGCAGTCAGCTGGAGGAGACGACGAGAAGCTAAGGCAGAAGGTGGCGCAGAACAAGGTTCAAGAGAAGCGAGCCGAAGAGTCCATCAGTGAGCTCGATGCGGAGTTGAAGGAGCTGGAGGCATTGCCCGAGGAGCTGCTGAATGAGTACCGGGCCAAACAAAGTGCCTGGACATCAGAGAAGGCTCTGTTTGACAAGGCCCGCTCCTCCTTCAAGAGTTGGAAGGCGTCCATTGACAAGGAGTTGAAGTCATTGGAAGAGGAAAGGGCAAGCTTACAGGCCAAGCGCAACAAAATCGCGACACGTATCGCCAAGGTGGATGATGAACATGCCCGCATCACCGATGCCAATGCTCGGGGGTTGAATGAGGCGGAGCGTCGCCGGCAGGAACGCGCCGCTCTAGAGACTGATATAGCCCGCACCGAGCAGCATCTCATGGATCGCATCCAGACGCTTCGTGCCGGTAATCTCGCCAAGCAGGCGCAAGTCCACGATCTAACGACCCAGTTGCAAGTGTACATCACAAGCTTTCAAGACGACCTGGCTTACGACACAGGAGCGGTGCCGGGCCATTTCCAACCCTCTGCGCAGTGGGGACCGCCGCCGCCTCCTGTTCCGTACAATACTCACGCGCATACCCAACCCCAGCCTATGTGGCCGCCAACCTCAATGGCTGGTCATGCCCCTTCTCTTCTTCCGCCTCCGCAGCTGTCCGCGTTTCCCAACCCGATCGGACCAGTAGCCAACCCACCTCACTCCAAGACCAGAGGTCGCTCGTCGTCCATGTTGAGCGATGTTTCGGGCTTCACCCAGTCGACCGAGGAGCTTGACCGCGAATTCAACAGCAACGTAGGAGTTATTGGACATCCCCATGTCCACGCCCACCATCATTCCCACGGGACACCAGGATCGACGACTCTTCGAGGTCCACCTGGCTTCCACTTTTCGCGGCAGCGAAGTGACGGCCACGGTGTTGGATCAGGCTCTGGATCAGGGTCTGGATCCGGTTTCGGCTCCGGCAGCAGTAGCGTGCGGTCGGGGAAGAGTGGTGATAGCGTCAAGGAAGCCCCCAGCCCTGCGTGATTGCTGGGCTGTATCGAAGATGCAAGTGGATGTCAGGTGTTTTTCTGATGTCCGGCTTTGTTGACTCGGTTGGCTTTCTCTGGATATGCGCGTCTCTTCACACTTGTACTTACTCAGCATTGTTCCTGCGTTGGTTGGACACTCCATGTCTGAATATCTGGCGGTTGTGTGCTTGCGTGGCTTCTCTTTTCGATGGGGTGGGCGTGTGTCTAGGCCTTCTTGTCCTTTGTGTGCATGCATGCGATATTATTCTCATCAGCGAAACACAGCGGTTGTGTATGTGCCTACCTTTGGGGCTTTGCTTGGCTACTTCCGTAGATAGATTGGATGTTTTCAGTGTTGGATCAAATGCGAAAAAGTTTGGCTTTGTTACTTTGATGACATCGTGTTTTGTTTTGACATATTTCTCGTCCCAATTTCAATAGCAGGTGGTGGCAGGTAAGAAAGTTTCAGATGAAGCCCATTAGGGTTACGCCTGTGAAGTGGCTTACGGGACACGGAGTTTTGACACCCGATGGATTTTGTTCATCCGAAGGTTTTACGAGACGCCTTACCTGTGTTATGAGGCTTTTCAGCACACACCTGCTACGTGTCTGAGCGATGGCTTCCTAGCCAGCAAAGACGAACCGTCTTTCCAGGTGATGCTATATCAATGATGCTTATCCAAACTACCGTGATCTCTCACCGACGTCGAGGTTGGCCGGCCGCCTTACCCGGAAAAACATCAAAGAGCGTTTGCTCATAGGTAGGCTCCAGGCTCTTGGAACTTGTTGAACACAAACCAGCCAGCAAGGCGTGAATGGTGCAGTGTAGTATAGATCGATCATATGCATCTTGGCGCACCGCAACCCAACCCATCCTCGGCATTCCTTTCACTACATACGACACACACAGCAGCAGCAGCAGCCGCTTTTGCATGCGGGAAGAAGCGTATTCGTAACCTTTGACTTGCCTCCTGCTAATCTGTCTACTGCGTCAATATATGCAAGATGACACCGAATTGGGTTGGGTATTCTTGTTTAGTGGTGGTAAAAGTCGTGCCGTGGTTTCCGTTCTAACAAAGTGGGCAGGGTTATAGCAGGGCTGTCAGGGGGGTTTTTGTTGTTTTACCCCGCAAAATGATGCTGGAGGATTCTGCGGGGAAGAGACGGGACCAAGAGTCTTGGAGTTCCTTGGATGGATCAGCTCATCAGGTGTGGAGGAAGGGGAAAAGGGCGCTAGGCTTGGAACAGGGGTGTGCCCGAGGAGGTTGATCGTGGTGGTTGCTCGCTGCAGGAACGACAGCGGAAGATGCAGGTTTTGTAGAAGGGGATGGGGATGGGGATGGGGATGGGGATGGGGATGACATGTAGTAGTCTGTGTGACTGAATCCCAAGATTGCCCTTAATACCGAGTTTGATGACTGATAAAGTTGAAAGAATAGGTAACTAGAGATACAAGAGAAGCGTTGTTTACAACAGTTTGACAGCTTTGGTAGGTAAGTGGTGAGTTGAGTTTATCTTGGCATCGTTGCTCGGCTCCGGGCTTTTACATACAAATCGGTCCATCTAACGTCGTTGTTGGCTCTGATCAACTGAGAGGGTGTTTCCTACCGTCGTGTCTGGACATATTAACCACCAACCAATGTCACCGTCCACTGTCCATGGTTGTTCGTCTGGGGACGGGGCGTTTAACTTCCCTGAGGTCTATGCAACGGCCACATCCAATGACACACCTAGGTTTCTGTTCTTGAAGGATCAACCGCCCCCGAGATCTCTTACACCTGACCTGCGCAAGCGTGTGTTTGGCACCAGTTCTCAAGTTCTAGCGGGATTCATGCCGCTCTCAAAGAAACATCGAGATGGCATGATAGAAATGAAGATTGTCAATATTGAAACCTCCAAATCAAGAAACCATCTCCTCGTGCAGTCGTCAACTATCAACGAAAGGTGTGTGCAAGACCAGGACCAGGCCAGGGGGGTGTATGCCGAGGCTCTTGTCACCCCTCAATCATATGCAACGACGTTCCACTTTCCCCGGATTTCTTCCAACACAACGTGAACACACAGACTTTCCTCCCCCGGATAGCGGGTTCCATTCCGTGGCGACACATGCTCTCTCGGCGTGGATATTCACGACGTCGGTCAAGGCCCTAAGCCCGGTTTTCCCATGCCTTGGCCTGCCAAAAGAGGTGTTGATGGAGATTGACCCACCACCTTTTCCTTCCCATTGATTGAGACAAGAGAATGTATGTGTTGAATACGAACCAATGGGGGGGTGTACCCAAGACTTCTTGACCCCAAAATCCGGCGGCTGGATCTACCATTGTTGAGCGAGTGTGAAAGCGGATGGTGCAGTAGTGTGCTACGGGTAAAGGGGGACCCTGTCCACCTGGAGGTCTTCCTCCTGGTCCGCCTCCCTCTCCCTCTCCAAGACGAGTCGAGTGGTATAAATCCAGACTCCTCCACCTGCCACTCTACCTTGGCCTCTCCCCTTCTCACCGACCATCGTGTTACACTGTACTTCACTCGCTCTCAAGTACCTACAACAACACCGTCGACACTCGTTCGTCAACAACTACCAAACCAAATATCAAGTAATACTTAATATCTCAACCCCCCTCAACCGTCCAAAATGAAGTACACCGCCGCCCTCCTCGCCCTCGCGGCCGCCGTCTCCGCCCAGGACATCTCCATCTTCCCCGAATGCTCTCTTGACTGCATCATCAACGGCATCAGCTCTGGCACTGACTGCGAGCTCACCGACTTCGCCTGCGTCTGCGAGAACACTCAGTCCCTCGTCACCTCCGCCACCCCCTGCGTTCTCGAATCCTGCGGCGCTGAAGTTGCTCTCAGTATGCTCTCTCCTATTCCCATCACCCCCTCCCCCCATCTTGCACAGCCCTACTGACTCTTTCCCCCAGACGAGGTCCTCCCTGCAGTCGATGAGTTCTGCGCTGGCGTTGGTGGCGGCGATGACGCCGCCCCTCCCGCCGAGGATGACGAGCCTAGTGCCACTGCTACCCCCGCCCCCGAGCCCAGCACCGGTCCCGGTGAGGAGGATGAGGACGAGGATGACGAGGACGTCGAGCCCACCCCTACCGGCTCCTTCGTTTCCAACATCACCCCTGCTCCCACCAGCAACACCACCATCCCCCCTCCCGTCGAGGAGACCACCACCCCCCCTCCCGTCACTGCTGGCGCTGCCGCTGTTGGGTACATTGGCTCCTTGGGCATGCTCGCTCTCGGTGCCATTGCTGCTCTTTAAATCGAAATCTACCATGAACTCAATGAAGGGTGCTGGAGTAAGGTAGTTAGCATCTGTACAAGCAAGGAAAGAAGCTGTACATACCTAGTTGGCTTGATGATGAAGTGTACAATGAAACATATCAGAACATCGTTGCATCACCTGAGAGTGAAAAGAAATTATATATACGTCCTCTCACTATAAACAGCTAGAAACTAAAAGTGATCAAACCTCCAAAACAATAAAAAGTTACTATTGATATAATTGGGCCTTGCAATAACAGACGCCATACAAATGCAATTCATCAACCACCCTGACTGGACTGACTGTTGTTGCTTCCACGCCATGTCTGCTCATCCCACACCAACCCTCAAGTATACCTAACCTCGTCAAACAACCCAGCCCTCACCTGCACCACACTTGCCATCTCAAACAAAAAGCTCTGCAGCAGCACCACGTTCGTCAGCACATGTGACACCGACACCGTCTTCTCCTCCACCACCGTTCCCGCATCCGTCTCCCCGTCCTCCGACGGCGCTAATAGTGCATCCTCCCCGCCTCCCTCCCCTTCCCCCTCCACATCTCCGGAACTGTCCTCCCCATCCTCCGCAGAGTCAGCCGAAACAATAGCCGGTTTCCTATCATAGCTCAATGTGATCGGCTCCACTGGTGGCTTCAGCGCTGGAATTCCAACCCTCCTCGCCAGAATGCTCTGGTCGATCGCCTGGAAAGCCTTGGCTTGGGAGTTCAAGATGTCGCCTCGGTTGTCCCACGATATAGGCGCTGGGGCGCTCGCCACGCTGGTAGGGGAGAACGATCGGTTCGGAATGGGTGCTCGGAGAGGGGTGGTGTCGTTCATCGGTACAACCCGTTCAGAGGTAACGCGTCTGGTTTCCTTCCTGCCACGGGGACTGCCAGAGCGGCTGGGTGTGCCCAGTTCAGACAAAATGCGCTGAGCAAACACCTCGAGACCAGAGGGTCTCTCTCGGGATGGATTACGAGCCTCGTCGAACATGCCCTTCTCGATAGAGGGCGTGCCCGCCACTGTCGGCGTTTGAGAAGACGGGGTTCTAGCCCTGGACGGAGTAGGAATGGGAGGGGCGTGATCTGCGATCTGGAAGGCCTCCCGGCGTTGCTGGAGCAGGTCATCAAATCGTGGGACCTGTTCCCGATAGGCCTCAACTTGATCACAAAGGAGCTGTAGAACCTTGAGCAAGCGGGGAAGACTTGACTGATCCCACTTTGGGCGCCGCCGGCACTCCTTCAAATGCTGCATTTGAACGTATTCGGCGTATTCCTGAGACTCGGGATCCAGGGACGGGTCGGGGAGAGGCAGATCATCGTCTTCCTCGTCATCTTGGTCAAAATCGTAGGTTTGTGGGCTCCTCAGAAACCAGCCTTCAAGATGCATGAAACCACACACAGCAAGGTCGATAACAGCTTCCGTCAGGCATAGGTTGGTTTCTACAGGGTTGGTGAAAAAGGTTTCGAGCCGGTCAAGCATTATGTTGAGTAGAGGGTCTTCTGGGCGAAGGGTATGTGACCTCACACTACGAGGTGCACTGGGCAGACTGTCAGGCACCGCGGGTAATTGGTGATTATTTGTCGAAGTCTTTGGCGTGATTAGTGTAGTTGAGCAGGGGTGGTTTTCTACACGTCCCAACGTGTCCCTGAGTAAGTTCTCGTAAAGCTCGTTGAAGTTGTCATCACCGCCAATGGTACCAGCCAGTGCCATCAGATAGTCAATCTCCTGCGCCTGGGCGCCAGCTGTTCGGTGGTGGGACTCATCCAGCACACCTTCTGTGTCGAGAAGTGTGGTGACTGCATATCGGTGATGCCTCTTAAGGATCGTCGACACAAGTTGAAGAGTTACATGGACTGTTTGATGGTTCTGAGAACGGAGACAAGCTCGTATCAGGTCGACAAGGTTGAACAGCAAGGGGTCGGCTGCCTCCTCGGTCTTGGACGCCATCATGGTGGCCAGGTCCAGCGATTTACGTTTCCGAGCAGCGCTGACAATGTCGCCAGAGTCGGAAGGTATGGCAGATACAACGTCGGGCAAAGCAAGAAGGTAGTGAAGTATGAGGTTGATCATGTCGGGATGATCCACGGATTCCAAAATGCGGCGAAGATACGTCAAGACGGCCACCGACGAGCCACCGTCTACATCGGAAGACTCGAGCAGCGAAGGGTATCTGACACGGATCAGCAAAATGCACACACGAGTGACCATTGGGGTCAAGAGAACTCACAGAAGCTGTTGCAAAAAAATGACTTGGAAGTGCTCCAACAGCGTCGATTTGACTTCGACAGACTTGCAGTGGTTCAGGACATCTTGCCAAAAGAGAAGGTGGGAAAGGAATGTATCCACATGAGATAGAAACTCCGGCGAGCATGAGCTCACAATCTCGTAGTTGGACTTGGGGTGTTCGTAGTCAGACAACGCAAGACAAGGGGGTACTTCGTTGCTTGGGTGATCGATCACGAGCTTGCGGCTCAGTTGACTATACAGAGCCCCCAAGCCCGTGGCCATGAGCGTAGACAAATCGCTCTCGACAATCCACTGTTCGAGCAGAACCGAACTTGATGCCGCCTCGATGATATAAAGCAGGCCGGTTCTGGCGAAGTCACCCACCTTGCCTTCATGATGAATATAGTCCATCAGCAGATAGAATAAGGGGAAGTCTTGTTTCTGGGTCTTCCCCGTGAACTTGTCACGGTCGTCAACATGTTTGGCATCGTGCGGGCCGTGGTGTTGGGACTTGAACCAGGCAGGCAGTATCTCGGGGTTCAGACGGATCTTAGTCGTAATGTTGAAAGCCAGTTCAACGATACGGGCCTCAATCTCGGCACTCAGGCGTATGCTGTTTGCGCCGGTTATGCGCACAAGCAGGTTCGTCAAGCTACCGGAGAAATTGTCGTTCTCCACAAAGGCTTCCTCCTCGCTTTCGATCAGGGTTGCGAAGAAGAGCACTGCCTCCTTGATGATCCATTCATTGTAGGAGCTGGTGGCGATTTTGGCCACCGGGATATAAACTTGCTTTGCGGCAGAGAAGGAAATACATGGATGTGGGAGAGGACGTCGGGACTCGTCACTGAGGAGACTTGTCAATTCTTGGAGTCTGATCTCGATCTGTTCGGCGGCTTCATCGTCGTGGGCGAGGTTCGAGGAGTGACGCCATGTGTGCTAATTATAGGACAGCATCAGAAACGAGGCTCCAACCTATCCATATCGCACCTCAGGGAATCTCACCAATAACTGACTGTATTCCTTCTCGAAGCGGTGTAGGCGACGGGCAGGATCCTTTGCGAAGTCCTTGCGGGAGCTTGCCGACGACAGCGGCGTGTGTGCTAGGAGGCGCGACCACTGTAGATGGGAAGTTAGTTAGGTTAGGACGAGACCTGGTGGTTACCTGGGGGCAGTCACGGCTTACAAAATCCATGGTCTGTTCGGCTGCATCTCGAGCACAACTCGAAGCAGCGCAGACGGGGTTATCTCGTTGAACGACTGATGTCCAGTAACAGTTGCATGAAGAGGTCCACGGGTGCTGTTCCAGATGGATGTCATGTCGCGAAATTGATTAGCTAGCCGTTTGGCCTGACGTCCACCGGCCGGCAGCTGCAGCACACCTACCTAGAGCACGGACGGCTTTTTCAGGGGTGCCATGCCCTGCAGCGCAGCTTATACAATGCCAAGCATATCAAGACATCACAACTGGAAGCATCCCGTCACTTTTGAACCTTCACCGTCTTCCGTTGCCGTCGGTGTAGGTCATCGTGATGGTGACTCACCTGCGACCCCGCGAAGCTTGTGTTTGAAGGTAGGGTCTAGCCGCTTCAACCGCTTCAGGTACCGGTGCCTCTACCTATCATGGCAACCCACGTTTGTCAGTCCCCTTGCTGGGCAGGGTCCAACCTCCCGCTCCCGTCCTCGATGGAAGCTCTGTGGCTCTCAACTCCAACGAAAAATTCACCGTTGCAACTGACGCAGCAGACAGAATTGCCGAATGGCATCATGTCTCGCTGCAGGGCTTGCTAGATGGCAGCATTGAAGCCTGATGCGCTGTTGGGTACTGCGACAACTGGCCTTGAAGATGCATCTATGCAATCCCAGTGCGGGGAAGCACAAGTCGAGGCTGGTCTCTTTTTGCAAATTCAACTGCGGCCGAGTCCGCGAGAGTTCGCGGGATCGTGGGTCGAATGAGGGTCTTCTGCGCCCGCTATTCGCGGCGACCTGCAGTCTGACCGTTCCTCGCTGCATTGGATGTCTCGAGGATGTCCAACCCCACAAATGGAACACTCTTCCACCCTTCCCACCCTTCGTGCCTTCATGACTCCCACACTCTCAGACAGCGGCGGCTATCAGCAAATCACCGACCCCTCATAGGATGAGTTTGACAAGATGGCTGCATCCTGTGGAGGACCTTTGCCCTCTTTTGGGTGGTTTGACACCAGTGGGATACATCAGGGTAGGGTTCCGGTGGCAGACCCGTCATCGATCATCTTTGATTGGAGGCTGAGCAGTTACACGGCAGCGAATAGGAGAACACCTCCAACCTCTTGACCGGGATATGGCAAGGCACTCCCGCTGGTGTCACTCCGTACCTTTGTTCGCCTCGAGTTAAGCCCGTGACTATCATCTACCGAGACCTGCTCCCAAGGCCCACCGAGTCTTTTGCTCTTAAGCTGGGCCAAGTCGGCCTGTGGCAAGTATTTTTATTTTTGGTCCTTTTGGTCTTTGCATTGCGTCAAACTTGAACTATATTGTTATCACACACCTCACTCTTCCTCTCTCATGGGCCTTATCGTCACCATGGGCTTCTTTATGCGCTCCAAGAAAGCGAAGAAGGACACGGCGAAGCCTTCAGCTAAAGATCAGTCCAGTCGAGCTTCTGGTCAACGCCAATTATCCCCACCTCCCCCGTCCGCAAGTCCAGCGTCACCACACTTGCAACATGGCCGGCCATACCTTCCATCATCTCCTCAATTCCAGCCTGCTGGCTTGCTCCCTCCGCCTGCAGGCTGGGAACCTTATCAGCTACCATACCCATCCCCTCCCATCATTGTGAACCAGCACCACTACTATCTTGGTCCGCCGCCGCCATTACCACCTCGCGACGACAAACCACCCCGATCACAACCAGGTGGCAGTAATCACAAGCTCAACCTCGACTCGGCTGTAGATTTGGCCAAGAACCTGTGTCAAGAGGCTGGGATCACGAAGATGTTTGACAGTGCTCTTTCACAATCACCATGGTCTAGCTGCGGGACCGAGCTGGTCGACCAGAGTAATGCCCTCTTGAACCAAATCTCCAACCAGTTCAACGATGTTTTGACCATGATTGATCGAGACCATTACACGAGCCACGAAAAGGAGATCCTCGCCTGGCAGCCACAGCAACCAGCACAATCGCAGGAGCTTGTACGAGTTTCCGAGTCCTCGCTGAGCGAGAAGAGCATGCACAAGCCACCAAAAAGAAGTCACAAAAGGGATCATCCCAAGGGGCAAACAACGGCGGCAGCAACAGTGGTCTCGGGAAGCATTTTCTCCAAGGTGGAATTGTATGCGAACTCGAGGCTGCCTATGAACCTCCAGCCTCTCAAGCTGTACGTCTCATTTTGGTCCCGTCGTCACATCCGCCATTAACACCACCGCAGATATATTCCCACGTACCCCTTGTTATGCTTGGCAGCACAATACTCAGAACGTGTGTACGACAAGCCAACAGGCGCTGAGAGTGATGCCCATGTCGATGCTGATTGGCGAGCTGGTACGAAGGCCATGGTCATCAAGTCAATGCCAATGGACTACATGAACACAATCGTCTTCTCCATCCGCGGCACGGCGACGTTTATGGATTGGTCGGTCAACCTCAAGACGGATCCAGTGTCTCCTTCCGGCTTCTTGGTACGCAGTTCACTCGCCCCTGTTTGACAGCCTACAAACGCTAACCTTTAGCAGGATGACCCTGAAAACCTTTGCCACTCTGGCTTCCTTTCGGTTGCCCGCAAGATGGTGGCTCCTGTCGCCCGCCGCCTCCGTCAGCTGCTCGAGGAAGACCCAAACCGTGCTTCTTACTCGCTCTTGATCACAGGTCACAGCGCAGGAGGAGCTGTTGCTTCGCTCCTTTACATGCACATGCTGTCTACCTCCAAGGCTGCAGAGAGCGAGCTGAACCTTGTCGCAGGGTTCTTTAAGCGGATTCATTGCATCACCTTTGGGACGCCTCCTATCAGCCTGCGACCGCTCACCAAGCCTGAGGACTACGACCGTCGCCCACAGCTAAGAAAGAGCTTGTTTCTGAGCTTTGTCAATGAAGGCGACCCAGTAGCGAGAGCGGACACGGCATACGTCAAGAGTTTACTCGAGCTTTTTGTGGCTCCTGCACCACCCGCAATCATCAGTTCTCGAGATGCCGCAAACAAAAAGGTCCGCACGAAGGAGAAGGCGTCCAGCAGCAGTAAGAGTTCGAAGGCCTCTTCGGGTCCGGTATGGAAGGTTCCACCCAATAGGCTGAGCAGTGCCGGCCGGATTGTGGTGTTGAGATCAGGCGATCCAAAAGCGAGGTCCAAAGGGAAGAAAAAGACGGTCGAGGAGCGTCTGAATGAGGGTGTGGTTGCTCAGATCACATCGGACGAGCAACTACGTGGTGTAATCTGGGGAGATCCTGTCGCTCATGTCATGAGGCTGTATGCTGGCAGGATCGAGACGCTTGCAGTCGGTGCTGTTACCGGGCGAGGATACTGATGATGAAAATATTTTGGATGGAGTTTTGGGCTTGATTTCTCTGGGGATGATACCAAGGACGGGCGTTTACATTTGCTTTTTATTGCATGAGACATGAGACATGACCAGTATATACTAGAAAAGGCACGAACATCCATCCCGATCACAGTTTGGGAAATGCGACGAGTATCTTTTTATACGTACCACAGACATCACTACACACTACTAGAACACATACCATATAAATTGTTACAAAAGAAACAGATGCTTGCTGTTACACATATCGTCTGTACCGTGATAATCAGGGGTATGCCAACAACAAACCCGAGCCCCTGACAGCCATCGTGTGGGGGTGGGGCGGCACCGATGACGGCGCCGAGCGAGGTGTGGCCCGATATGGAAACTCCGATAACAATTTCTACCCCGCCAAACCCCACCATTGACACCGGCTCCGAGCCTCCGTTGAAGCTGGAAATCATTTTGTTTATTGCCCGTAGAGGTACTCAGGCCCTAGAGGAAGATCGTTGAGCAAGGAGTATTAACTACCCCACTGACCTCACACACATTCAAGATGGATCTCGACCCCAAGATTCGTATGCTGATACCCAATAGTTATGTTGATAGCAACCTCAAGACACTGACCACCAGCCTGTAGCGCAATATTCAACCGGCGACCCCAACTCGTTTGGCTGGCAGACGGGAAGGAAAAGATGGCCCATCATCATCGTCAGTCAACACACTATACCTATCCAAAGCCAACCCCTTTCGACTAACCCCCTAACCCCCCAGACCCAAGCTATCGACGACGCCTACCGCGCCGTAGCCCACTGCACCGACCCCGAGAAGCAAAACGAAGGCAAGCGCATCGTCGAATCCCTCACCAAACTCAAGTACGAAGTCCAGCATGACCGCGCCTTGACCCCCCTCCCCGACGATGGCTTCCCCGACGTGGCCCTCTACAACAAGGAGCTCGAGCAACTCGGCTCCCCCACCTGGCTCAGGTCCCCCTGGCTCTACACCGAATGCTACCTCTTCCGACGCATCGCCACCTCCTTCGCCCTCTCCACCCACTGGAAAAACTACGACGTGTTTGCCCGGCAGAAAACCTCCACGTTCCGCTCCTCCCGGCCCGCGGTCCTCGAGCTCGCCGCCCGGTACAAGGACTTGACGTCCCAGCTCCAATCCCACCCCTCCCAGCCCCGCGAGGCGCAGGAGCTGCTGTTCGCGGAAATGGCCGAGATCTGCCTCTGGGGCAACGCGACCGATCTTTCTCTGCTCACCTCCCTCACATACGAAGACATCCAGGCCCTCCAGGGAAGCGAGGCCCGCAAAAAGGCCGAGGCGAACATTCTCGTCAACGACCTCCCCGCCGTGTTTGCCCACCTCCTCGAGGCGAAGCAGTCCGGCAAGAAGGAGAGAAGGGTGGACATCGTTCTCGACAACGCCGGCTTCGAGCTGTTTGTTGATCTCGTCCTGGCCGGCTACCTCCTCTCGGCTGGGTTAGCAACCCATGTGGTCCTCCACCCCAAGTCGATCCCTTGGTTCGTCTCGGACGTCTTGCCCTCCGACTTTGCGGCTCTGCTCAACGCCCTCGCCGCGCCAAGGTGGTTTTACGAGACGCCCTCGGAGGAGGAGGAGCTGCAGGGGAAGACGCCCGAGAAGTTGTCGGACAAGGAGGTGGAGGAGTTGGGCTTCTTGTTCCAGGAGTGGAGTCGCTTCCATGCCGAGGGGCAGTTGGTCCTCAGGCCGAATAGAGTGTGGACTGGGCCGGGGAGCTTCTGGAGATTGCCCAAGGAGGCGCCCGAGCTGGTGCAAGATTTGAAGGAGAGCGAGGTGGTGATTTTTAAGGGGGATTTGAATTACAGGAAGTTGGTTGGGGATGTAAGTTTCTTTTCGTCCTTTGCTGCTTGTTCGGGATCGATGCTAACATGGAATGCATTTAGGCTGCCTGGGACCCAACTACCCCTTTCACAGAGGCCATTGGCCCCCTTGGTCCTGGCTCTGGGCTGAACATCCTCGCTCTGAGAACCTGCAAGGCCGATGTCGTTGTTGGGCTCCCTCCCGGAAAGGATGAGGAGCTCAAGGCACTAGAAGATGGCGGCGGTGATTCTGGAGCGCGCAAGTGGGCTTGGAACGGAAAGTGGGCTGTCGTCTCCTTTTCCAAGAGTTCTTGAGCAAGGGAGAGACGCGGGTATATCTGTCGATGTAGCAAGCAAGGCGCTGGTAGAATACTAGAAAGTTGATTTTTGACAATAGACAAGCGAACTGCGAGACAGTTGAGTGCTCTTCTATGCTATGCTATGCTATGCTATGCTATGCTATGCTGTGTACTTTGTTGTGGTATGTGCTAATTAACTAGCCGCTAAACTTGACAATTTTGAGATCTTCTGGCGCTAGAACTGGAGCAACAACATTGGTGCCGACTCATGCCACTAGCTCTTCCGTCCAATCATGTTGTGCTACCGAATCATATTAGTTGTGATACTCAACTACACGTGTTTCACCGGGATTCTTACCTGGTAATTCCACCTGACTTGTGTTTTCCCTGAATAATCCGATAAACGCGTTGCAAATACACCACAACGCTGTTATGGGTACCACACCCGAACTTCATGATGTTGTAGTAATTCAACAACAGAAGACCGGCGCAGTCCTTGACCCGTTTAGGAGCCTCCAGACGTCGGGAGAAAGCTGTCTGATGATGGTTAAATCCTAACCAGCTCCGCACTGGACCTCCCTTCTCTGCCAAGTCATCTTGGTCGCTCTTCGTCCCGGTCCCCGTAATCAGCTAGCTTTTTCCCGTGCTTGGCTGCGAAGAGCTGGTCAAATCAGACCCCGCCACTCCCATTGTTGTCCCTCTCATCAACTGAGGCATTCTCCTGTGGCCCGTCAGAGTCATACTTCATCTCAGAGTCGGAAATTGTTGCCTCAGAGTCCATGTCTGTCTCGTCTTCTGGTTCCGACTCCAAAAGACTCATACCATTGACACCCCTCTGTGCCCTGATGACTCTGGCCCTCCACTCCTCGTCGGTTTCCTCCTGGGATTCGGTACGACTCATTCCGTTGATGCCCCTCTGCGCCCTGATAATGCTGGCCAGGAACTCGGCGTCTGTTAGTTCGTCCGGGTCTCTGTATAGCCATCCGGGGTCGAAATCATCATCATCCAGATCGTGTTCAGCGTCAAGATCCATCTCATCCTCGCTGGAGCTGCTGCTTGTTTCCGTGTCGGCATCGTAAATATTTCCTAGATCGGGTCCAGTCTCAATGGTATTGACTACATCCATCCTTTCGAGAGCATCGTAATACTGTTCTTCGCCATCTTCGTCATCTTCGTCATCTTCGTCATCATCCTGTGCACCGTCTCCGTCATCGCCCACACCGTCTTCGATGTCGTACAAGTCTGGATCGAACTCGGTATCGGTCATCAGATCCTCTGGGCATTCCTCTGGCTTGTCCTCATCTGCAATGGTCTGGCTCGAAGCAACGCCAACATCATCAGACTCGGAGCTAGAGCAATTCTGCCTCCAGTTCCCAGCTTGACGATCGTAAACTGGGATTGCTACGCACGTCTTGTCAGCTCCTATATTGTTGAGTATTCAGTTCAGCGAGAACTCACCATCTCCGAACCAGGTACATTTCCAGCAAGGCTGATGTCCACAGGTCCTCCGATAAATCGACACCGATCCTCTCCTGCTCCTCTTGTCTTCCTCTCCAGACTCCTCACTCTCTTTCCCGTCCCGTTCTCGCACTTGCCTCTTCCCTTCCTTCTTCGGACTCCAACTCCTCCCCCTCTTTTCCTCCTCCCTCCCCTCCTCTCTCCCCTCCTCTCTCCCTCTCACCCGGCTCGGCTGCCGCTCAAACTTCTGCCTAGGCACCACGTGCTTGCAAAAAGGATCCCTGTTCGGCCCGTTCCCACACCCACAGCACCGCCAGTACCTCCCCAACCTCTCGTAGTCTTTGCACTCCTCCCTCATGCACTTCCAATTAACCGTTTTCGGTCGGCCGCGTTTCCTGTACACCTTGCCGCCAATCTTGGATTTGGCGCAAAACTTCCCGAGGGCCTTTCTGGTGAATGGGTCGCGGGGGGCAAGGGGGCAGAACATTCTCATCTCTATATGATGTCCGCATTTTCTGTGACGGCAGTAGAGTTTGTAGCACATTTTTGTTTTGGTTCTTTCTGGGTGCGTGACGTAGAGGCGTTTGTTGCGGCGGGGTGGGGGTTGTTGCGGATAGCGTTTGTCGTAAGACAGTTGTGCCGCTTGGAAGGGGTCGGGAGACGAGAAAGAGAAGAGTATTTGAGTAGGATAGGAGAGGGAGAGAACAAGACGGTAGGTTTTCGGATAGAATGAATACGTGTATCGTTAAAAAAGAGAGGAAAATGATAGCGGAAAGGCCTGTTGTCCTTGATGCAAGAGAACAGAGTTTGCACTGGAGAAAAGAAACAACCTCTGTCACGGGACCGGAACCCTAACTCACAGCAGGAACGACCGTTGTGCTCAGCAATGAGGTGGCTGCCTTGGCAATGAGGGAAAGAACGACCTCATGTGAGGTTTCCCAGATCCACTCTCACGCTCTCATGGTGCAGATGGCATTCCATGGCATGGATTATTCTGATGGTGGAGAGTGGCATCATTTCTTGTTTGAATATTCGTATCGTCAACGCCATAGGCACCATACATAGCCGCCATCGAAGCCACCATCTGCTATCTGGTGGAGATAGGACCTTTTGAGTTGGTCATGCTGAAGAATACGAACATTGACTGCCTACTAGCGTGCTGTACTGGTTGAGAATTAGCTGTTGATCTCTTTTCCCCAAAAGTCCTAGCTGACAGCACTGACCTTTACAAAGAGCATACATAGATGGCAGCCCATACCAGCCCATCAAGACCTCCCAGCCTGCAGTATGAAAGCCATCGACATCCACGACAGCATTGCCGAGAAACATGAGTAAAGCAGGATGAAAAAGAAATAAGGAAAAGAGACATCTGAAAAGACAAAGGGTCCCAGCCTGACATTGTAACCGAGAGGCAACCAACCATCCCAACCAGCCTAACCAGCCTAACCAGCACTTCCCTGGTCCATCTCAAGGTTTGTTTGATCTCCTCGTCCCCGCTCACTCCCTTCAACCCTCCACCAGCTAAGCCATCAATGACATCAACATCTTGAACTACTCCACCCCCTTCTCTCCAACGGAATATCGCCAAGCAGCGGCAGACCTAGACCATGGTCTGATTTTCAAAAACCCTCCTTCCTATCCTGATAAGAGCCGCTTAAGCTTTCATGTCCGCCGCCGCAACATCAGCCAGGGGTCAAGGGGTACCTAGTGTTCTGAATATTCCTCCACCTCAACCCCCACCATGGCCATGTTGTGTGTCCAAAGTGATGGCACAAAGCTGAGCCATGTTGTACCACGGGACTTTTGGTAAGCCCTCTTCCCAACAGGGAATTCAACTGGCGCACGCCATTCGCCGCCTTCCCTCGGCACATCAAAAAAAAAATCCGTCATGAAATATCCCATCTGCAAGCCTACTGTCTCACAACTGTCTTTGAGCTTGGCATACGCCAAAGGGGGATTGCAATGTCCAGTCGGATTTTTGCCATTTTGAGGAGGGGGTGGCTGGGTCGCGATTCGCTACGCTTACGGAGTACCACTCTGCTGTCGTTATCAATCAGTCACCCACACCCACAACCATGCGTTTGGCTCGTGGACGTTGTCTGTAAGTGTATGCAGTGTAGATCTTGATAGGGCCAGGGGGGCCAGGGGGGCCCAGCAGCCGATCCCCCCTTTAGTGCAGATCACGGATCTTGACGCGGCCTCTAGTCCCAAAACGGCAAAATGTCAACCCCACAGAACACCGTCTTTGCATTTTCGAAGCACTGGCACTGGCAACCGGAGGTGGCTGTGTTGACTTGAAGCTTTATGCCTCTCCCCTCAAGGCTCAAAGCCGGCACCACCCCCCCCCGCCCCCCAGCCTGTGAGGGGCATTCAATGACGTTCATCAACTTGATACCTTTTCCCGCAATGAGGCTCGAGACATTGACGCCTCACAGCCCCAGGAGCGGATCGTATAGTCCCTGCCCCTGTCCAATGGCTGTGGTCCCTTTGCGAGATCCGCTTTCGCCATGGTCGCGACGAGACATCTTCTCCGCCTTTTGCCCATTCATCACAGTTTGGTAAACAGTGGCGGTGCACAGCAGGCTCTGCTTCAAACAGGTCTGAACCTGACTTTTCTTGCTGCCGTCTCTGTGTCGCGTGTCGCAGGTTGGATATCTTTGAAGTCTCTTTTGGCATGTCGAGGCGGAGCATGTGTCAACCGTAGCTCTCTCCCTGAGCCTTTTGCATGCGGGCAAAACGACAATATTAAACCAAATATTCGGGTGCTCGGCGAAGCCTTGTTCAGCTGGGGGCAGCTTTGTGCAAGTGTCGGGCCTGGGATTGTCGTTCAAAAATACCCGAGGCGGCGCAAGGTCCCGACCGTTCGGAGCTGTGGTGCCGGAGCTGCGGAGCTATAACAGCTGCTTCATAGAGCCATCGGGTCCGCGCCGAGACCAACGGCACCCCAGCCCGGCGCCCTGATTGGATCAACCCTTGTCTCTAGAGATCTCTCTCTGCCGATGACAAGCTTTTGTTCGCAAATCTGTAAATCGATGTTCCTGCTGATACTCCACCCGTGGGCCAGCGCTTGTCTGTCTCAGCTTTGTGTCACGCTTGTCTCGAGCCCACTTCCAGCACTGGCCACGTTTTTCTGTATACCACATTCCTCCAGGAAGCCGACTACCTTAGTCTTTGCGCACGGGTGGCATAAGCGCCACGTGCGTTGACCGGCTGTAAGAAGCGTGCTGCTCGTGGTTGTTGATGACTTGGGGTTGAACAATGCCGTAGATGGCTGCCAATAATTGGGACCCAGACTGCTGACGCGACAGATTGGGCCCCTCGTGGCGGCCATCCTTTCCCATTCTGTTTGGAAATCGTACACCGTCTTGACTTGTTAGTCACTCTCTGGGAATACTGTTCCACTTGTCAACTCCAATGGCGCGAGGGATACTCAGCCCCACGGGGTAGAGTATCAAGACGACATGCTCATGAGCGGTCAACGTCATCCTCGCGTCTCGATGCCTCGATCGAGAGCCCTATATAAGACCCGAGTCATCCTCCCTGTCGAGGTTGTCGTGATCTACACCAGCATCATCAGCTTCGTGAGTCGTCCTCGTCCTCTCACTTGCCTCCACCAACATCAACATCATCATCAACACATCAACTTCGCCGGAAATCAGCGGCGACGAAATCGACGACGGCCCACCTAAAGGTCCCACTTTGGGCTAGAAACCAACTCGACTCCGCTTATCCCCAGGTCAACAACTCAGGGCTAGACTGAACTGTTGCCTTCTGCACCTCTTTTTCTCGAGGGACTTTGGTGAGATGCTCTCTCGATAGAGATCTCGCCACTGAGCTTTCCCAAATCAGTGGCACATAACAAGAAGCCATACTGACTGAGACTTTGTCTATAGCTTCAGACTCTTTCACTCTCGAGTTCAACCAAGTCCCCTGTGGCAACGTGGACGTCGACTCTCTAGGTCACCGAACTCGCTCAAGAGTCAAGCCTTGAGACAAACTGTGTAACCATCAACCACTCGAGTGCCAATTTAGCAACGAAGATCACAACTTCACCCGGAACGCCCCATCATACCACCTCCGTTTCCCTTGCCAGACAAAATCAACAACACTTTGGCTCTCAATAACAGTCTCGTCAAAAGCATCTGACTTGCCCTGAAACCTCACAATCCGAACTTGACTGATCGCAAGCTTGCTCTGACCCACGCTGGTTTCCGAGACAATTGCCTTGTATTCTCCTTCCCAGCAACAAGTCTCAACATTCTGAAACGGGGTTTGAAAACGCACACCCGAGATCTCCATCCACTTCAACCACTACCAGCTCCTTTTGACTTCAAAAGAGGGTTGAATACGAGAATTCAAACACAGCCCAAGGCAGACAACATCAGGAACAAGAGGCAGTCAGAGTTCCATTTTTTCTAAAAGCAAAAGAAACCAGCCAGCCAAAGACAAGATGTGCACTTACTTCTATCTCCATCACCACCACATGCCACCCTGCACCCGCAACATCGACATGGTGGTGCATTACAGCTTTTGCCCCAACTCCACCATCGACAGTGCAGGCGCCCAGCAGCCATGCGACAGCCCGAACTTTGACAACACCCAGAGTGTCGACTACAACGATCCCTGCGCTTCCGGTGGATGTCTCGTCTCGGCCGACTGCACCTCGGGCGGCTGCCGCCTCGAGCAGCTCAACGGCCGTTGGGTTTGCTGCCAGTGCAACGGACGCGGCAATGAGTATCGCTGGTGCCGCCACCGCATGCGCAGCAGTCCGGACACGTTCTGCTACCACGTTTGCTGTAGCGGGTGCAAGGCTGACACCAAGTCATCATCGTCCTCGTCCTCGAGTTCCAAACGCAAGGGTGCCAAGTGAGACCGGTGGTAAAACTGAAAAAAAAAGAAAAAAGGAGGAAACCGAAACGTTGTCATGAAGATATGAAAAAGGGGAAGACCCAAGTGACCGAATGAAGCTGAGAGCTTGAAAAGAGAGCAAGGTGGGGAGCCCGAGTGAACTTCGTTAACTCGGGATACAAGATCGGCGTCGGAAGGAAAGCTGTGGTCGAATCTCTGCGGTCACCCAGGGAGACTCAACCCCGGCTCGACTTGATGGCGATACCACCGACATCTGTTTCTCCTTTTCATCCCCTACCCGTTTCTTTTGTTGAAGACCACCTTAGAGTGACGAATGGCTGGCGAAGATGTGGGGGTACGCGTGTATGGCCAAGTTTGCAAGGCCGGTGTGAATGACTGATTATGAGGTTTGGGCGCTGGATTTTGACATGATTTTCTGTTCTTTTCTTTCAAGGGATCTTGTGTGGGCTGGCCGGCCGGTGTGGACTGGCGGCAACTTGGCATATGAAACCATCTCGGTGTTGTCGAGCGTTGATAGGCCGAGGTGCCCCAACCCACCCTTGAGACTTAGACCGGCCACTGCTGTAGGGAACTTCTCGACACTCCTTCGGCAGAATTTGTGTTTCTTTATCTTTCTTCGTGTAACAATACCGGGTCGGGTTCCCCCTTCAGGAAGGTTGAAGTTAGTGAATGTGATCAAGCAACGAGGCTTTTGGTGTTTCACAGATCCTGCTGCTGTTCCCGCTCGCGCTGTTTGCCCGAACCGATAGTGAAGCTGCTTGATCCGATCGACGAGGGACACATGGGTGATGGTGAAAATGCTTGGCCAGATCTGCCAACCTAACTGGCCAGTTCCATCCTCTAGTTCAATGCAATAACCAAGCGAGTTCCGGTTCCTGCAGTCATGCTGTTGGCACCGAGCGTGGGTGACCCGTGTGAAAGGCCACCCCCCATCCTGATCACCACAAGTATTGGCACCTTGCTTGAATATTGAGCGATCAACGTCAATGAGTAGTATCCACAGCTGGCCAGCCGTCCTTGATGATTCCTTTGCCACGGAGTCCTATACCCGGTCCAGAGGCATCAGCACAGCGCACAGACAGACGGGAAGCCACGAGAGAAGTCCTTCGGAATGAAAACAAGCTTGGGTTGGCTTGAAGAAAACGATACAATGACTGGGTCTGTGTGAAAGACAGGATATAAAGGAGGTTCATAACTTTCGGCTGATGGTTGAGGTGAGAGCGAGTCAGACGTGAGCTTACAATCGATCCTCCTCTGGTAAGCAATCAATAGTCCTGGTAAGAAAAGCTGACGCCCCGAGAACGCTATTTGGGCCCCCGGGATACTTTCTTCGACATCGGATATGGCACTAATGCTTCAGGTCTCAGGTCGAATTCCAAAAGAAGCGACCCACAGGCCCCCACGCAGAGACAACTCCAGATTCGACGACGTAAGGATCCGCGGTTGCGAAATGTGTCATCAGGTAGCCTACGCCTTGCCGTGTGAGCATATCAAGACGCAGATAGTCTACTGCGCCAACGCAGTCCCCGACTATGGCGCCGATAGGGGGGAAGTCCAGGGAAGCTCTGCGGCCCGATCTTCTTCGTCATCCACAAAGCCGAAACACAAGACGAAACCAGCTTCCAAGCTCTCAAAGTCCGATAGGAAGAACCAAGGCTCGGGGTCGCCGAGAACCCTGTCCTACAAGCAACCCTGCGCCAACTTGACAGTCCAGTCGTTGCCATATCCGATGCCGCCGTCTTTCGAAGAGAACCCCGACTTCTTCTCCTCATCCCCGCTGTCCCCCGATTGCCCCTTGTCTGATTGTCCCTTCCAAATGAAAGGCCGGTGCTGGAACTGCTGTTGGTGTGGGAAGGGCGGGAACAGAACCGGGCGTTGTGGGTGTGTGATGCTTGTCGAGGGAAATCCATTGCGGTGTGAACATTTGTGTTGTAACGAGTGTGAACCGACTACCTAGCATAGGTGACCGTGTGTAGGACGAAACAGGGTGTCTGCATCAGAAAACCGACGAGGCTTTCCTCATGTCTATGGGTTCGTTGGATCGGGACAAAATGGTACGATGTGTGCATGTCAGAGACGGCAGCTTCCCTCCTTCACTCCATAGCCAGCTTCCCATGGAAGAGCATGTAACCCCATGTCTCTGGCGTCATGTAGTACTTCCAGTTCAGCCCGTATTTTCGGAGAAGACAGGCTTGATAAGACATGCTCCCATGTAACCGGGAAGGAAGCTCTTGGGGTTATTCGAAATGTACGTAACTGTTCATAACGACCCTTTCATCCCATATTATCCAACCGTTGGAAAGCCTATATGCTGGACATGTCAATTATAACTTGACGCAATCGTGGTTCAGGCGTGGCAGACTCCGGATCTGGGTCGAACACCTTGCAGATGATGGCTGCGCTGAATCTTTCAGAAGTCCAAGACATCTTGCGTGGCTGTGGCGTCGTCAAAACCGTGACCGGGAGATATTGCCTTCTCTGGCACAGATCAAATCAACGTGGTTTTTGACCTTGAATCTGGCATGAAAATGCACATGAACGATAGTCTCGTCTCACCATTTGCCCACCATAGGCACTTGGCAAAGATCTGCGGGTTTTGATGCGCGTGAGCGATGTAGCCGCGGAATCATGAAATCTCTCCGCTGAGACGCATGGCTTGTCGAGAGACTCCCAAGACGCTCCCCACCCACCACTTCACCTGTGATGACGCTGCGTTAGTGGCCAGGCTGCCAATTACATGATCTGACAAGCTGACCGATGAGTCGAATCTCGATAAAGATCGGAGTCGTGGCTTGATATTCAGACCCGGTTGCAACCACCATATGACATGCGTGTAATATGCATCATGCGACCTCTAGGACGTCCAGATCTAAGGCGCCGGGCACAGTGCGTGATCGTGAAGCCAGCTGGGCCCCTATTGATTCTCGATGACCAAGGTCGTGGGAATAGGAATAAGTGCCCCGGGTCCTCGATGGGATCGAAATTAAGACCCCTATCCGGCGTGCAATGGCAAAGTGCTGGCGAGTACAGTCGACGTATATAGAGGTCGATTACCGGGAGCCTGGTCGCTGGGCCCGGATCGAGCAGGGGTCACGGTGAACATTGTGCAACGGTAGATGTTTTGGTTGCGATTGGTTGATTGCCCAGTGCGAAGAAAGCAAGGCCAAGCACCGCAACACAGCAACCCGGAGACCTGCCCGGAGACGGAATGCGGGCTGGCTAGACGAATGATTGGTAAACTCGTATCGAAAACGGACTTTCTCAAGGTACCTCATTGAGACAGCTGGCCATCAAGGCTTCTTTTCTTTTTCCAGAACAGGGAGGGTAGGCATGCTCACAGGTGTACGATCGTGAGGAGGTAAGATAGCCAATCGATCGGCCATGTTGAATCTCCTGAAGAATCAAGCCGCTTCAAGATGGTGTCAATGACGGTTTGGGGGGGCCGAAGGTTCTCGGGATAGAGAATGATATAAAGATGACGGATACCGGCAGCTCTTCACCACGAATGTAGGCATACGCACATCAAGACTTGTATCCTAAGTGACCAACTGTCAGCCTTGCCACAACATCTTTGGACACGGGACATAGCAGTTCAGTCAAAGACATACCTCCACACCCAACTCTTTCTCAAGCCCTCCCTTAAATTTGAATTTCAAAGCCCTTCTCGTGCCCCCACGCTCGATATTCCACCATGTGCCACGGACATCCACATATCCATGGCTGTGGCCACCAATCCATGACTTGGCATTACTGCCCGTCAGCCCTGATCGACCTTGAGACGGGGTACGAGACAGCGTGTTCCAATGTCACCTTCGCTGCTCCCCAGCCATCGAATGCCGCCTGTGTGCTGATCAACTGCGATTACCGTAGTGGCAGCACAGGCTGGACGTGCTGCAACTGCGGAGGGCGTAACACGAGCGGGTGGTGCAAAAACATGTCGCCCAACCCCAAATGGGAGAAGAACACCATCACCAACGAGTGGGAATGGATCGAGACCTGTGACCACGGGTGTTGCCGGAATTGTGCCAAAGATCGTACGTCCTGATCCCCTCATTGTTCCGTTGCCAAGCCCAAAGGGGTGGTTCCTGACACGCATCCAGCCTCGAGCAACTATGGCGAACCCAGCCGCAAAGACGGGAAGAGAAGTAAGGAGTCTCGAAAACACCGCCACAGGACACAAGGAGAAGCCGGGTCGTCTTCGGCAGCTGACCCCATGGCGTCGTACAACATCACGCTGGACTACAGCAGCAAAGACTCGAGGGGGTCGTCCCGGAAAGAGGGGAAGTCGTCTTCAGGGCACAAGAAGAAATAGGCAAAGGATCCTGGAAGCCATGAGACATGGGCGGAACAGCGAGTGTTGAAATCCTGTAACATATGTTTATAAGAACATGTACATACATTTGTACCATAGAGGCTCGGGCTCTTCTCGACGGGGCCGAGCACGGGGGTGTTTTTTAGAGCATTTTGATGGCACATAAGGGGAACAGGAAGCGGGAAAAAGGTTCATGGGCTTACCTGACGGAGCATAGAGTCTGGCGGTGACCTGCACAGAAACGAGGCGGGATTTGTGTGTTTGTTCTTGACTTGGCGTTTAAACATTTGAATTATTCGAGGGCCTGGTTGCTTTCTGCGTTGGGAGGGAGCGGCGAAGGCTGGATGTACATACATAATAATGAATAGATGCCTTGCGATTTCCGAAATCATGTTTATCGGGCTGTCTTTGGTGAGTCAGGAAATGTCTGGTCCGTGCAAAGAAATAAGTGAAATTCTTGCCTACTCGGACACTGGAGAAGGAACGGGTTGGGTTCATGATGAGGGCAGGTGCGGCCTATTCACCCTCTTGATATGGGTAGGGAAGGAGCTCCAGATGGTATAAAATACGTATTATATAGCCGACAGTTTTCGGCATGCTGTGCTTCGTGTGCCACTGGAAATAGAACGGTGAACACCCACAATCTAGCAACAACGTCGTCGAATCAACCCTGTCTCGGGCCAGGCATCCCTGCATGAAGCGACCTGTGGCACACTGCTCTGGAGTTGCGAATCGCCGTCACCGAAGAGATCGGTGTTGAGAGGTGATGATTTGGTTGTGATGCCACGGGGAAATGAGTGGATCTAATGAACGGGATTGTGGTTGGTGTGGTTAACAACTGGCCACAGAAGGGTCTGGATTCGCTCGGCCAGCTGCATCAAGCCAACCAGACTTGACGGAATTGGGTCCGACACTCGTGATACGGAATGATAGCTGTCTCAAAACATGACGCCACGGTCAACGTCCCCCCATCTGTATATCGAGCTGATCATTTGGCTAGGTGGCTAGCTCACTTTGTTGCAAGACACCTGCCCGTCATCACATCCCGTCTTGATCCATATCTACACTATCTGTACAACCGGGGATGATTCCGTTACACCACATAGCCGTCGGCGATTGAAGAAGATTCTATGCATTTACTTTGTCTGGATACGCCTGGATCCATGGAACCAACGTTGAGTGTGACTGGCCGAGGTTGTCATGTGACCAGATACATACAAACATCCAGCACCTACACTAGTGTTAGTTATTATAGCATATTCCAGGTTGTCTAAGAAGTCATGTGAGTAGCTGGATCATGAAGTGTTATCTTGCAACATGTGGAACAAGAGTGACGTGACATGACGGACACCCGGTGGCTGTCCTGCCCTGTCCTCCTTCAGCATCGGTTTCTCTGTGTGCCATGGAGAAGATGGAGAAGTGACGACCAGTTTGACTCCTGATGAGTTATTTTGTAGTGTGAGGTTGCATTTCTGGCTGCCGTTGGTCTCGGCGCAAAGGTTGACTTTTTTGTGCTCTGTGTGACAGGGTACCTGACCGCTCGACTGGTGGCACCCAATGCCACGTGCCAACCATCGCTTGATGGCAGCCGATGACGGCAAGGTAGGTAATCGGAGAGCCGTTATCTCTGTCCTTTGTTCGGACGCATGCACATGCAATGCCTGATCCAAGCTGTCAGGTTGGCACCTCACGGTGTAGACGGTCGTGTAAACATCATGCCATGCGGTGAAAGCCGTCAGCCCAGTTCTTCGGAGTACCTAAGGTACCTACACTAGTGTGGCTTGCCTGATATTAAAACGCCTGGCACTGGCCCCGTGTGGACCCTTGCCTGATCCCGTGTATAGTACGTGTACACTATGCGAGGTTTGGGTCTGTTAATAACTTGGACCTTTGTACAAGGTGATAAACGATGGTATTATTGGCCATTTGCGATTGGTGTCGCATGGGTGCCCATCACCCAAAAGGCCTGGACCTTCGGGGTGGTCGGAACAGACGCCACTGAGCTGATTCATGGTATGTAGGTTTGCACACCTAGTGTGGTGGTGTCTTTGTTTGGGAGGTGAAACGGGACAGACACCTGGACCCGACAGACAGGTTCCTTTATCACCATCATCTCAAAGACCCGAAGCACGTGGTTTGGAGGGTGCTGTTGTTGAGATGAAGCATCACAGTGGAAGTGAGGATCGGCCCCTGGCCCACCCCACAGCCACCTCGACAAGGCAAGGGTGATGGTTGGAGGACGCTTACTAGCCACATGGTAACCCGGCACTGCAGAAGTTCAGCCAAGCAGAGCCGGTCCCTCCCGTTTCACCATTCCCTTCCGCCCAATCCCCAATTCCCCTTTCCTGAGATTCGCTGGGCTGTTTCTTCTTTTAGTGCCTCTTTGTCTCCCGCCTGCTTCACTTCAGCAAAACACTTCCCGCTTCCCGCTTCCCGCTTCACTCTTTCCACTCTTCCATCATCCCAAGGTGAACAACCGCTTGACTTTGAACCATCGACACCCGACACCAATACACTCGCCCTTAGTGCCCGCGCGACCGACCAAACCTTGTTTACTGTTGCAACACGCCGCCACCGAAATACCGATCGGCATTTCCCACCACCGCTCTTTGTCCATTTTTGTCTTTGTCGGCGTTTCACGTTGCGACAAGGGCTTCAGGAAAAAAACCAATTCACTCCCGGGGTTACTGTTTTTTCCCCTGCCTTATCGCCAGCAATGTCCCTCGACTCGGCCACTCGCCCCATCATGGCTCCATCGGTACGTCTGTGAACTTTGTTTATGCCCGTCCATCCGTCCGTCTGTTGTCGTTGCATCATCACACACCATCTCTCCCAAACCTTCCATTTCACTAACTATTATTTTCCCCTTATTTCAGGAGAAGCGCTACAGCACCTACAGCATGGCTCCCTCCGACGCTCCCACCTCCCTCAGCACCGACAGCATGACTGCCGAGATCAGGCCCATTGTCGATGGCCTCGAGCGCCTCAAGAACCCTCGCCTCGCCGACCAGCGCGTGTTCCTCAACGAAGAAAAGACCACCAACCTTCAGAAGCTTGCCCTGAGCGCTAAGCTCGAGCGCGCCCTGGACCGGAGAATGTCGAGCCAGGATGCTGTCATGCGGCCGAGGAAACCATCAGTTGTCGTCACCGAGAAGGAGAAGGCTTGAATGAAGACATGCGCCACGACAGGCATTTGTTGAGATGGGGACGGAAGAGAGCCAAGACGATGGAGGCACCATCGACAGGTGCGCTATGTGGGACTATTGTTGTATGCCGTGGGGTATCTATTGCCGCGCCTGATCCACATCGTATTTTCCTCGCTGGAATCGATGCAGGAACCGCCTCAGCAGCCACATCATCCCGGCAGTCGTCGAACCATCAACTGGGGCCACCACGAGAAGAAGGGAATCATTTTCATCATCAGCGCGCGTTCGGGGGTTAACTTGGGGGATTTTTCATTGTTATTTTATTTTTGTCTGTGTTCTCGGTTGCGCTGCACGGGCATTGTCGATGTGCTGTCAGGAAAGAGATGCTGCTTCAGGATTGATGGGGGAGGGGGGGGGGGCGTCATGGGTAGCAATAGATATATTGGGACAGAGACTGGAGACGGTATGGATATCGCAGGATTGTAGGTGTAGTGTTGGATTACAGAGTCGTCGTCACAGATACTCGCCGTCCGCAGACATCTGGAGAGAATGGCATGTTAAATCAGTGGGAAACGGGTCAGGACTTATTAGGCGGGTATGATATAAACCCAAACAATTCACATTTGCACGTGTGCCAAAAACAAAAAGAGCAAATCTTGGTATTATCTCTCTCGTTCACTGCGCTCTCTGCTTGCCCTGGAATCTCGTTTCCCCAACGCCTTGATGAACTCCCGCGTAACCATGTGAAAACATGCAAGCAAAAAAAAAAAAAAAAAGCAAACCGACGGACCTCTCTGTCAGGCACACAGTCCACCACTGCCCGCAAGACGGCCTTGCGGTCTTTGCTACTCCCCTCGAGTAAAAATGCCCGTGTCCTTTTTGCCATGATACGACCAAAAAAAACTTTCCCACACCGTCCTGTGCAGTATGTGCTGCCCATGATACCCTCATATCCGTCTCAGTTGCCCTCCTTTGCAATCCTCGCCTCAATCTCTTTCAGCAGCTCAGCCAACTCCTTCTCCTCCCCCTCAAACTCGAGCGCCTTCGCCACCGCGACCTTTGCTTCTTGCAACCTCCCCATTTCCACCAGGCACTTCCCCCTCCTGAACCAAGCCTTGGCGTTGCCCTGGCTCTTGGCCGCCACGCTCGCCTCCGCGTCGACCGCCGCCTCGGGCCAGTTCCCCAGCTGCATGTGCGCCTGCGCCCTGTTGCTGTACAAAGCGTGGACCTCCTCCCTCACAAGCTGCGAAGGCTCCCACGGTGCGCGTGTGAGCGCCATCTGGAGTCCCAAGGTGTAGAATTTGATGGCCTCGCCGTGGCGTCCCTTGCGGTATTCGTTGTTACCGGATTCGCGGAGCTTGGAGACGTTGGCGGAGCGTTTTGGGTTGACGGGCATGGGTGGAGGGGGGACGATGTGGGGGGGCTCGATATGGGTGAGGAGGGCCCGGTGGAGGTTGTTGAGGGCGGCGAGCTCGGCTTCAAGGGCGCGGGAGGAGGGGCCGAGGGAGGAGATGGCTTTGGACTTGGGGTCGATGGTTAGGGGGAGGAGGTGGAAGTGGTCTTGGTCTGACATTTTGCTGTGTGTGCGAGCCTGTTGGGGAGGATTCACTGGTTTGGTGGTGGTTTGGTGGTGGTTTTGTTATGAGTTGGTTTCGGTGACGAAGGGTGAGTGTTGGTGGGCAAGGAGAATTAAATAAGTCGCGTGGGTTGTAAGTGGTTGTGGTTGTGTTGTGTTGGCTTTGGTTTGGACGGGAAACGGCCAAAAAGGACACTGTGCCAATTGGGCGACTTGGCCTTCAACCGGCGGCATTGGAGGCGACGTGTGGACAGCTTTCCCCAGAAATCCCTTATCTTATCGTGGAACAAGCTTAAGCTGACTAAGGTTAGTATCGTTGCTTTTGTTTGGACCCACCTACTTTAGCCCCTGAGTTTACCCCTGAGTCTCTGACAAGTACCTGCACTCTCTGGAGAAATCATTTCACAGAAAAGTCAGACTCATACACAACTTTCAGAATTAACTAGATTAATAACACACATCAGGTAGAAGCTCAGGGTCTCTTATTGCAAACCCAAGGCCGGAGAACGTCAAAACCATAACATTATTTTGGCCCTTTTGTTCCCCCTGACCGCTGTAGCATGCTCTTTTCTTTGCACACAAACTTTTATGATCTCATGCCAACAACAAAAGCACAAGCATTGCTCACTCCACTTCTCCAAACCACTTTCCCCGGCCTAGCAAAGCCAAATGGCATCAATCGTCAATCAAAAACCTCCAATGGAGATCATCTCTCGTTGCCCACGCTCGGATTCACAATCGAAAAAACAACAGGGGGCTTCCAGGAACTTGTCTTGGATGACTCCGTGACAAACATCAGTGATATCCAGTACAGTTCATGCTCCCAGCAGCCCTCCTGTGGCGTTGTCGGGATCGAACTCACTGGTGGTTGTCAGCTGATATCGATACAAGGACTCCGGCACATGGGTTGACTCACTTTTGTCTTTCAGACAGTCCACTGTTCTCTTCAGAAAAGCAACCTGGCGAGGCTCAAGATCTTTGAAAGCCGACTTTGTCACGCTCTCGGAATCCCATTCAAAATTCATCAGATCGCAACGTTTGAAGTAGGTCCAGTATGCCAGCATTACACCGGCACCATGCTGGACGTCTTCAACAAACTTTGTAAGCGGGTGGTCCCTTGGACCGTATCGCGTCTCCTATAGTGACAGTCAGCAAAGAGTGCGCCGTGGCAAGATACAACGAAGGGCTCAGCTGTACCAGCGGCCGCCCTCTTCCGTTCTCCTTCGCGTGGCGGTACCGATCCTTGCAAATGCATGCCACATTGTGAAGAAATAAAAACACAACCAAAAAGGCTGTGAACCATGCGCCCTTCAGGTTCTTCCAGAGTTCAGGTCCCGAGCTGAGGATCTTTTCGAACATGCTCAGAAATTGTGGCACTTGGCTCTTGAATACCGTGTGATAGCGAATGCTGTCAAACTGTGCCACAATCATTCGAGGAATGTATCTAGCCTTCAGCTCCCGCGATTCCATTCCCAGTGACTCTTGCCCGCAGATCCATGCCGAGCCGGTTTGATGCCCTGGTCAATCCTACGTTAGTGAGATCCTTATAGTAGGCGCCAAAACATGGTCAGGGGTTACATACGAATCGCAAACCAAAGGCGGACAGCCTTTTGTAAAAATTCGGCCAGATCTAGGCTTCTCTTGTCACGCTTTTCTTCTGGGTTTTGCTTGTGCTGCAAGGCAAAGAGGTGAGCAACCGGAAAACCGAGCGGTTTTAATTGTGGAAGTCTTCTTACCGATGGTTGCTGAAGATGAGTCACAATCATAGAGTACATCTCTTTGAAGAAGTCATCAGAACTGTTGGCTAATTCTTCCAGTCCATTGGTAGCATTGGCTGCGATATAGTGTTGGAAAGCTTTCCCGTGATCCTTGATGTTCACAAGGCCATACGCCGGGATTTCGACGCCATCCCTGCCCACAAAGTTCCGGATAAGCTGATCACCCTCGATTGCCTTGAACGGCCGCACCGTGAGCGTCATTGGTGCTTCGCAAAGACCTTGAGCCATTTCAATGACAATCTTTTTGCCTGTCCAGTCTGCCTCCCTGATGTTGATCAACTGGGTATGATCAAATCGTTTCGTGTAGCCGAGCCCACCATCTCGTTGCAAAACCACCGAAGCCAATTTGTAACGGAGACACGGGAGATTGTGGATCGTCTTCTTGGATTCCCTGCGTACCTTGAGACAGGTGACGCAAGGGGCCAAAGGGTCATTTGGGTTCTCCACATTGGGAAGACACTGCATACACCAGTGGTTAGACTGTCATCTTGGTGTTCATCGTCAAGTGCTGCTTACTTACCCTCACTCTCTGGTTATGACATCGTATGCAAGCCCGCATGTTTCTGGTTTCGGAGGTCTGCTTCCTCAAGTTTTCTCTGTCCGGTATCCACCTCTTTTCTTCTGGCCCTAGTTCGGGTTCCTCTTTGATTACCACTCCCCGATCGACAGCGGCCACTGCCTCTTGCTGATGGGGGTCAATCATCAGTGCTTGCTCTACGGCGACCCAACCGCCGACAAGGACCGTGTCCACAGGTACAATGACCTTTTCATCAACATCCTGCACCTTTGATTCCCGAGGCTTTGCCCAAGGGTAGCCATCGCCCTGCTTTGTAACATGCACATATGCACTGCAAATCTGGGAGGCTTCGGTGTCGAGTAAGGCGCCAGGGCTGGCTCCCAAGGAGCTATTGCTGACGTTTGGAAGGGCATGTTGAAAGCAACCCTGCTGGGTGATACCAACACTGTTACCTAGCGTCACACTAGGATATGCTGCTTGAGAGTGAGGCACTGGAAAGTACGCATTTTCATCTGGAGTATCTGCTGAGTCCGTCGATACCGAATGGGCCAGATTTACGGGAGGCGGTTGCAGTCTTTGCGTTGATGTGGGGCCAGAGTGAAAGGCACAAGGAAATGCCCCTTCGGAACAATCCTCCTTTTGCGACAATGGTAATGCAGTACTTTCCCAGGAGTATGGGGACTGGTCAAGTACGTTATTGTTGGTCTCGACTGCTGAGTGATGTAACGGTTGAGATGCTGGATGGCCAGCCTGTGCTTCCCACCTTTCGGTTGGATCCGCGTATTGTGTGTGTGGGAAAGGTTGTTGGTGGGTTGCAAGGCCCATTGGCGGCTCTGACATGTACTCGCCCACGTTTGGGGGCACTTCTCCGCCACCCATTATGGAACTGTCTAATATCAGGCTGAAGAAGGGTTCTTGTTGGTCTGTGTTACATGTCAATCTTCACTGTACTACCGTGCTTGGATTGCAACGCTATTTCGTACCTTGCCTGTAGTCGTACACTGACACTGCTGCGCCGTCTAACCTGCTCCCATAATCATGCAAGCTGGTGGCAAACGTGGGGTGGTGGTACAGCGAGCCAGCATAGAGACCGTTATCTTGTGGCGGGATCAGGCTGAATGGGCTGACCGGGAAACTCGGTGTGTTGTCGTCGAATATGCCACTTAGCTGACGGCGTCTCTTTGGCTGGCGGGTATCTGCATCTATCGGACTGCGGCACCGCGAGGGCTTCGACAGCCCACCCTAACACCCAACAAAGTATCGGAGTTAATTATCGACAAGTTGCAAGTAGAGTAGCACAGAAAGATCAGAAACGAGTGAAAGGAAAAGGGAGTATTTACGGTCGGATGCCAAAGTGGACTCTCCATCCTGCTCCCCTCACATGTGTCCCTCGCTCGCTGCTTTTTGCCTCTCCAGTTTAATTCGGGATACAAAGAACGGCTCTATCAGAATATTGGCTCGCCAAGTCAACCGGGACTCACACAATGGCCCAGGAAAGATCAGCAGGAGCAAGACTCTGCTAAGGCAATGGGTGCTCTGGTCCGGACGTCTTGATCCCAGGACCCTCCTCCACCACCGCGATGAAGCCGGGCGCAAACGCAGTGTCAGACAGATCGGGTAATAGCTAGTAGACGCAAGAACAACCAACTAAGACCGGGCCGGATGGTGGAAGGACTGAGCCCGGAAAGGATTGGTCGGCACAAGAAATGCCACTGCAAGCGAGACCGGGGAGATTTCGAGGGCAAGACCCGAACGCTGTGCAACACCGGGCCGCTCTCACAACAATCTGTTGAGCAAGACAGCAGCCCAAGCCGAGCTCGAGAAAACTTGAATGGGTTGCAGCTGCGTCGTCAGCATGCACCCCCCTTGGGCGCTTTGAGTTCGAAGACAGCGGCGGCCGGATGGGCTGGCAGACCGGTGGGTGAGGGGTGCCCAAATGTCGTGTCGTGGGACGTAAATCGCACTCTTGCCAAATTCCTGGTGCGAACTGCGTGTGTGTCTAACCCAACACGTCGAACAAGAATGGGTACGTGCTGTCCGCGGGGGGGAGGGGGGGGGGGGGGGGGGCGAAAGGGGGGTGATGATGTTGATGAACGGCTGTGTTTCGAAACACAAAGTTGAAGCCGGGGAAAAGACCCTGTGCGTGTCTCCCCTGCGAGGCGGGCGCTGTGTTCCAGACCACAGAAGTTGGTGAGCGACCGGGGTTTCTGCTTGACAGGCAGACGGATTTCCGTGACTGTCTTGGGACGTTGCGCGGGACGGGAGGAAGTTCAGAGACGGCAATGAAGGCCTTGGATGGTGACACGGCGACGAACTGATGGGGTATTCTTGGATGAACAACGGGGGAAAATGGCGAGCTGTGATAGTGATGGGGTTGGAGGAGGTGAGGAACCGTGACCAGGGCAAGTTCGATGCTGTCCTTACCTACTCTATCCAATCAGTGGGCATTGTGAGCTGGAGATGTCTTGCAGCGACTACCTAACAGCCCGCCTGGGAAAAGAGGGGTCAACAAGCTCATGGATGGGTTCCAGGCCTTCTTGCCGTCCACTCACAAGTCCACGGCAGGAACGACATGGGGGCTCGATTGGGAGGACAGTGCATGGGGGTGCAGAATGCAAGCAACGGGACAGGGCAGCCGCACTTTTTTTTGTGGCACCTCACTTCTCATGTTCCTTGGCTTGTACAGTACATACACTACCAGCTGCTGCCTTGGTCTCCCCACGCCTTGCGAGAATCGCATCGAATCGACCCAGCGATATGTATCTCGCAGGAGCATGTTCGATCACGCCCATCCCCAACAGAAGCCCATGAACCTATGACACATCACGGATGCTTATTCCAGATGCCGAGCTTGGTGTGACCTGATCACCGCCGAGGGAGAGCGGAAGCAAGGGAGACTACACCAATAAAAAAGCGAGTAGGAAATATGATATCACATTTCCTGGGGCGATTCGGCCAATCACGGTTTTGATTTTTCTGCATCACTTTATTCAGACTGGAACCGCTTTTTTCTCATCATTAATTTCTCCCATTAGAGCCTCAATTTCATCACTAACTTAATGCCACATACCTAACGTACCTAGTGATAGCGAGCAATCACTTTACAAATCCCTGGCTTTCCGCGGATGCCCGTGGATACTACCAGACGCTCAGACATCAATATGACAGTGGGACAATCCCGAGCGGTCCGTTCCTAGCCTGTGTGCCTGGGACGAGACAGCGCCATCGGTGACTAGCGAGAAGATCTAGTCTACTCGATCTGGACATTTTGTGGAGTTGGGTCATCTCGTTTTGACGGCCACCTTCCCTTCTGGACCCCCAACCTCACCTCATTGGGCCACGAATGCCCAAGATTCTCCCCTGCGTTTCTAAACTGACAGACAGTAGGTACAATGCCAGGTATGCGCTTCCTGCCATTCCGTGTACCTAGTTAGGCCTCTTAAAAGAGATGTAAGATACCCCCTGAACGGCAAAGGTAATGCCGCTAACCTGGCGGACTGAGCAAAAGGTGATGCGGCTTTGGACTTGGTCAGCACTATGCAATATCAAAGAAATTTCAAGTAGGCCATTTTTAAACCAGCAAGCTCAACCCGGAAGGAATCTCTGCTTGTCATGTCGTTCCTCCATACCGCCGGTCTGTTTAATCCTTGGCGAGCCTAAGTACATCCCAATTTCGCCCAAAATGCCGCGCTTCTCGCGGCGCTGTCTTCCCTCGACTTAATTAACGCTCGCCATGGTTGGCCATGGTCGGCAGTCTACAATGAAGAGCTGATCATGTTGGTGCCTGTTCCGACAGCACGACAGCACACACAACTCCGACACACCACTCAATGTTGCTGCCAACCAACCTGCCTGGGCGAACATCTAACCAATCGCCCCCGACCGCGTCCGGCCTACCTACGTCCAGACCGGTCGCGACCTTCCAGATGAGTGGTGCTCCAGATCCGCGGTGGATGTGGGTGACCAGTCTACGGCGTAGAAGGGGGGTCGTCCTGGCGAGGTTGGGGTTCAACTACGAGCTAGGTATAAATTCGCCCTTCTCCATCTTTCGTGACGCCCGTCATTCAACCGTGGACCAGAAGAGGAACGCTCTCCCCAACTCTTGCTCGAAAACCTAGGAATTTGGCATACCTCCTCAAGGTAAGCTCGAATGGATAACCAAGCAAGGAGTGTCCCTGCCGGTCTAGGATGGCTGGAGCATCACGTCATGGCCTGGGAACCTGAGGCTATGTCTTCTGCGAGCTATGTTGTCGAGGTTGGTCATCAGGGGGTTCGAGAGGTCGAAGAGGGATTGAGAAAGTTTAAAGGTCAGTGGGGTAGGAGGAGGGGTGATATGTCTTCAGTGAAACTTTCATGGTACTGACGGCTAAGCAGAGCTCGAACTCGATGGCCACGAAATCGGTCGTCAGAATTTCTACCTTCCAAGCCTCGGGGCCCGACTGCAACGAGCCTCTCATGAAGTTCACCAAGGTCGCGGGTTTGTCATTATTAGGGGCATCGACTCCCAACAGTATTCGGTCGAGGACAACGCAATGATCTACCTGGGGATTGCTGCATATATTGGGGATCAGAGAGGGTTTCAGGACAAAAAGGGGAACATGCTGAGTATGCTTTGGAACGAAGACAACGTGTTGAACTGGACTAATACATGCCTCGCACAACATAGCTCACATAACGGCCTCCAAAGACTGGAAAACACCACCCGAGCTCCGTCATGGTATTCATACCACCACCAGCCTGGACTGGCACTGTGATTCCGGAGTCGAGATCCTCGCGCTTCACGTTCGCTCCCTCGCCGAGCATGGTGGAGACACATATATAGCTTCATCAGTCACGATTGTCAAGGAGCTCGAGATGCTATACCCACATGTCATCCAAGCGCTTCAAGAAGCTGCTTGGCCAATTCAAATGTTGGTTGTTACAATTTTGTCATATTTCACATGCGGCCTGAGCCATCGCTAATCGTCCTTCCTTTTCATTAGCTCGGGCAATCCGGTTCCCCGCTACATTCTGGCGCCACTTCTGCACATCGACCCTCAAAACGAGCGCATCATTCTGAGCGTCGACCCTGGAAGGCTCGGTGTGCACCCATCCTCGCAGAGAACCGATGGCACTTCATCGATTCCGCCCCTGAGCCCGACTCAGCTTGATGCCCTCCGTATCCTCAACCAAACTGCCTCGAAGCATCGCCTTCGCCTGGACACAAAAGCCGGGGACATGGTATTCATCAACAATTTTACCCATTTGCATGCTCGCGATGCCTACAGCGACCCCGGACAAGGCCAAGGGCGACATCTCGTCCGACTGTACTTGCGGAATACAGCACTGTCATCCCCTGTTCCGGAACCCATGCGGGTGCCATGGGTGGCAGCGTTTGGACCCAGAAAAGGAGAGGGCCGATATCCCGTTGTGCCAGCTCTGGAATACACGGCACCGCGATACACAGCAGGGTCGGCTGCTTGGCCTCTGGAGGACAACGATGATGTAAACGGAGACGGTACTGCTTGAAGTATTCACTGCCCAGACGCTCACTTCCGCAACCATTTCTGTTTGGCTTCGACATGCTTTTTGATTTTCAACAATCTCGACGCTGAGCTGCTATCAGAAATACACTACCTAGTAGCGAGAGCTTCAATCTCACTTGACTTGGTTGTTTTTGTTTATTGTGTATTTCACAACCCAGGCCCTTGCGGCCATTCTAGTACAGAGCCAATCCTTTTGTGGAACTGGCTTGCTCTTGTTTGTGGTGGAACAACGTAATGGGCACATGTGTGAGGGTTACGATTGGCCAAACGTTCAGCCTGATGGTCATTATTTCACTAGCCAACGATTCTTTTCTCAAGCGCTTTTCGAATCAAGTGTGGCACCCTGCTCATCCCACCCTTCCATAATACATCCAGTATAAGCAGATCGACGTCTCTCACGAATTAGAGGTACAAGCATGTGCCAACTCCATAACGAGAGTGGCCTGATTACTTCCATTCTGAGCTCAAGATCCGAAAACCCACTCTGTCAGAGCGGGCCGAAGTTTCGGAAAGCAGCTGGCCAACTCGAGAGACATGGATGGGTACAAGATACCCCACGCCTCAGCGTCCAGAGCCCCCATCACTGGCCGACTGCAAAGATGGTGGATACTGTGATTGGAAGCGGAATGCAAGCATGGCGGCTGTCAATCATGCAGTGCCGCCATATTGCAACAGTGATTGTCTTGCTGGATGGGCGCGTGGCCAGTATAGGGCCCAGAGTGGGTCACTGGTGTTGCGTGACCTTGAACAGAACTGGCATCTCGGACATGAGCTCCCATCTCCGGCAGCATAACATCAGGCTTGGGCTTCTTCTTTCAGATATACTTGCATCAATGCGGGGCTCCCGTCGTGGTTGTGAAGATGGCGAGACTTAAGGACGGCCACTTCCTTTCACAAGCCTGACAGCATCTAGTGTACAGGACTTGTTTTCTGATACTGACCACACCCTGACCCAATTCCTGCCTGATTAGCATGTCTATCCAGCCATACAGCGCGTTAGAACCTGCTCCAGGTTTACCGAGCATACCAATGACATGTGCCATCACACCTGCCAACGGGTATTGTCGGGTTGTACTTGATTGCCTATTCAGGACGATCATCCGTCGAATGATGGTCAACAGTCTTTTATTAAGCGAAGCTGAGTTTGTAACTCGTCTTGCCGGGGATCGTGGGCCGAAAGCAATCGGTTGCTTCGGGCAGAAATGATTATATCGCACATGTCCAGGCGTAATACACGACCTGGACATGGCATATCGATCGTTCAACACTTTGATGGAAACCCAGCAGCTGGTGTTTCAACCGATATCCTCCCGGCTAAACCAAAGGACCAAAGTCAACTGGTTTCAAGAATCCCTGGACCGGTAAAGATAAATAGGCCTCAGGAAGAGGGTGTGTAAGGCTGAGCTCTCCGGGTCCGATTCGGGTCCGAGGTCTTGTCTCTGGACACCCGACGTATCTGTTTCTCATCACTGTCATTGACTGCCTCTGAGGAAGCCCAAGATGGATGGTGGGACAAGGATCAAGGCCTCTCACAGTCAACTCACCCATCCACACTATACTCGTTCAGGCTCGTTACAGTCAATACCCAGCCACGTTGTATCAGAAAAATAACTCATCATGGATGTGTGGGCACTGTGTTGTGTCGACGGTGCACGAACGGCGAGTAGATTGCTGATTTCCCAAGCACGCATGCGACCTGACATCACCTATAATGGTGCCATTATGCCAGGATGAATGTGGATACTGGATAGGTAGGGCATCAAGAGTCTCTTCTGTCATGGTAGCTGAAGTTCCAAAGGTCAATCTGAAGTGACTGACAGGACTGTCACTTACGTAGTGGGCGTCAGTCGTCGAGTACGAGCACGAGAAGGTTCACAGAGTGCTCTAACCAGGGCGCATAATCTCGTATGAATACCTACCAGCGCGAACAAGAAGACACTAGCATTTGTCGTCACACACAGTCCAGCCAGCCACCCCACAACCCGCTGCTGGGCGGTGACACGCGTCTGATTCTGGCCCAATGAATTGGCCAGGGAATCTCCCCGTCGAATAGTATTTTCCGATATCTCCGCCTTCCGCAACTGTTACCCTGTCACTCGACTATCAGGGAAGTGGCGGAGCCGAGGATCGTGCGGTAAGTCTTCCAGTTGGACACCTGGGTCCTTTTTCACCAGGCCTGAGCTAGCCTGGCCCCACGACACCCCAGCAATCCCCTGAGCCGGCCGGCAATCTAAATATTGGCAACTACACTATACAATGGTCTGGCAATGGCTCCCAGCAAGACGGAGGCGAGGTAGGGGCTGGTGACTTGGAGTGTACTGACAAGATAGGTACCTTACTCACCCATGTCTACTATGCGGATTTCCATCGGTAAAGTTCCTTACGGTCTGGCTTCCCGTCCTCTCGACAGACATGAAGCTGGCTAGGTAGGTAAGGTAGGGATGGGTAACAAAGAGCTTATCGACAGATCGCTTGTTCGGCAGGAGGTGGGTGGAGTTGGCAACGTAGTGTACTCACGACCGACAAGCCAATCCCTGAAGCGTTAGGACTGCCATGCCTTGATGACCATGACTCCATTCCGATATTCCATTCCCCATCAGTGTCTCACATTACGGTATGGACGACCAAAATCACCACAAGGGGTGCATATGTAAGCAAAGGCAGGTTGAGCAGGTGGCTGGAAAGAAGCAGGCAGCACTGTGCGGAAGATTTTCTGACGCACAGGTCGTTCTTAGCCACTCCACCACGCCTGCAGAGCCTCCCCCGTCATCTCTTCTTTTCGTCTCGACACCTTTGCTACCTATCTCGACTACCTACCAAAGCTACGACGATGGCTTTGTTTCGAAATATACGGTCCCTCCCGAGAGATGTTATCACCCGATGGACACGCCATAGCTGCTACCACACGCTTGCACCCGCCAGCCTCCAGGAGACAGATAGGCCAGGTAACCACCGCAACCGTCTGATGTTTTCTGGAAACCTAGTCAACTGAACCTTCTTCTCCACGATGGAAACCCCCGCCCTGCACATCTCGGAAGAAGTTGTCGAGGGTATCCCTATCGTTCGTGTAGCCGTCCCATCCGATTTCGAGACTACATCAAGTCAGCCAGCATCACCCCGGTTGTCGAGCTCCCAGCAAGGAACCGTAGTGACGCTATCATGAATTAAGCTTGGCATATGGCGGCCTCTTTGGCAAGCAGAAATCAATGATGTGTCGGGGGGCCGTTGGTTTTGCCGGCTAGCCAAGCGTTTGATTGAAAATTTGCTCAGCAACGGCTACCAACAACGATCTTCGCCGTCATCAGCGAGTTTCTGTTCACTCACCAAGTTCCTGAACATGACCTAACCTCAACATAGTTGTGCTGTGCAGATACGCCCATTTTCCAGCCTCCCGAAAAGCCGGTTACGCGACCCATCATGCACGACCATTCGCGACTGAGAGTGAGCGAGGAAGAACGAGCACATGCAATCGACCGCCCTCGGCTGTCTTCTGCAGTGTCGGCTTTCAAACGATCTAGACATCATACCAAATCGACGAAAACGAATCCCACACCACCCAGCGCGACAGTAACCACTTGAGTTCACGTCTTGATGGCTCAATCTTCGACACCAAAGGGGCGCGCCAGTGGGCTTCTGTTTGCCCACCAAACTCCCTGTCCCTCCGTGGGTGAATCGCTCGTTCCGTTATCGTCACGCCAGAACGCCTCGATGTGCCTCAATAATCACGCAACACCATAGCTTTGACAACACCCGGACTTTGCGCCGACGTTGGGCAGAGTCGGCGCGAGGCTCCGAAGCCTTGCAAGCGAAGCCCACAGAAACTACACTCGAATTCTACGCTAAAATCCAACTACACCGAGCTCCCTCGGAGCTGGCTCTCCCTCGACATGACTCGCAGCCTCGAACGTCGAACACAGTAATATTTGCCACTCGCCAAGCGACCACGTTCTAGTTTCCGTCGGGAACGCCCACTCGCTCGAGAGACAACAATATGGGTTAGGATTTGGCGCGCCAAGACGGGAGCCATCTGGCGGCTCGGAACATAGCCCAGGTCGCGGGTTTATCAAGGGAATGATGTCAGAATGATGCTGCAACGCTTTGATATTGATTAAACGGCGGCTTGACTTGGCAAACCTGTTGGTGGGCTTGATGTTGCGTTTGCTACATCGCTCTAGTAAGCACATTGGTTTGATTTCAGATAACATTCATTTTCTTCAGATTTGCCACATCTCGTCAGTCTCTTTTGTATCGAGTCGGCCAGAGAATTGTATAGACTGATGGGCAAGACGGGATCGATGTCCGTGACAAAAAGCACTGTTTGAGAGCAAGACAGCAGAAGCAGCAAAAACAAAAGAGCATAACGAACATCAAGTTTATGGTTTCTACCACCGAGCAACTGGACATCTTGAAGACAAAATGACGGGAATAGTGCTTAGACCTGGCCAGAACTCCCTGGCACAGCTTGACCAGCTCCTTGCTCCTTGACAATCCGCCTGAAGTTTTTGGGAAACCCCCTCGCAACCCTGAATTGCTCCGTTTCTTGTTCGACCATGGCAGCCAAGTGCTCTCTCCAGGTGCCCTTCATGTCAGAGCCAAACCCTAGCTTGCCTCCCCACGACCAAGAGATGACGCGTTCTGCCCTGGCGCCTTCAGGAGCGTGAAGCAGGCCGGCTGCGATGTCGACCATGTCTGGGCGGGAATCGCAGGCGTAGAAGACGACGGCTGAGCAACGGCCGCAGTGGTAGCGTTGAACGCCTTCGGAGCTGGGGTAGAGGGACAGGGTGCCCAGTCGGGAATCCTTTCCGACTGCGTCCCTCAGCCGGGCTGTGTCCACTGGAAGCGTCTCTTTGCCGTCAGCAAAGGAAATGTGCTTTAGCTCTGCGAACGTCCAGGCGAAGAGGTCCACGCCAGAGCAAATTCTGCAGTCGTCGCAGCCGTCGAGGGAGCCGAGGAGTTTGAAGCTCTCAGGATCGACAAACCAAGGCAGCTGCTCCTCGTTTGCCTGGCGCTCTTTGAAGTCTCTTTGGGCGTCGGCGGCTTTGAGGATGAAGTCCACGCCGCCGCAGTGGCACTTGAGGGGGATGTTGCCTTCTCCTCCCTTGGCGTCGAGGAGATTGTCACGGTGGGAAAGGAAGACTTTCTCATCCTTGGGCCAGATACCTTCCTGGTTGACCTCCTCGCTTTTCCCCTTCCAGCCTAGCCACCGTCGCGGTTTAGGCGCGTTTGGACCGTTGAGACCGTTGAGCCAGTTTACCGCCCCGCCGTCGAGGGTGTCCTCTAGGAACATGTGGGCGTCCCATTCTATCAATTTCTGTCCTTCTTTAAGAGGGGAGGAAGAGGTGAGGACGCCGGTGAAGACGAGGTAGTTGGTTGTGCCGGGGGTGGAGTTGTCTTCCCAGAAGAGGGTGGTGGAGCAGTGCTTGCAAAAGTATATGTTGAGGCGGGGGGAGAAGACATATTTTCTCAGGTTATCAGAGTCAGAAGGAGGGGGGCCGGGCCAGAGAATGTCGGAGGAGCCGCGGAGGGAGCCGGTGAGGTGCCGGCAGGAGTTGCAATGGCAATTGGTCGCTTTGAGGGGTAGAGAGGTCAGGGGTATGGGTTGGGAGGTGAAGGTTAGAGCGTGGCAGTGGCATTGGGCTTGGAGAGTTATTGTTTCGGTGTTGGACGCCATGGTCGCTGGTTGTTTGATGGAGGCACAGTTTGTGGTGACGGGTGCGGGGCAGGTCACCTACTATATAGCTCGCCTGATCGATCCTATGGCGGTGTCAGTTGGCCTGTGAGTTGCTGCCACGCCCCGGTAAGTGATGCAGTTTGTATTACCTGCTGAACCCTGGGTGGTTGCGCCGTGAAGACGCCCTATACGCCCCGTAGGCAGAAGTTGTCACTCAAAAGGCGCCGTGGGACCAGTCTGACGTCACTCATTGGTGGGCGGTGAATTCTCGGAATAGTTCCTCTTTGGGCGCCGCCGGTAGCTTGGGGGAAGAAATCAACAAAAGCAGCGCATGTCCGAGACAATTCTGTATGCATGTTTCCAAAACAGCTAGAGAAAAATGAACCAAAACACCCGAGTGGGAAAAATCTCCGATCCAGCCTTGATCCAAAAAGCCTTGCACACCTTGCTGTATACCCAAACCAACAAAACTCCAAAACAGCCAAATCCAATGCAAATGCTAATAATGCCTGTCCGTTTCCCCTTTTGTCTATGCCAGCCGCTCATTGTTGCGCCCGATGGCACTTGGACTTGCGAACCCATTCTGCTCCCTTCCTTCACTCTTCAGCAGCTTCCTGCTTGCGGCTTTGTCGTCATCTTCGTCATCGGTCATGAGACCATCAAGCTCAAAGTCGTTGGCATCACGGACCTGAGTTTCTTCACCACCGCGAGCGTGGCCGTTGAGAGCAATCTTTGACGGTGGGTTGGCCGCGCGATCGTAGACATTGATGAACATTATGACGACCAAGAACACCAGGAAGGCCAAACTGAACATGATCAAAATGTACGCCACGGCATCCATTCCAGAACCGGCAATGAATGCCATTTGTTCTTCGGTAGCGCCCATGAACAGGAAGCCTGAGGCGTAGAGAAGCTGTGGGTGTGTGTTAGCAACATGTACATGTTGAAGTAGCGGGGCCGAGAAAGACTTACAAAAACAGGCACGTATTGGAAGCTGTTGATCTGTCTCCCGTCTTCCGATACACCTGCCTTGTCTTTGAGCACAAAGGAGATCTCGATAATGCGAGTGACACCAACAGCCATCAAGGTATACCCAAAGGCCTGGTGGGTCATTGCACTGGTCATCAGCTCCTGAGGGTGCGCCGACATGGCCCATCCTGTGACGAAGATTACAAAGCCAGGGATGAAGTTGCGCTTGGGGTTGCCGTCTCGGTCCTTGCTCAGCCAAACTCCAGCAAGACCAGCGCTCCACCAAATGATGCCCATAGTGGTGTGTTGCCAGTCATTCCTGACCCATTCAGTGCCCCATCTGTGCTCAGTGAAGGTGTTGACGCATCCCCATGCGGCAATAACAGCGCTGTCGAAGAATTCCTGACTGCGGCCAGTGCGACGCAGCCAGAGCTGGCCTACCAAGAGCAGAATGGTAAGGATAACACCGTATGCGATGAAGGCACTGCCCATGATGAAGTGGGCGGCGCACTGTCCCAGATGCTCACCCTGGCAGAAGCCCAGCAAAGTGATGCCTCCAAACAGCATCTGAACCCATGATAACAGCGGGAATGCCTTTCCGTTGACGCTGTGAAGAATGCGGACGAAGCGACGAATACGGCCGTGGATGCCCCGCTCGAGATGTAGCTTCAAGTAAACACCCAAGACAATCTGCGCTACCAGGAGGAAGAACAGCGGCGTCGCGGCCCTTGCGTGGACGTTTTTCGGGTTGAATTCACGGCCTTTGTGGAGGTGGCCAAGAGCGTAACCTAGCAGGGCAAGCGCGGTGCTCCCGACTTGTAGTGGGACGTGCCAACGGCTTTTGACGATCTGGACGTGTGCACCATTGTCAGCCCCTGCTCTTCGCTTCGAGATACTACCGACAATTGTATATGTATGTAATCCCTGCCAGGCCATTGACTTACCCCAAGCACCATTCCCAAGGGAAACAATATCCCAAAGGTAAACGTTTGTAAAAAGATGTGTATCCATAATGTTGTGTCCTGGCCAGGTAATATGTCAGCAAGACTCGACGTCCCCATATGCCAGTGCTGTCCGGAGCACGGGTTCAACATACAATAGGATCCAGCGAGACGGTTGACCCCTCCGGGATCTTGTCCCCGCCGTGATTTCCATGCGATAGCGCCATTGGGAGAAATGCGGCGGCCACAGCGATCCTGGCGATCGAAGGAGAGATTCGAGGGACATGGTGCAATACAGAGGAGGAGAAGCCAATGCCCCTCGCCCTCGTACCAAGAGTCATGGCGAGGTTTCGGGAGTACAAGCAGCTTCCTGGAAGACAGCTTCGCCGTGTGAACGAGCTTGCTCAACTTGGACACGAATGCACGGATCACCAGTGTCGAAAAGATCAGATGAAGGCGGGCGATGACGTTACCGTTATCGTGGGGTTCGTGGGAGACAACAACGACGGGAGGCGCAAACAGGAACGGGAAACAGTTGATTCAAATGCCAGCCGCGGTGGCCAGTAGATATTATAAAGGGAGCATGAGAATTTTGATCCCTCTGGGAAAAAAGGGATGGGCTTTTCAATCCGGCGTCTTCGGCATCGGAATCTCGTCCAAGTCCTTGGATTTCCTTGGACACTCGGCACTCATGTCGACTTGTAACTGCTTCACCCCTGCAGTCGGGTACTCGCTCCTCGGCATTCAGATGCATGATTGGTCAAGCACCCAGACCCGTGGGGCTCAATCTAACAGTTTCTGGCCAAGCCTGGGCGCCGGGACAGTGCTGGCTTGTCCAAGTGGACATGCATGTTGCTCGAGTCGACATTCGACATCCTTGGAGCTGGAGATGGGAAAAACATCGCCAGTTACTTCACAGACTTGTAGTAATTGGAGAAGGTGAGGTGGTGTAACCAAGTCGAACAGAGATTACCTTTCGGGGCTTATTTGGTACCTAATATCACGCAGTAACGCAGGTACCGTCAGCTTCGCCAAAGGTACTTTGCAGGCGGGAGGGGGGGCAGTCTTGGCAGCCGTCACACAGCCATCGGGGACACTCGGGGCACAGCAGACAAGCTTTGCGGCTTCATTATTAACGACGACTCCAAATCAACTTGGCAATTAACATCACAATTATTTCCCCTGGGCAGCGAGCTTCATGTCGGCCTCCCACTCCTTCTGCATCTCGTCTGCAAACACATCATCGGTCAAGACCCTCCACCCCACCAGAGCCATGCCTTTCCCGCACTCGACCGCTCTCGCAAACGCGTCCTCCGTTGCTGCCGCCCCCGTGAATCCTTTGGTGTGGTTCGGCGAGCCCTCTTCCGTGTCGATTCCGAAAACACCGTGAAACCCGGGGCACTCGTAGCAGACGTTGCCCATGTCAGTGCTGCCGGCCAGGATATCCTTCGGCTCCTGATAAGAGACCGTCCCCTCTGGCATCGCCTCGATATATGCCCTGCACAGCGATGCGCTTGGTCGAACGTCAGCATATGAGTTGAGGGGCTCAGTATGCATCTGGCAGCCGGTTGCGAGTGCGGCACCCTCGAAGCACTTTAGCACCCGCTGCCACAGCGCTTCCGCCTGCGCACGTGTTTGGCTGCGGACGTAGTATTCGACACAGCAGTTACCCGGTGTGACATTGGGACGGTCACCGGCCGATCGGAAGATACCGTGGATGCGATCGTATGGGCGAATTTGTTGACGCAGCATGCTGATGGCATTGTAGGAGAGACACACAGCATCAAGTGCGTTGACTCCATCCCAAGGAGCAATGGCGGCATGCGACTCCTTGCCGGTGAAGTGGACGCGGAACTTGACGTTGGCCAGCATGCGCACAAAAGAGACGCCCCGGATGTGGGATGGGAGGTTGTGGCCTGGACCCGGGTGCACCATCAAGGATGCCGAAGCTCCCTTGTAAGCACCGGCTGCGATCAACTTCAGTTTACCACCACCTCCTTCCTCGGCAGGAGTTCCCAAGAGACGAACACGACCGGGCAGGCCGGACGCCTTGAGAGCAGCCGCAACGCCAAGGAACGAGGCGAAGGATGCTGAGGCGATCAAGTTGTGTCCACAAGCGTGGCCGATGCCAGGAAGGGCGTCATACTCGGCATTGAAGATGATGAGACGACCACCGGAGCCGAATTCAGCAGAGAATGATGTCTCAAGCCCAAAGGCATGGGGCGTCACCTTGAAGCCCAGCGAGGTCAGGATGGTGACAAAGACTTCGTGTGCCTTGTACTCTTCATACGCCAACTCTGGATTGGAGTGTATTTGGTAGTTGATGGATGATATCTCGGCATTCCGAGCCTGGATCTCATTCTCGATCACCGACGTCCACTGTTGCGCCATGTTGAACTAATGATAACGATGAGGAGTTTCGCGGACCGGTTTGAAGATGATGCTGACCGGCAAGGAAATTGGAGCTGGTCGAACCGTCTTATATCAGGATTCGGACAGAAAACAACCTGTGGATTTCCTCAAAGCGTTTCGCCAAGGTCTCCGCGAACGGCTCAAGTCAACATCACAAAGATCTGCCCAGTTGACGGCCACCTTCGATGGCTTCCCTTGGCGCTCCCCGCCACGACAACCCCGCCATCCTCTGGAGGTGTCGGTTACCCCGACCAATGGTGAGAAAGTGTGTACAACTCATCGAGACAACCATTCGTTCAATTATTGTTGGAATGCAAAACGATCTCATTGGATATCGAGACGAACGACCAACCATCAACCAAGAAGAAAATTAGTGAACTCAGGCACCGGTCACCCCCGCACCCCCCACATGCCGCCGAAACCAGCGACTGGCACGTCGAGACACGAGGCTTGAAAGATCTCACGAATCTTGGCCATTCCAACCCTTGTTTCGCCCTCTTGAAGCAGCAAGACGCAACGTAATGCTTGAAGAAGACCTTCATCCCTCAATTCTCCCAAGGCCCAGTTTCGCTTGAACGGATCTGTCGTCTCGATCGCCGCCCAGAACAGCGGCCACTGCATGCGATCCGGCTGGTCCTCTCTGCCGGTGGCCAAGCTTTTCTGGATGAGGAGTAACAAGGAGTCGACAACGTCGGCAATCAAGACGGTTTGGGGTGAAGAGAAGGGCAGGTTCTCTTCAGACAAACTGCATCGGAAGTGGTAGATGCGTAGCGCATAGAAGTTTACCCCAGCCCAGTCTGCATTCAACATCACACGATCTCGGAATGCAGCATTTGAAGCGGTCAGCCGTAGAACCCGAAGAGGACCTGGTTCGCTCTGCAAGGCCTGAATCTTGCCCAATATTTCGTCGCTGGCTTTTGCCTCCAGAGGTAGCTCCTTATCGGCAGCGTTATTGACCTCTTGCACAAGGACCCAGGTATCGTGGATCATGTCAAGGGCGCTGGAGTTTTTCATGTCGTCCACAACCTCGTCGTCGGGATATCTCTCTGCCCAGAAAGATTCCAGAGTGCTCCTAGAAAGCTTGTACAAGTCTACCAAGGCTTGTCGAGGAGCCGACGAAGTCAAAAGCCTAGCAATCCTCCCACCTTCTCCTTGCGTGGCTGCCTGTGCATCAATCCAGAAGAGCCAGACGATGAGGCGAGCCAACAGTGCCTTTTTTGCTTCTGGCCAGGCTGGATTCTGCGCATCTGTCGACGTCAGCAATTGGTGGAGGTTGAAGGCTTTCAAGTATCCCTCCATCATCTTGCTGAGATCACTCATCAACATGCGGTTTCCTGCTGCATGGCGACGCTTCTGATGTAGGTAAAGAAACCAAAAGCAGGACATCGCATTCAAGGGGTCGATCTCGCCACCTCGTATCTCTGCGTCGAGCTGCTGATACCCAAGGCGATAGTTCTCCTCGGCACGGGCAAACAGGGCGCCTCGGGATCCTGCTCGCCATGCCATTTCGTTTTGGGTTGCTGCTAGGAGGAGGTGCAAGACAGCTTTGCTTTCGCGAGCCGTCTCCCACACGACAGCATGAGTCGACCAATTGGGATTCTTCGCGCTCCCAAAGCCGAAAGTTGCATTGCTGCGGTACCATGCCAGGGCCTCACGCTCCGCTTGTGAAGGGGATATTCCCAAGGGCAGGGGGGCGAGGAGGGTATCGGAGCTGATGTGCATGTCCAATGTTGGTGCTCGATATGGGTCAGGAAACCATGGCATGTGGTTGAGAAAGGTGAAGCCCGGAGGAAGACTGAGCTCTGGGATTGTGGGCAGGTTATCCATTGCCAAGTCAACACCCGGCATCCAAGTGGGTGTTTGAACCTGGAAGAGTTGGCTGTGTGTCTGGTTGATGGCAATACTGGTGGGAGCTAGAGGTCTCAGAGGCCGACTCGCAGCTTGCGGGATGTCTTCCTCTGACTCGCGGGTTTGTGGTTCCGGGTGGGGAGGCCATTCACACCCGCTCTTTTGCTTGAGACACTTCAAGCAAACAGGGTGTTGCTCGTCGCATTTGACATGTCTAGCACGGCACGTCAAGCAGCCTTGACATGATTGCTTGGTCAGTCAAGTGACTAACTAATCCTACAAAGCACGCTTACCGTTCTTGGACCTCCTCCCGGGTTTCGGCTCGGTGGAGGACATTTTCTTGGTCTTGCCGATGCGATATAAGCGTGTAGCCGAGCTGGAACGTCGGCGAGTGCGTTGGTAAATGGCAGTGGTATGATGGAAGTCGAGTCATCAGATCACTTACAGATTTGAGTGGGGACCCATTTTTATCTTATTATCTTCTCCTTGCATGTCGTCTCCTCCTTCCTTCTGACGAGTTCCTGGCGATAAAGGTGGCTTGCGGGGTTGGGACTATCACAGCCTTGTTCTGAGAAAACTGACCCCTCACGGTCATGGTGTTGAAGCGTCGGCTCGACAGACCAATCACCTTGTACCGTCGCATGAGCGCACCAATCGTCTTGTCTCTTTTGCATGCTCTCTGCATGCCCCGAGACGACAGAACATGGCGGACAATTTTGGGAGTGACGGCTGTCATTTATGCCTTCTCTCTATCATCACAAGTTACCTAATACCTGCATGCACGCTTTTTCCTATTCGTCTGCTCTTGTATCAACCATGAGATCCTGTACAGCTTCCAATTTTCCCTTTGTTGGTCTTAACATGCAGGTGCTCTATCCAGCCTTCTCTTTCTCCGTGCTTCCGAGCGCTTGCAGCTTCTTGGCGTGGAATGTCTGTCAAGTGTCAGCCGTCACGATCAAGGAGATAATGGGGGCCCTTGGGTTCCCGAGGGGCCACTTACCGCATCAACACCAGCCCCGACCAGCTTGAGCGGAACCTTTTGCAACAACCAAGGCACCGGAACAGTGACACGAGTCACTTTGGCATCTTCATCTTTGACCTCAGGGTTCAAGAGGACATTTCTCGGAAGCAAAGGGTCAAAAATCGACGGCCTCCCCAATCCAACCATATCACAATCACCCCGTCTAAGTGCCTCCTCCATCCCAAGCCTGCTGGCAAACCCGCCGGTGACCATCAACGGAATCCCAGCCAGTTCCCGCTTGGCTATTTTGGCAAACTCCAAGAAGAAAGCCTCCCTTTTCTTGGTACTCTCAGAAACCATCTCCCTCGGCCTGGCATCTTCAAAAGTACCCCCACTAATCTCGACAAAATCCAGCTCTGTCCTGGCCAAGAGCCTCAGCTGCTCGATGCTGTCATCTACCCCTTTTTGATCCGCCTGTTGGTGATCCACGCTGTTTAGCTTGAGCCCCACGATAAAGCCCTTGAACTCCTTTGTGGCTTCTCTCACAGCAGCGATGATCTCGAGGACGATGCGGGCTCGTTTGGCAGCCGTGCCACCGTAGGCGTCGGTTCGTTTGTTGGAAGTAGGGGAGAGGAACTGGGTGAGGAGGAAGCCGTGCGCGGCGTGGATTTGGACGCCGTTGAAGCCGGCTTTGGCGACGACCTTGGCCGAATGGGCGTGGTTGGAGATGAGGGATTGTATTTCGGTGAGGGTCATCTCCCGTGGGTTGGCGAACATGAGGGTGCGGACTATCTTGGGGAGGAGGCCGGGGCCGAGGTCGAGGGGGATGGCGGAGGGGGCGAGGGGAGGCTCGAAGATGCTGCGGGATTTGGAGGCGAAGCGGAGGAGTTGCTTGCCGGGGTGGACTAGTTGGACTATTACCGGGGATGGGGAGATGTTGGAGTTGTGGGGACGGAAGGCGTCAGCCCAGGATTGGAGAGAGGTGAGGAGGGTTGTTTTGGGGAGGTTGGGTTGGTTGACGAGGACGGCGTTGGTGGTGGCTTGGAGGGGGTCGATGGCGACGGAGCCGGTGAGGATGAGGCCCCAGGAGCCAGTGGACCAGGAGGAGGAGATGGCTTTGAGTTGAGGAGAGGGAAGATTGGTGTTTGGGTCGGCGCAGTCTTCGAACATGGAGGCTTTGGCGATGCGGTTGGGGAGGGTAAACTTTGAAACGGGGAGGGTTAGGGGTTGGGAAAGGAGAAGGCTCGGCTGGGGGGACATATTGAGCGTTGTTGAGTAGGGGAAAAAGATTGCAGATTGGTAGGTATTGAAGGTTCAAGCTGTCAAAGGGCCGTGGTTACGATGTGGGATGGGGTCTGTCAACCTAGACGGCTAGCCTTTCAGGTGGGCGAGGTGATGTTTATACTCGAGCCTGGAAGCCTTCATTTGTCTGGCCCCAGAGCTTGACTGGTTATCCCCGGCCCCATGCTTCCTTTCCGGCTTCACTGCCTCCATACCATGAGGCATGTGTGCCACATCGGGTGGTACGGAGGGTCTCTTTGTTGATGCTGGGCCATCACCAAAGTGTCCGTTCGACAGGGGGTTTCCTCAACATATTTGTTAAGCGGACGAACTTTCCCATCTTATCTAACAAAACAGTCATAAGGGATCCATATCTCGGAGACATTCCCCCCTAGATGGTGTTTAAGATGAGGCATGGGCCGCCTTGCTTGTGTAAGCCACGCCGCGCGGGCCCGCAAAGCAGCAACCGCGCGGGTTCTGTTTTGGGATTAGTCTGATTGTTTTGTGCAACCCCAACCGTCAACACAAGATCTCTACAGTCTACTCATGACAGCAATTTCTAAGCAACGCGCCATTATAGTCCGTCTTGTCTTCGGCCAGTGGCTCATACTCTCGGTGTTGGTGTTTCAAAACCCCTGGTCTTTGTCGTGTGCGGAAACTTTGTGTTTTGATATTGTATGGACCTTCACAGCTCATACTCGGGGGATCGATTTCTGAAAATGTGATATTGCGCATGTTTTTTGATCCTATCAAAAAATTTATGATTCCATGCTCGGTCAAAGGTTCAAGCTAACAGATACCTAGGGACACACCCTCCTAACGTCAAAATATATGGGTAGAGAGGCTTGTGGGGAAGGAACGCTCTTTTGAATACACCCCTTCAGGCACTGTTAGCACCCCTCAAAATTCACCATACAAAAATCATCCTCTCGACTACCCTCTCTAACAGACATGTAACTGCCAAGGTACCACTGTGGCTCTTTCCGTCTGACGTTGCATGAATCGGGCTCTGGTAACATGTTACTGTCAGTGAGGGAAGGTGGGAACTACAGGGAGGTGTCGTGTGAAACCTGAACTGAAAGGTAGGCGTGACAGCAAACACAGTTGCTGTTGTGAGGGCAAGAGAGGATCTGTCTCGCGCGTAACGAGCAAGCAACTTGCGTGCCTTCCTTTTGGTTTTGGTGTTGGCAGTCATTTGCTGTCACTGCTGCCTATCACTTCTTGCCGTTGACTTTGCTGTCATGGGCCTCATGGCAGTCGCGTAAAGGCAAATAATGGATTGCTGGCATGGTTGCTGTTGCAGCTCTAATTGAATTGCTCAACAGCCACCTGATTTCCATGCCAGCAATTCCCGGTCTGACCTGGCGCCAAGCGGAGAGCAGCAGCTTGAGGGTAGTGTCTGACGTGATGGAAGTTTTAACTTGAAAGCAATTTTGAGATGACAGCAACTAGACCGCTCTTGCCATATCCCTCCAACTTGAGAGCAGAGAACCATGTTTTGCCCTCCAAGCCAGAGCATTACAGCAAAGTAATCACCCACGACTCTTATTGCTGCTAAGAATTACTTTTTGTGTTCGTGCTTTGCCTTACCGCAACCTGGAAGTCTTGGTGCCGATTGATCTCTGTCGAGGTACTACCTATTCCAACACACCACCTTGTTCCCGGCCCATGCATAACTTGGGCTCGTACAACGTCAGAAATATTCCGGATGTTTGATCCGACAGAATGGCTCTTGTCTCAGGTACCTGGCGTTCCGGGCCCTTGGCTAAATGACGCTTGACCAGTTGAACCGGTACCCTTATTAACGGCTCATTGTTTACACGGCACCCCCACACCCCTCCCCCATCAAGGCAACAGTTCGAGTTTCATGTTGTATTTATCAAACCACAGTGTTCCTTGATTGGCCAAGACTTGGAGTAACCCAATCGATCGTTCCAGGCCATCTCGTCGTTGTTCCTCTGTCGACTTGGCTCTGCACCGCACAACAAGCAACAAGCTTTTGCACTATCACCATCGAACGTGGCCAAGCAAAAGTCAGCACATCCTGGAGGTTTACTTGCTGACAACCTTTCGGAGCATTGCGCTCAGTTTCTGTCTCCGGACAAGGACGCCTTTCATCTTGCAATTGTGCGATCTGCAGTGATGCTCACCGGGTAATTGCACCCGTGCAATATAGAAATCGGATGAGCAACCATGCAGCTAGGTACCGGACCTTCCTGGCCTCGAACGGTAGAGATATGTCTGCTTACATGTCTCATGTAGGACCCAACAGGCGATCAATTCGAAGCGTTGACGCATCGGACATCCTTTCTGCATTCCCCTTATCAAGGCATTCGCCAAGCCATACCAGAACGCAGAGGCAGAGCCGCCATCTATACCACCACATGGCAAGATCCGGAGCGGCCGCCATTGCTACCACACAAATGCCTGTTCTTCACGACCCAGTACCGCCCGACTGGTTATGCGCGCATAGAGGCATACGGACACGGACAAACGCCACAAACACCGCGGCCCCCCTGGCGCAGCCCGCAACTGATATTGCTCCTCCCGAGGAGCCGTCAGCTTGAGCACTCGGGGTTTACTCGGTTGGTGCCTTCATGGAAGATCGGCCGAGATCCCCTGCTGTTCTCCTCGAAGGCGCGGCTCTAATCCTCCTTCTAAATGGCACCAACAAATCACGCTGCATCTCGAGATTAATCTTCCGTAAATCTCCCCAGTTGCACCCACAGGATCGACTCGCTCAGGACCACATAGACTCTCGTTCCGGGCTCGTCCGTTGTCCGTCATTCATAGCCTACGTGCCATACTGTCAGCCCTGGCCATGTTAATCTATCGACAACCGGCAAACCGCTTGAGTGATCCGATTCCAGTGCTCACAAGATCTCCATGTCAGAGAGACAAGAGATTCAGATTTAAGCATGGGGAGACCGCCATACGATCTAATGGAAAAAGTCACACCACTCCCATTACCAGTCTTTACCGCGGACTTAGCAGCCACCGCCTTTTGGGAAGCAGCCGACGAGGGCAACATATCGGCTCATCCCGTCGATGAGTATATTTCGGGCTGCATTTCCCCAGATTCTCAAGCCACTTCCCCAGGATCTTACCCCAGACGACGAGAAGCGAGCCCCGAGATCTCTATCGGCGTCTGTCTGTGCCGTTGATTACAAAGAGTTCTGTCATACAGCTCGCCTGCGTCACGTTACAAGACACCACATCCGCTGCAGATATCTCACCCTATGTTAACACTCGCCTCTTTATTCGCCCTGCTGGGCTTGGCGGCAACCACATCTGCCTCCCCATTCGACAAACAAGACGCACTTACCGAATGCCTGGTTGGATCGGGTGTTCCAACCAACGCACTTGGTTCGGCCGATTGGAAGCTTGATTCGGCCCCTTTCAACTTGAGGCTCAACTACACCCCAGTCGCCATTGCTGTTCCGAAAACGGCCAAGCACGTCCAAGATGCAGTAGCCTGTGCTGCCGAGCTTGGAATCAAAGCCAATGCCAAGTGCGGTGGGCACAGCTACGCCTCGTTTGGTCTTGGTGGTGAAGATGGCCATCTCATCATTGAGATGGATCGAATGAACAAGGTCGTCTTGGACAATAGCACCGGCATTGCAACTGTCGAAGGTGGCTCAAGGCTGGGCCACGTTGCCTGGGAGCTCTACCAACAAGGCAGAAGGGGGTTCAGCCACGGCACATGCCCAGGGTGAGCTTTGAATTTCGTTTGCAGTTGATTCTTATGATGGAATTATGGGGCTAACACGAAAGTAGAGTCGGGGTGGGAGGTCATGCACTCCACGGTGGATATGGTGTCAGCTCACACACCAAGGGTTTGGCCCTCGACTGGATGGTTGGAGCCACCGTCGTACTCGCCAATTCAACAATCGTCAACTGCTCCAAGACGGAGAATCCGGATTTGTTTTGGGCCATCCGTGGTGCAGGTTCCTCCATGGGGGTTGTTACCGAGTTCAGGTTTGACACCTTCGAGGTGCCCGAGAAGGTCACCTACTTCATCGCGCCAGTGCAGTGGCCAACAGAAGCCAGAGCTTTGGTTGGTGTTCGAGCGGTCCAGGAGTTCGCCAAGACCATGCCAAAGGAGTTGAACATGCGTTTGTTCATCGCCAAGCGCTTTGTCAACTTGGAGGGTCTGTACTATGGAGACAAGGCAGGTCTGCAGGCGGTTCTTGCCCCTTTGCAGAAGATCACAAACGCAACACTGGCGGTGGCAACAACGGGCGGTTGGTTGGATCAGATCAAACACTTTGGCAATGGAGTCAACATCGATCAGAAACAGAACCTCGCTCAGCACGAGACTTTCTACTCCACCAGTCTTTACACGAAGGCTTTGAGCGAAGAGAAGCTTGAGCAGTTTGTCGGTTACTGGTTCAAGCAGGCCAAGTCCAATCCCAGGGACTGGTATGTGCACATTGATTTGCACGGAGGCGAGAACTCAGCCGTCAGCTCTCCGGATGCTGATTCGACTGCCTATGGGCACCGAGATTATCTTTTCATGTACCTGTTGTATGACCGCATCGACAAGGGCACATATCCCGCCGACGGCCACACCATCATGAGCAACTTTGCCCGCAACATCACCGAGGGCCTGCCCAAGGAAGACTGGGGAATGTACATCAACTACCCTGACTCCAGGGGTCTTATGGACCAGGAAACAGCGCAGCTCAACTACTGGGGCAAGAATCTACCGAGACTTCAGGCAATCAAGAAGGCCGTTGACCCGAACGATGTCTTCCACTACCCCCAGGGTGTATTGCCAACTGCCGATGCGGGCAGTCTTTGAACAGGTTCTCGGTATTTTTGGGGCAGTCAATGATGCAAGGTATGGGAAATACCCCTGTACATATATATGGAGAGCGGGCGGAATTATTTAGAGGAAAGATTTATACAATAACTTTACGCTTTTCAATTTCAAGGATATCAAAGCCGTTTACACCCAACGCCTAATGCACTGCAAACCCTCGTCCATGTTGATTGCTTGAATACCGCCAATCAAATTTACATCATGTTTAGGACCAGCAAAACACCGAAGCTTACCAATTGGACGTTTATCAAGCTCCCCATCAGCCTTTCACTCCCACTGATTACCCCGGTGAGCGCACCTCTACCTCCCGCCACTGTTCTCACCGTTGTCCCATTTCCCCCTACCAGCGTCTCTGTCGCGTTCTTCCTGGCAACCCACCCCTCCAAAAACCCCTTCACAGCCCAGTACGCCGGTTTTCTCTGATAATCCTCCGTCCAGAGACATGCGCCTCCTTTCCCGGGAAATGTCCCCGGCACCCAACTATACTTATCCGTAAACTGCCACACTGTTACCCCCACGCATCGATCCACCTCCACACATGCTCTCACCGCCGCCACATAGTCCTTTGCCTGCTGCTCCACGGCCAATTCACTCGCATTCTCTACATCCTCATGCGACACGTCCAGCTCCGTCCAGGCAACGTCCACACCTAGATCAGTAAACCGTCTCAGAGTCGTTATCAAACTCTCCACGCTCGGCGTCTGCCCAACGGTGAAATGAGCCTGCAGTCCCACCCCATCAATCCTGACCCCTCTCGCCTGTAGGGACTTGACCAAGTCCACAGCGGCAGTTTGCTTGGCTGGTGCGGTCTCGAGGTTGAAGTCATTGTAATAGAGCTTCGTCTCTGGCGGGGCGACCTCACTGGCAACTTTGAAGGAGAGGCTGATATACTCCTCCCCCAACACGTCGAAAAAGACTGAATTGCGAAACGTCCCGTTTTCGTTTAGTGCCTCGTTGACTACATCCCAGGCGTAGCAGGACGAGCTAAAGTGGGAGATCACAGAGGTGATGTGTGTTGTTATCAATTGCCGTAGGGTGTCCGGTGTCCAAGCTGTGGAGGAGACAAAAGGGGGGAGTTGGGAGTGCCAGGTTAGCGTGTGGCAGCGCAAGACGTGGCCGTAGCTTTCGGAAAGTGAGGCGACTTGGTCGGAGGCGTTGAAGGTAAAGCCACCCGGGTTTGGTTGGATGAGGCCCCATTTTTGGGAGTTCTCGGGCGTTTGCTGTCCGAATTCGAGAGGGTTGGAGAGGATGTTTTGGTAGGTTGCGTCGTCAAAGTTGTTGGTTTCGGTGGCGGTGCCGAAGTAGAGCTTTCCTGTCGAGACGAATAAGGAGTGTAGCCCTGTGGAGGGAGGTTCGCGATTGGATTGGGCTGTCGAGGTTCTGGCCAGGAGGGTGATGGCTAGCAGGAGGGATCTCATTGTTATGGTGTTTTCTGGGTCTGTGGTTTTTACAAGCCGGCTTGTGGTTATACCTATTCTTCAGTGAAAGAACCGGAGACTTTGTCTCTTTCTGTCTGATGTTCTTTTACTACCACCAGCTGGTCTGGACAGCTCGGGGGGTGAGCCCGGTTCTTGTATGCGTGCCGCTTCTGATGTGCAGATGATCTGGGGTATTTTCATGCTTTATTCGGCCGATTCCCGGGATTTTGATAGCTTTTTACTCATATTTTCTGTCACTTGTTTGATCTCCAACTAGGACTATGTTGACCCTGTCGGCGCCAAGTTAACGCTTTGGACGATGCTTTGATCAATTGCGTTTCAAACGAGAAGAACAGCCCCTGAAGTCACGCATTGAGTGATTTGGAGCTTGAGAAGTCATGTGACAGCGTACAAAACTTATAGATCACCTTTGCAACCCAATAGCCATCATAATTCCATCGTTTCACATATGTGAGAGCTACAATGATGCTCTCATAAGAGATGTTCTGTTCACAAGCAAAAGGAACCCTAACCCTCGACACGTTTCTAAGGGGCAGAAGGGTTTCAGGTAGGTAGATAGTGAAACTGTCTTTCCACTATTACATATGCAAATTGCCAATTGATATGCTCGCTTCTAATTATCTTGGTTCTGAGACTCTGACAATTCGCAATTTTGGATGATTCCTGTTGGACAAAGGCTGTAGCTCATTACTACCTACTACCTAAGTACTAAAATAAGTTATTACCCCTGAACCCCTGACTGGACGCCAGGCCTTATCAAGCAACCAAGGTATCGACTGCACCCTCCATCCAATGGACAATAATTCGCAACATCACCAACTTCAGCTGCACTGTGTCGACTGTCGAGTATGTGCAGGTTCCCCGCCGCCAAGTTCGACTGTGCCGCAACTCGGTTCCATCCCCGTCGTCCTGCGGAAGCATCGCGCCATTCGATAATGGAAGCAAGGTGCGAGCAGCCGAGCGAACATGCATGCGTTTTGGGGGTCGGAGCTCAATTAGGATGATAAGGTGCTCTCGAATGTGGGCACCCGTTGATCACACAGAAGCCAATTGGTGGGAGAGGGCGTAGATTGCATACGAGATGCATGTGCTGTCGCGCAATCTGGACCAACGCCCGGACGCCTTGTCTTAAACCGGTATGCGGATGTAACGACGGCAGGACTAGCGCCCGGCGGGATTCTCACAAGGTCAACCCCGTCACCTGCCACATGAGCGAGGAAGTTTTATTCTAGAACTGTTCGTTCACCTTCTTTCTCACACCATCTCAGCTGTCAATCATCTACCTACAACAGCAATGGCGACACCGAAAGCGACATCTCCAGCCCCCGAGGCCGCCACTACGGCCCAGTCACCACCACCTGTTGCTGCCTCGTCACCAACCCCAGAACCGGCCCAGCAAGAGCCTGTTAATATTCAGGCCGATGATGATGAGTCTGATGACACTGATGCGGACTCGTCCCTAGGGGAGGTAAGACATCGCCTCTGTCCACCCACATACTATCCCCTTAGCTAACAAGAACAGGACGCGGTCTCATCAACCGCCAGTATCTCCAGTTCCATCTTGGACTACAGGAGAGAGAACGGGCGCACCTACCACGCCTATAGAGACGGAAGTTAGTAGCAGCCAAGTCTTTCTGACAGGTGGAGAACATTAGCCGTGATACTAACACAGTGTGACAGAGTACCTGATCCCCAATGACGAACAAGAAAACGAGCGGCTGGACTTTCAACACCATCTTTGGTATCTGACCCTCGATGGCCGACTGGGCTTCGCTCCTCCCGCTCATCCTGGTGCCAAAGGTGGCCGAATTCTCGATGTCGGCACGGGGACAGGCATCTGGGCCATTGATTTTGGTGATGAGCATCCAGACGCCCACGTACTTGGCGTCGATCTCTCGCCAATTCAGCCAAGCTTGTAGGTTCTTGAGTTTGTTTACACAGGTCGAGAATCGTAGACGATTACTAACACGGAGGTTTTACTGCAGCACACCTCCCAATGTTCACTTTCAAATCGATGATTTAGAGGATGAGTGGACATTTTCACAGCCGTTTGACTACATTCACGTTCGGGCCATGTCCGGTTCCATCAAGAACTGGTCTGCGTTCCTTGAAAGATGTTTTGAGTATGATCAAAATCCAGATTCCTTCTCGATTTCTTTGACTGCCTCTGACATGTGAAAATAGAAACCTGAAGCCTGGAGGTTGGCTCGAAGTCCAAGAACCGGGCAGACCAATTGCCGACGATGACACATTCCCTCCCGACTGTGCCCTCGCCAAAGCCACCGCCCTTTTCGCCGAGGGTCTCGCAGCTGCCGGCTCGCCGCTTCTTGATGTCTTCACCCTCAAGGGTTTGTTCAACGAAGCTGGCTTTGTCAACTACGATGAGAAGCGGGCTTATTGGCCCAGCAATCCTTGGCCCAAAGACAAGAAGCTCAAGGAGATCGCCATGTGGTCCAACACAAATCTCTCTGCGGGTGTCGAGGGTTTCTTGATGGCGGTAGCTACTCGCTACTTGGGCTGGAGTCTTCCAGAAGTCACTGTTCTTTCTGCTCAGGCAAGAGCTGATCTTAACGACAGAAGGATCCATGCATATTGGCCAGTGTAAGTTTTCCCAATCATGGATGTGGTTTGACTCAGAGCTAACAGGACTTTGCAGCATCTCTGCATTTGCCCAAAAGCCCGAATGAAAAGGAAATGATGTTGCTCTATTTTTGAATACCCATCATGTATCTACATGCTGACACATACCTACAATCTATTAAGCATTATCGTCATATCATTAGCCGTCGTTCCCCTTTTTTGAGTCCAATATTCCCGAAGAAAAATCATTACAACAGCATTTCCAACCTTTTGTCTTTTCACACAGCGGAGATGTGACTCGTAGTCCGCGCAATTGTGGCTTCTTCCCGCTGTCTTTCCGTCTTTAATGCTGCAGAAAACTTGCTAGCAGCACGGATCTTATCACCATAGGCGACAAAACAAAACGGTACAGCTGCCAGAACTGCACTGATACCAGCAAGCAACGCACAAGACTTGGCGATTCCCAAGGCTGCAAGCATATCTTCGATAGCGAGCGGGAGCAGAGCTCCAGCAATACTACGCGTGGTGCCCAATGCTGCCAGGGCAGAGGCAGAGTAGATTCCATACGCATCCGCGACATACTGTATAGCTATGGTTAGCACCAATCCAAGACTTGGTTCAAGATGAAAACTCACGTTGATCATGGCCACCCACATGATGTTGTAGGCAATCCCGTAAGGGACTGTCGCAACAAGGGGAACGGCCCAGTGTACATCGGGCCTAGCAGACAATCCGATCCACAGGATTGAGATGACGAAGAATGGCCCTCCGATGCAGGCCAGAGGGAGGCGGAGGTACTCTGCTCTCTTTGTAGGGTGTTTGGCACTGAGCCGAAGAGTGATTGGGTCGCACCACCAGCAGATAAAGCAGCCGATGATAGTTCCAAGACCGACTTTATCGAGGGTCAGTTTCGTGCTACGTACTGAAGACGATAGTCTAGAGGAGGACTTACTAATTGTAAACATGAGACCTGAGACACCAGGACTGAACCCGTAAACTCCCACGAAAATAGCGTAATACATCTGAACCATCCTGTGACCCATTGTCAGTACCTATGCTTCAAGGCCAGGGAGGTCAAGGTGACTTACATGTAGAAAACCGAGTAAATGAACCCAATATAAAGAGAAGTGAGAATCACCACCATCTCTCCACACAGCAACTCCAATGGCCGCAGCAGTGTTGTTTTCTACCCCCATTCGTCAGCCCCGTTCCTCTTTTTCTCCTCCAGTCGGCTGCGTATGATAAACTTACCAAAGTAGCAAAAACACTCTTCTGACTCAACTCCGCCGGCGCCACCCACCTCTTGCCATCTTCCCTCGACTCCTCCTTATTCAACCTCTCCGCCTTCCTCTTCAAAATCTTGGCCGCCAGCGTCTCTGGAATTATCAACACCGACGCCAACGTCACTCCAGCAAAGATCAACGCAATCCTGTTTTCTCGTCAGCCCCTTTTTCCTGCATCCCCCCCCCCCCCCCCAATCATCGACATCAGGAATACTCACCAAAAAACCCACCTCCACCCCAACACCCCTCCGACAAACCCCCCCAACACCGGCGCCCCCAACGGCCCGATAAACGTGGCAGCACTCCAAACCATCAGCATTCGTCCCCTCTGGACCTCGTCCCTGAAACAATCCGCAATCACACCCCCAAAAACACTCAACGGCGGGCTGCCAAATGTTCCGCATAAAAACCTCATCAGCAGGAAGCTCCACCACGATGGGGCGACCGACGCTCCGGCTGTGCTAGCCACAAACAAGAGAAAGCCGGTGACCAGGATGGGTTTTCTGCCGTAGTTTTCGGACAAAGGGGCAAAGATGATGGGGCCGAAGCAGAAGCCTATCAAGTAAAGGGAGGCGGGGAGGACGGATTGCGGGCCGGCGGGAACGTTGAATTCAGCGGACAAAAGGGGGAAGAGGTTGGCAGAGGCGATTGTGGAGCCCATTGTTGAATTGAGGCAGGTAAGCGTTGCGCAGAGGAGGAGAAGGGATTTCTTTTTCTGTTTTGTGGGGGGACTTGTGGTTAGGAGGAGCAGAAGGAGAGAAGGGGAGGGAGATGACGAACCATGGGCCAGTTGTAGGGGTTTTCCGGGTCGTCAGGGGAGAACGAGACGACGGCGTAGTCTTGCTGGTCGGGGGATGATGGGGAGGGGATGTCATGGTTGGATGATGCCAGCGAGATGGTGTCATGACTGCTGGCGGCACTGCTCGAAATGCTGCTGGCACTGCTTACTACCGGAAAGGGAGTGACCTTTTCCTCCACCTCTGTCTTTTCCATTGTTGAAGGGGCGTTTCAATATTCAAAATAAATCAGGGAAGCAAGTTGAATTGCAGAAAGAAAAAGAAAAAAAGGCCTCAAAAAAGAAGGTTGCGTTGCATATGTAACAGACACAAATCACGTCTTTTTAAACGAGAGAACGAAATCAAAACTTAGGATCAAGAGTCGGCAACTGCTTGAGGACGGGAGGGTCTGGAAACAAAAAGGAGATACCAAACAGTCCCTTTTTAAACCAGTAGCACCATGCACTCCGCATTTGCATTCTCCAACCCTGGGCACCACACACACACACACACACGGAAGCTAAAACCAAGGCCATCAGTCTAGTCTCTGCTTTTACAAAAACAATGCAGTGACTTAATTTTCCGGGACTGCCTTGGCCTTCCTGTTCAGGCATAGAAGCATAGCTGGTAGTGGTCCCGGTTGCCCCTAGCCAGGAAGAAATTTCAATGCTATCACGGGACGATGTAGTATCGACGTCTGAGCACCAGAAACAAGCCGTCTTCTCTGCTGCTTGGTTCCGGTCCGATGACGGCTACCGTCCCTGCCGGCCGGTGGTGCCCTTCCGATGACTAGGGCCATTAGCAGTCTGGGCGGTCATGGGAGGTGGGTCTTGAAGGAACCGTATCCCCGGAATCACCTAGCAGAAAAGGCCCACAGGTTCAAGGTGAGACGATTCGTGGATCATGGGCAGTAAACAGCATGGCAGCAAGGGAGCTGGTCTGACAGGGTGCAGTACCCCCAGTGATCGAGAACTGATCCGGTACGAAACCCAAGAAGTTCAAATGTCAATCCCACGGTGTTGGCTTTTTGCATCGAGTCTATATTCGCAGTGTCACTATGTTATTTACTAGCGAGGTAGGAAAAGTTTCCTACGAATACGAACGTAGCGGTCACAGAGGAGAAGCCGCGGCATATGGGTCAACTTATCCGGAATTAGCACGGTTGCTTTCCGTTAGTAATGACGATCCTCGTGTGGGTTGGGTGACCATGGTCTCGAACTTGACCTTGGGAACTCAATGCAGGTTTGGAAGCTAGTGGCTGTTGAAACTGTCAGCTTCCAACCGTGATTGGCGTCTAGATCCAAACCCACCAGGTGGATTGTGTTCGAGGCTGAAAGTTGACGAACCGCCCGATTTGGAAGGTTTTCACAGTGCACTTACACCAGAAAAGTGGGTAATTCCGCTCCAATGTTGTGTCTATAGCAGCGCAAGCTCTTCCAAAGTCAGCCACAATCCTATGTTTGGGTTGTTCGAGGTTATGGGTGGACCCAAGAGCGTTGGGTCTGATGCGGTATCAAAAGGAGCGGTGAAAGATGGGACGAACTTCGATGCTTGACGATTTCCTCGCCCATTCCCAGCCATCAGAACCTTGAAACGGGAGACCCACCGCAGCAGAATCAGCGGAGAGTTCACATTGAGAAACGTACAATATTTCCCAGACAGTTCCAGAACCAGGTAAATTTGCCATGTTGCTGATAAAGGCCCCTGGCAAACTGTTTCCCTTTGCGATTCCGATTGGTCCCAAGCCTGCACAGCAGGTCACATGCCATCCTACTATAACCAACATTCGGTGTAAACCTGGCAGGCCGATGGACCGGTATGCTATCGGAGGGGCATCAAGATTGCTGCTGTCAAACTCCGATATCGTTCCGCTTCGGTGCTATTACGGACAGAGAACATCGTCGATGCTTCGTCCCTCCAAGGGCGTACAACTAGGTTCCATAGACCGCTAGTTGCCAGTGATGGCATTACACCAGTGTTCTGCCAAGTGTTCTCGATCAATCCAAAACTTCCTTCCAGAACACCAGTCCAAGGCTCGTGCAGCAAGCAAGGTGATCGTGACTCATGAGAGGTGCCAAAATGCAAAGTAGATAGAATCTGTATGTCTTCTTCCCGAACGGGGATAAATGCTGAAAGTCCAGACTACCATGAACGTCATCCTCCGTCTCATCGAACTCCCAAACGCCAAACCCAGGTATCTTATGCAAAAATGACCACGACACCGCTATGTTATAATTGTGACTCGTTCCCACGTTGCTACGCAACCGTTAAAGCCCAGAAAGCAGCGCTGCCACTGCACCAAACGATTCAGCCATCCTCTTAACTCCGTGATTGCGCCTTGGTATATCGATCTCGGCCAAAAATAGAGTCGTGTAAAGCACGGTAAAAGGGGGTATCTCGTCAAATCCGAAAACCATGCAGAGCCTTATGAAACAATAGAAAGAAGTCGATTGTAGAGCCTCAAAACAAGGTTGATCAGCAGACCAACAATGCCGACCACGGCGAAAATCTGGAGGAACTCAAACTTGTAGCGAGTACGGACCTCGGTCTCGAGAAAGCCTTCTTGATTCTTGTTGGCAGCGGTGGGTGGGCTCGCAGGGAAACGACCGGTAGAGATGTATTGCTCCATCAGGGCATCCTTCTCATACCACCGCTCCCGAAGCCACTCGTCGAACTTTTCGGCACTGTCCAAGGGAATATCCGCAATACGGAATCGACGCCAGTAGAGGTTGACTGACTTGGGAGGTTGGCCACGGAAGTAGGTACCTGAGAGAGTAAAAAGCTGCTCGCCAAACTTTCCACGACTGTGAAAAGATGATATGTTAGAAGCCATCAAACTCTCGAAGCAGGGGGTAGGGAGACGTACGGTACACCCTCATAGGCCACGGTGCAGTCGTATACGTAATCAACGGTGCCCTTGAGTTCGTTCAGGCAAAAGAAACTGCCAGTGCTCCTGGGTAGAAGCATGTGCTCTGGATCCTTCACCCCAATCTTCTCGGCCCACTTTGCAGACTTGTTCCGGCCATTTTGTGATGCGTTCGTGCCTTCAGGGAAGAGAAGGAGCCACATTGGGTTCAGGTATTTCGTACCTTCGGGGGTCGTGTTGTATGTTTTGAGCTTGCCGAGACGGTGTGCCAGGCGTGGCTGGTCAACGGCCATCTTGCGGGACATGAAAATGAAGCCATAGAACACCATGCCAAGTCCTGCAATAGGAATGTACTTGAGCGACTCCTTTAGGATGATGTAGACATAGCCATGCATCTGAGGACTATTGGCGTACCCAATCCACCACAGATAGAGCCAGTCGGTGTAGATCTGCGCACTACGGTTAGTCCGTCTGACAGCATCGCCACAGATAAAATGACTGTACCTGATGGTTTGCTATCATCACCATGCGCTCTGGAAACGAAAACTCAACCCTACCGTCCCTCGTTTTCTTGATCTGATCGGCCACCGAGGCATCCCCGCTTATGCGTATCGTGGTGGGGCCCCACCAGTTTGTCGAAGTAGTAATCAGAAGCCCAAAGGATTGTTTCGTCAAAGCCATATAGGAATAGTAGATATCGCGGTCGACGTAGTACAGCGGCGCTCCGATCAGTTGCGTGAGATGGATACTACAGAGACTTTGGTCAACTACGAACTCGTAGAAGTAGATGATGCAACAAGACCTACGCGATACAGCCAGCCATAAAATAGACGAAGAATGAGAACCCTCTCCAGAACTGGACCAATCTGCTATGCTTTTCCTTTCCAGACGGATGGGCTGGAGCAACGGCCGGAGCCGCGGCTTTGGTATTAACCGTCATTGCTAGGTCCCGCAACGGCGGGCGAGTTACAACAACGTGATGAACTCGTCGGGGCGAGCGGCGTGCGGCGTGCGGCGTGCAGAGCGGAGGTGTGAATAACGGTTTTGGCGAAGCTATTGTATTGTTGAGTCTTGTGCGAGGCAGCAACAGGTACGAAGGTTGCGATCGTAGGAGGATAAGCGCAAGGTTGACGGCAAGGCGGGCAGCTGATAAGCGATAGGTGGAAGCTGATGCAGGCAGAACGTTAGGTTGGCGAGCTGGCGAAGCCACGGTTGTTGGGTGCTAAGGTGGTTAGGTAGTTGTAGCTCGTGAGGCGCGGCCGGATGCAGTGCGTGCGGCGTGAAGGTTTCCCGAGACCCCGATCCAACTGACATGGAGGTCTACCTGTCGACATCGTCAAGGGGCCGAGGTGTTCAGAGTGAGCACACGGGATCCCCCGTCCTGGATGAAACATTGCAACTCCATTCAGGGTACCTATCCGAGGCTGCCGTAGGTGTCGTCATGTGTGCACATGCGCATCCCACCTCGTTTGTGACATCTGAATTCCGTCTCCCGCTCCAGCTCAGGCTCCAGCAGTTTGGATGCAGCCGCCCCACCAACCCACCGCCAGTACTAAGCTGGGCGAGCTGGGCGAGCTGGGGTGGCCTGTGTGTGGAAGATCAGTAAATGCCGGCTCCGACCCGTGGAGACGGATGGAAGCTTGGTTGGAGCTTGGGCCAACGGCTAAGCCGCCAGCGGGGTTACCGGCAATGATAATGTGTTTGATTGGTTGAACAACCATAGTCTTGGTGTAATCTCTTATCGATACGGACAGCGATGTCATCCCCAATCCTCCCCAGAGAACTGAAGCTCTTCATGGACCCTGACTGCAGGATCGAGTATTCGAAGACAACGACATAAAACTGGCACCTGTCACTAGGCAATCACTGCGCCCGACTTCCACAACGAGGCCCCCGAACCACTGCGCAGCTGGTCCGCCGGCCATTCGAACATGTCACCATGCCGAGGTCGTGTGTCCCTGCTCGAGCTTTCGCCTTGCTGAACACAACCAGCGAGGTGACCAGCATCACCAAATGCAGACATACACTCGGGAGCCAATCATGGCGCGCATTTTCTGCTTCAACAAAACGCAGGCAGATTCTCGACGTCTCAACCTTGAATAACCGTATTGTCCCCCATTACCAACAAACGAAGACGGCCTCGCTGCTCGCTCTACACTGGCCTGAACCCCCACGCAACATCCTCCTCATGCCCAAGCTGCACGCTCCGCACGTCACCGTTTCAGCCGTTGAATTCGCAAAGCACATTCACAATAACTACCCCGGGCTCAACCTCGTGTTCGAGAGCCATGTTGCCCAGAGCATACACCAAGACCTGCCATTCCCCATATATTCGGCCGCTCCTGTTGACGCTCCAGCACTGTATGCCGACAAGATCGACCTCGTTACCACTATGGGTGGTGATGGTACTATTCTGCGCGCCGCAAGTCTCTTCTCTAGTCACTTCAGTGTGCCCCCAATCCTGGCGTTCAGCATGGGCACCCTCGGCTTCCTCGGCGAGTGGAAGTTTGACGAATACAAACGAGCGTTTCGGGAATGTTACATGAGCGGCTGTAGCGTCTCGACCGAAGATCTTGGGGATCCTCATACCCGAGCAGCCACCACTACGGCCATCGATGGCCTCCCAGATCCTGAAGGCTGGGATAGTGTACGAGGGAACGGAAAATGCATGGGCTTGAATCGTACCTCCAAGATTCTCCTTCGGAACCGACTCCGAGTAGGCATCTACGATAGCGAAGGCCACAATATCAACGAACACATACTCCCAACGTCTACAGCCGAACCTTCGCTCGGCCTCGAAGGCGAACCAGTCTTGGCCCCTCAGTCCTCTACCCCTGGCACAGCAGGAAAGAGAGGCGGAAATTCACCATATCTACACGCCATCAATGAAGTCTCGATCGACCGCGGATCGCATCCGCATCTCGCCATTATCGATATCTATGTTAATGGCCATTTCCTTACCGAGGCTGTAGCAGACGGCATCTTGATCAGTACCCCTACAGGATCGACAGCGTACTCTCTCTCAGCCGGCGGGTCTATAGTTCATCCCCTCGTTAAATCGCTTCTTATCACGCCTATCAGCCCACGAAGCCTTAGTTTCCGCCCCTTGGTTTTGCCACTACATACCAAAGTGGTGCTGAGGCTCAGCAAGCGGAACCGTGGCAGGGAGTTGCCGGTCTCGATAGATGGGAAACGGCGGCTGGGGGTGACGATTGGCATGGAGGTCCGCGTGGAAGGGGAGAAGCTGGAAAGGACCGAAGATGGGTGGAAGGGTGGTGTACCCTGCGTGATCAGGGCATCCTCCAAGAACGATTCGGAAGGGTTTGGAGAGGACGATGACTCTTGGGTCGGGGGACTGAACGGGTTGTTGAAGTTCAATTATCCTTTTGGGTCAGGCTCCTAGTGAGATGTAGGACTGTGAATACTTCACGGGCTGTACGAATGGTTATGGGCGTGCTATGCAAACATTGGTGGGCAGTTACATGCATATTTGTACAACAAAAGCGAGAATGCTGTATGGCTGGGAAAGGGGGGAAAGGGGGGACTGTATAGGACTGCCACGACGCGCTTTACATCTGTCATCTTCTTTGGGTCTCTTGCATTTACGGGGTTATGGCATCTGATACGAACACTTTTGATACCCTGTAATGATAATATCTCTCCTATTTACGTTACCCTTTTCCTCACGGCCTTACTCATCGTGTATTATCACATCATGACTGGTTCCTCAGCTCCTCTAGAAGACCGGACATCACATGTCTCCCAAAAAGATGATGGATTGGCAAAATATATCGTCGCCTGCAGGATTCGAACCTACGCTCCCGAGGGAACGCCCTAATCAGCTGGGTGTGGATAGAATCCATACTTAGCAGGGGCGCGCGTTAACCACTCCGCCAAAGCGACCTGTTTCTTGTTGGAATGCAAGTCAGAGTTTGGGCTTATGAGGGCGGTCCACAACTGGAGTGGACACTCTAAACGTGGCTGCGTTGTATACAAGTCGGTGGTTGTGGACAACCAACCGAAGCGATTGGTGGGTGTTGCCTTTGTCAATCGCACAGCATTGGACTCAATAATGGGGCAATCCTTTAGTAACTCAAACGGCAGGTACCTACCCCGGATTATCGCCCTTCGGATCCGGAGAATCGCTTCATCATCAAAGGCGAGCGGGTTTTGGGTGCGAGGCTCTTGGGTTAGGCGTGCGGCACAGCACTGGATGGTTGGTCCGCCGTTGCATTGGTCATCACCGGCCGAATCTGGCTCCACCCATCTCCGGATTGCCCCGGCAGGAGGGTGCTCACTTATAAGATGCATCACCACGGCCAAAAGAAGATGTGAGATGGCACTTGACCTCAAGAAACAAAAGAACCTCACCTTTCCGCAACAATTATTTCTTCAAAATGACACCCACCATAACCCTCTACCGCAACTTCCCCCCCACCCCCAACCACACCTGGTCCCCCTTCGTCAACAAACTCGAGACCCGCCTCCGCTTCTCTTCGATCTCTTACACCACCGCCTCCGGCTCCCTCTCCCAATCCCCCAACAGCAAGATCCCTTACCTATCCTACCAGCCAACCCCAAACACCACCCCCGAACTGATTAGCGACTCAACCCTCATCACCCGCCGCCTCATAGCCGACAACATCCTCCCCGACCTCAACTCTTCTCTCTCCCCGGCGGAAAAAGCTCTTGACCTGTCCATTAGATCCCTCCTAGAAGATAAACTTCAATTCTTCAACACCCGCGAGCAATGGGTTGACAATTACTACCCCATGCGGGAAGGGATTCTCGGATCAGGGGGCGCTGGACTTCCCTGGATATTGCAATGGATGATAGGCGGGAAAATCTACAAGGACATAATCCGGACGCTGTACGGGCAAGGAACAGGGAGGTATTCAGCTGAGGAGGTGAAATTACTGAAGGAGGAGGTGTGGGAGGCCATCAACGCATTTGTTGTTGAGGGGAGGAATAAGACTTTGGCTAGGAGAAAGGAGGGTGATGACAGGAAACCGTTTTGGGTTTTGGGAGGGGATGGGCCTACGGAGGCGGATTGCACATTGTATGGGATGGTGGCGGGGAGGTTGATGTGTACCAGGTCAGTTTCCCTCTGCGTCAGTGAAGTAGGCATATTGGGTGAATATGGCTGACAATGGGATGCAGCGCTGCCCCTGAGACGGGGAGGTTGGTGAGGAGTTATCCGGCAGTGGTGGAGTATGCAAACAGGATTCATGATCACTATTTTGAGGACTATGATATTTGGAAGGAGGAAATCTAGGTTCGTCAAAAAGACCAAGAACGAAAAGACAAGGGTGATGAAGGGCAGGAAAAAGAAAAATAAGATGCCCAATAACAGGATTGAACTGTTGACCTTCGCATTACTTAGTACTGTTTCCAGTATTAGTACGACGCTCTAACCAGCTGAGCTAATCGGGCTACTGATTTGAGATATTGGATCATATGGAAATAGCGCACATCAACAATGATTGCAATTGAGTCCCAGAGAATTAATACTACTTGACTATTTCGTGTGAGCTGGAATGCATGTAACATACAAGTATTGCCTTGTAAAAAGCTTCCTACAGGTCAATGTCAAGAGCAATAACGTTAGCCGAGACAAATCCCGTCACAAACAGCCGTGCCTTGCTCTTGCCAACAGAGACGAGGACAGCAGCACTGGCACTCCGAATCCTGCTACTGTCATCCTCAAAGATGACTCTGGTCTCCCACTGCTGTGCCTTCACACCAGCTGAAGGCTTAGTGTAGTAGACGATCACAGGATCTTTGCCGGCTGGGTCCCTGGAGGTTCCAGCCAGAGTAGCAGCTTTCGAGATGCCTGGCAACAAGAAACCACTACGATCATCCGACGGGCCCGTGGCGAGAGGATCTTTGAAGAAGCTGGGGTTGTCGACGACAGAGTCAATTTCAAGCGTGTCCAAGATGGTGATGTTGTAATCCGAGCTACCCTTCGGTGGGAGTTGAGCAATGTGAAGCGTACCGCTCGCAGCTTGCGCAATCAAGATCTCGTCTTCGGAACGGCCGTGTCCAAGGCCATTGTTGTTGTGAACTCCAGCCAGGGCTATACTGCCAGTCACACCAGCGTCCGATGTCTTGACTGGCTCCAAGGAATCAATCTTGAGATGTACAGTGTCTGTCCACTTGGCTCCATAGTAGACATCCTCCAACATGCGCATGATGCTGTGGCCGGTGTAGTAATGATCGTTGGTGGCATACACGGAAGTTGGGCTGCTGGCGTAGACATCGTTTGGTGTCCGGATCAGAGGGTGCCAGATAGACCGGATGTGTTTGATCGAGTTGGTGCCGATTGTGTGGTGGAAGAGTTCAATCTGTGACCTTGCTTTTGCTTCTTCGCCTTCCACGTTAGGGGTTGGGTCAGGAAGGTGGTTGACGGCAAAAATGTAGACAGCCTGGCCAGTAGGCGACTCGGGGTCGTCGATTACATCAATGCCATGGGTAATGAAAGCACCGTCGAAATTCTCGAACTTCAGTCGGCGTGATTGAAGACCCTACAGCAAGGCGGTCAGTTGGGTTGCCTACCAGTTGGCTGGGACCAAAGCTTACCTTGGGATCAATCACATGGATGGAACCTCTGCTCTTCGCTGCGAGCTGGGGGTTTCCCAGGTTGCCAAGTGGGGGAAACCACTGAAACCGTGTGCTAGCATCATCTTCACAGGCCGTGAACAGGAGACCGCTCGGAATGTGATGGTGAAGATCCTCACAATGGGTTGTGTCAGGAATAGAGGTCACTTGCTGTGTGGTGCTGATGTCACCCTCCGGATAGCTTCGGAAAACACCCAGTACGGTCACGGCTCGTTGAATCAGAGGGCCAAGGGTGTAGAAATAGTAGGCGAGCACAGCCGCGACGACAGAGTATACTGCCGACCTCATTGTGCTGGATTGTCAAGAAACATGGGGGAGAAAGTAAAGAATACTTTCTTCAAGAGGATAATCGATGTTGGGCACGTCCGATACTCCTGGCGTCATTCCACTACTGCCTCGGTAGCATCTTCACGCGGGGTAGCTCACCGAACATCTTTGTTGGCGACTTGCAGTTGTCGGGGAACTATTTCCGGATCTTGCAGTCCGAACTGAGATGGCCATTGTCCGCTTACATCGATGAGTGGTTCAAAAGAAAGTCAACAAACTGGAAGGCCAATCGTGGCACCCGGACTGTCCTCGATTGCGGGGTAGTGAGTGAAACAAGTGAAGATGGTGGCTTCCAGTTTAGCGCACGGGTATGCAGTCGAGTTCTGTAGTGTACGGACTACATGTGTGTCTCTACTCGCTGGTCATATAGGACAAAACTAGGTATTATGGTTATACGAATATAATTGTTTCCAAAACTTTGAAGACCGCGAGTACCCAGCCTGAGAGTTGTTGATCCGTCAGGAGCAGCTTGTGGTGGCTTATTACCTTGAGTTCCGCATGCTCACTGCTCACCCCTCCATCCAAATGGCCCCACCTTTGCCCTTGGCAGTCTCCCCGCTCACACTCAGGGTTGGTTGGCTGCGTGGCATGACACGCTTCACCACCATGTCAGTGCCTGTGTTGGTGCCTCGCCGGGAAACAAATGGAACATCTCTGTCGGCATCGCTTCACGGATACGCCGTCAATACACCTTCCTACTTGAGCGGGCTCTTCAATCTCCATGGCGGACCAAAGCTCATGTCCTCTGGACCAGCTGGAGTCGCCCCTGTTTGGCAAGCTACCTGCTGAATTGCGAGCTGTCATCTATACCGAGATCTTTGGCGGTCAACGCATCCATCTGAATTTCACCACCCATCCCATCCGCGCTGATAGGGTAGGTCTGAGGAAGCGCTGGCGCCACGCCATCTGTGAGCAGCCAACGACCGTTCCCTTCAGGAATGTTGCATCACGCCAGCATCATTGCTTTCTTGCCAGTCGCCGAAGAGTATTGGATATCAACCTTCTCTTCACTTGCCAACGAGCGTAAGTCCTGACAATACAATACAACACCCGAGGTCAGGTAAGCTAAAGTACATGTAGACTCGAAGAAGGAATCCCCATACTGTATCAGTCCAATACCTTTCATATTGTCAATGTTGGCACAGAACGGCTCCCCTCCGATGATCTGAGGAGCCTTCAAGTAAAGATACCCAAGAACTGGGGACTCATCAGATCTTTGGAGTTCAAATGGGAAGTGAACATCTTCGACCGGAATCACCCCAGATTTATCCCACATCATTGGGGGCGCGATGGCTACGAAGCATTCTGGGATGGTCTCGCCGATATGCCGTTGCTGTCTCAGCTGCGCATCTCCATTATCATGCCACAGTTCCTGATGCTCGCGTCGCCTGATGAACTTCGAAAGCTTTACTTTGAGCCCATACAGCGCCTCAAGCATTTACGGACCTGCGAGGTGATCCTACCGAGATCATACAGCTCACATTTTGGCATGAGCACCGAGGATCAGACTCTTCCTATTGATGGAGACGGGGATTTCCGCATCAGTTGGGCCACTGTCGATGATGGGCGCCCACTAGCTGCTGCAGTGCAAACGTCTGCGTCCATTCAACTCGTGCGCACACCTCCGTCTCACCCACTGTCGACACCTCCAGGCTGGCCATGAATGATTCATCACTGGCTTATCTGAATGGAAAATGCCGAGACCACCTTTAGTACCATACTGTGTATGCATTGGGGTTCCCGGTGGACAATTCAGAGTCCAATCAGCACCCGCTCGGGCAAGCCATCATGCATCCATCATGGACTGATGTGCAAACCTCGGTGACTCAGCCGCGGCATACCCAGTCTCGGTGGAGGGTTGGAAGGGATGTGCCGCAAAAGCCACTCATCACCTTCTTTACACGGCCTGGCCAAGATATACCCCGGAGCCCACTGCTTGTCCGAACTAAATGACCCGGATTTGGTTTGGGGGTTGAAGGTATTAGTAGAGCACTGATAAACTATCGAGCTCGTATCAGAGCACAATGACACAAATCCCGGAAGCCATGTAGCTGTGATCTTACCCCGATCCTACTCTGTCTGACAGGATGATACATAATTCTCGGTGGTCGCGATGCTGCTCAGCCTTATCGCCGGCCGATGTAACCTCAAATCCGGGCGTGCTCTGAATTGGGTAAGCTCATTTACCGAACAATTTTCTGCAACTCCCCGATCTCGTTTTTACTGGCTGGAATTACGTCTGGACCCCGAGTCCCTGCAGAATGTAGTGTACAACCCGGACCCAGCCTCATTGGCTTGGGCTGTGTTCAAGACAGCGGCAGGCCTGGTGCTGACTGCACAGTATCGTCTGGGCATGTCGAGAACGGTTAGCTGAGACAAAAGTCTCCAGCAGGCTTGCTCCCTCATTTCATAAGTACAGTACAACGCCGTGGCCATGACTGACTAGTCCACCATGCCTCTACACTCTCTGCTCAACTTCAACTACTAGTCAATATGTCGCGAAACTTGGCAGAAAGCATCCCCTTGGTGAATAGGCTGTTTGCCCTGCTCGAGGGCTATTGGCAACAGCAGTTGGACCCAGCTCTCCCTACACCACCACCGGAGATCAAGGCTATCATCCCAACTCAACAGTCGATCCTCAAGCACCTCTCGGAGAGGGAGTATTTGAAGCAGCTGGCACCAAAGTCTGTCAAGGACGCTTCGTTGCTCTCATTCGACCCGGGTGTCTTTGACAATGAGCTTTTGAAGCTGAAGCTTTACTCTACCCTTGACCCCAAGGACCCCTCTCACGCCAAAGAGCCCGAAGGCGATATCGTGGAGGGTACCTACATGGGAACTCAGATTGCTCTGACGCAAGCATACGCCAAAATTGAACAGACGTGAGTCTCTTTGCAATTGGGCATGTTTGAGGTATACTTATCCATCTCATAGGTTTTCCGCATTGTTCGATGTCCTGGGCATTGAGCCAACATTACCCCGGTACATTCCCCTCGAGGAGCAGAGGAAGCTCTACAACTACTCTGCGTACCCCAAGAATGCAGATGGAACCCCTGCGCAGTACCCTCCTCACCTTCAAACAATTCCTCCAGAGCACAGTTATACGCCTTTCGGCATCTTCAACGCCATTGGCCTCCTCGAGACTCAAGTTATTCTCAAGAAGATCACACCCACAGAGGATGGTCTTGTCGGCAAGACGAAAGAATGGTTGCTTGAGAAGGCGAGGGCAGCGGCATTTGGTGGTGATCCTCAAAAGGGTATCAGAATTCAGGACGTCGTTGACTACAACAAATACCACCGCAAATTCGGGACCGACATCAACAACGGCGGAAACATCGGTCTTCTAGACGACTGGTACAGCGATCGTCGGTTTGCTGATCAGCAATTCACTGGAGTCAACCCCACCACCATTACCAAAGCGTCGCCAGCATGGCTTACCGACTTCACGAAGGCTGCCAAAGATGGGGGGTACAACAAGTGGCTGAACTTCTTTGCCAAGGTCGACAAGTCTTCCCTCTTTGTACAGGACGGAAGCTACTTCCGCAGGGCTTTTGGTATCTCGAATCCGGAAGAGGTGCTCCACCACAAGCAGCCTGGCAGTGATGACAACTGGTGTGTTGGTGCAGTAACCTTGTTTCAGCTCCATGATGATGGGAAACTGCACCCCATTGCCGTCTGTCTTGACTACAAGGGGTCGATGGAGACGTCTATCACCATCTTCAACAAGCGGATGACACCGTACGACTCAACCGCCGGCGAGAAGGAAGATTGGCCTTGGCGATACGCCAAAACAGCCTCCCAGGTTACCGATTGGATGCGCCATGAGCTTGCCGTACATCTTACACTGTCCCATCTCGTCGAGGAGTCGATCATTGTCGCCATCAACCGAACCATTCCAATGGATCATCCTCTTTACCGTCTGTTATTGCCTCACTGGTATAAAACCCTCTCCCTCAACGCTGCGGCCCGTGCCAGTCTCGTGCCTCAGGTAGTAGCGGACATCATTGGTGTCACTCCAGACCAAGCCTACAGCTTCATCCGCGACGCCTACGACACATATGATTTCGTCGGCAGCTACGTGCCCAACGATCTGGACCGCCGTGGCTTTCCCAGCACACAAGAGGGACTCAATCACACTCGCTACAAGAACTACCCCTACGCCAAGAACATGCTTGCTCTCTGGCACGTTCTGAGAAACTACGTCAACTCCATGCTCAGAATCTCCTTTCCCACGGATGAAAGCATTGCAAACGACAAGTACATCCAGGACTTTGTTAAAGAGGTCAAAACAGCCGGCTTTATGCCTTCCTTTCCCGAGCTCAAGACAGTAGATGCCCTTGTTGACGCTGTCACCATGTGCATCCACATCGCCTCCCCTTACCACAGCGCCGTCAACTACCTGCAAAACTTTTATCAGGTCTTTGTCGTCTCCAAGCCTCCATGCTTGTGTAAGGAGCCTCCGACTACACTCGAGCAGCTCCGCCAGTTCAAAGAGTCCGACTTGGTGGCGTCACTGCCCATCAACAGACAGCGGCAGTGGCTTTTGGCTGCACAGCTGCCTTGGCTTTTGAGCTTCAAGGTGGATGATGAGAGGAGTCTGCTCAATTACGCGGCTAGTCAGTGGAATGTGTACCGGTATAAGAAGGGCGTCAATGAGCAGAAGGTCAAGGAGGCGAGTCAGAAGCTGTATGAAGACCTGCAGGGGCTGCAGAGCATCTTCTTCCGCAACAGCACGGGGATGGATAAGGGGAGTATTCCGTATATGGTGCTGGATCCGGGGTTGACAGCTGTCTCTATTCTCATTTAGGGTCAACCTGGGGGTTGGAGAGAGGAAGGCTGGGGCAGATTGTCTGTAGGATATTGGGATCTTTTAGGATTAGGGAGAGGAAGTAACGAAGTACAAATAATATGATTAATGATCTTTTGTTTCATCAATTTGGACTGTTCATCGATGTAAAGTGATAAACCCCCCACCAAGCTACCCCCACCCATGGTATTTAGTGTAGAAGCCCCACCAACTCTTGACCCCTGCATCTGCGATAAGATAAGCACCCTTCCCTCTCCACCAAAAATTATTCCCATCGCAACCTTGACGGCCACCCTTCCCGTCCAATTCACCACCACCACCACCACCACCACAAATCTCAATTAACTCTCCCAACCGCAACCATGCCCTCGGTCAAGAATCCCAACAAGCCCTCCAAGAACAGGCTCGCCGCCAAGGCTGCCAAAGCCCGCAAGGAAGCCCAGCAGTCCTCTGCCGCTGGCCGCCTTTCCAAAGTGGAGAAGACCGACACCAACAGATTTGGCGCCCGCCCCGGGTTGATGCCTACCAGTGGCCCGAGAAAGCCTGTCAGCGGGAAGAAGCAGAGGAAGTTGGAGAAGAAGATGGGGTATGCGCTTAAGAGGAAGATGGAGAAGGAGGGGGAGGTGGAGATGAAGGGTATGTAGAAGACGCAGCAGGATTGGACAAGGTATATGATGGTGGGGTGCTAACTGGCGAAACAGATGCCGTTGTTGTCGAGAAGAAGGTTGAGGATGATAAGAAGGAGGAGGTTGAGATGGATATCTCATGAGTCCAGGGAGCAGAAAGATTGGGAAGCTGGCGATACAATTGATGATACCCTTTTGGTCGAAACTATGACCTGGTGAATGGACCGGTGAACGGCGCCGGAGCCCCAGAGAGCCGCTGTCGTCCATTTTGCTGGGTCAAGGCTTGCAAGTCGAGAGATCTACGGCATATTGGAATGGTTGGAAGGGCGAGTGGGAACCTAGAATCTGACCATCGGATAAATGGTCTGACAAAACGTCAAGGTTTGACACTGGGAAGCAGATCATATGGTCATATTGGGGCATTGTTTACGGTGTGTACACCAACACTCATGCAGCAAGGAGTCAGGGTCGTTTGAATGGCAGAATTTCATAACAACCATACATGCTCGACCGGCAAGTGTGCTTACACAATTTCCAGAACCTCCTGGGTCCTAAACCACGAAAATGGATCTGCAAACATACTGGTATCCGTGCCAATATCTGCACCTGCGTCCTCGCGGCGATTTAAATACGAATCCAAGTCTTCTGCCGGATATATCAAGCCAAATCGTTCCCATGCCCCTTTGGTTGTTAAAGATGGTCTCAAAACAAGAACCATAACGCGGTACCAACTGCCAGGGTTTATAACCCCTCGCAGAGGGTCATTGCTCAGTTCCATGCACTCGAGCAAGCACAATCGCACCTCGTCGCCTTTCTTTGTCGGGGTAGTGTATTGTGGGGTGTCAGGCCAGAACTTTTGCCTTTGCAACCCAGGCATGTGCTCGATCACCCATGTGTCGCCCGTCTCTCGAATCCGTCCCCAACTGACCCATGAGCGCAGTTTGACATATCCACCCGTGACCCTTCCATGCACATCCACTCCCTCAGCTTGCGAAGAGCACTCCAAGAGCTCACATGAGGAAGTGGCAGTGGGGGTTTCTCGAGTTTGGAATAAACCCCTCGCTTTCCAAGGGTTTCGGAACGCAATGGGCCCTTCGATCGATGCCCAGCTAAAGCTAGGCGCCCGGTATGACGTTGGCCTTGCGGCAAACCGGGATGTGCAGGCCCAGTAGAAGGCTTGAGGGATCTGTGAAGACCAGATACCACCGAGGTATTTCGTTTCGGAGCTGGACGTGGACACAAACGGCTTCATTGCCAAGGCAATACCTGACAGGGCGGGAAGGCGATCCATCTCATATGCCAGCATGAGATGGCTAAACGCTTCGACAATCACGTTCCATGTCTGCCTTGCTGTATCGGGCTCGCTCTTCTCAGTTGACGGCGTGGTGATGAGCGAGATGAACCGCAATCGCGTCTCCTCGATCGGGTACATCACGACAGGCAGTCCTTTGTGGAGATTTGCTGGTGAGTCCTCTATCTGTTGCTTCCAAAACAGGCTCTGTTCCGGGGAGAGATACGCCGGCAGGTCATTTTGTCGCTTGCTGGGGTCATCCTCGACGATGTAATCGTCTGTCCAGAAGCTACCTCTGCACTCCCAGGCTAGCTGGGTGTTACCGAAGTGGACTACCCGAGGGCTGAGCAGCCGCTCTTGAAAGGCCCTGGCCCGCGTCAGAAGAGGGTGACTGAGGTGGACCTCCACGTTGGAACTGGAGATGTTGTGGAGAGGGATGTCGCGGATGTCGTCTGGTGGGGTGAGGGCGAACCACCGTTGGACGCTGCCAGATTCGATCTTTTTGAGATCCCATAGATGTTTGTTCTTGACAACGTTGGTTTTCGCGCCGCGCCAGACATAAGGGGTGTTGGAGAATGGCGAGAAGAAGCCTCCATGGCCGTCGGCACATCGCGTTGCCGAGAGCGTTAGAAACGAATTTTGGTATATGCTCGCCATCATGCTCGACTCTCGATCCCAATCGTGGCGGTCGTCCTGAATAATACAGAGACTGTCGATCCAGATGTAGCCAAATCCGAGTTCGCGAGTGACCATGACGGCATCTTGAAAGGTCTTTGAAAGCTGGCGGAACGACAGACCTCTACGCAGCACCCATATGTTGGTCGATGTAGCCTTGATCTGCGTGTGAGAGTTTGGGCCCCAGCTATGGCTTAGTGTTAGATAAGCGGGAAGTGGTTGTCCCTCAGACAGGGTGATATCTCTGCTGTCAACTAGCCGTATCTTTTCCCCAGTCACCTTGAGCAGCCTCGTCGGCAGCTTCGCGGGGGTACCTCGAGAGCATCGTAGCCCATGTTCATCCACACACTGAGAGGTCCATTTCTTGATCATGGCAATGGAGTTGCTGATGTGGCTCTGCAGTGGACGTCTTGGTGGGATTTTGTCTTGAAGTCGGGTCAGTAAACTCTCAACCAAGGCAAAGGGCAAAGCATCCATACCTGGTGAAGACACTGATATCAGGTTGATGGGCATTTTGGCTTCATTTCTAAACGAGATCGAGACTCTCATGATATCGGGCAGTGCTCCATTCCGCGTCGCCCGTGAGGCTGCATAAACGACTCTGCATATATACTTTTCTAGGACTGGTCCAGTACATGTGATGAGAATGTCATTGGGGCGGTTGGCTGTTTGAGAGGGACGGAAGATGCGAGCAAAGTGCAAAGCACCCTGGACAATAGCGACACACTGGCTGCACGAAGATGTCGACAGCGCTTCTGCCGAATCGTGATAAATATAAGAAAAGCCTCGTCCGCTTGTGGTTGCAAAGTCACATCGTTTGCAGGCATACTCATCATCACCCGCACATGATGGTGTTAGATCTGGTGTCGACGTCTTCCCCGTTAGACCCAGCTGTGAGATGCGCCGCAGTTTTCCTTTCCACTCCATGTCGATATGTAATCTTGTTGAAGATGAACAACATTCACAATTTGTTCGTCGTTTCGTAGAGGGAGCCTTCAGTATGGTTAGTGAGCGGGGGTGGCTTTGGCATTCTAGGCTTGATCAAGGCCCCCCTTCTTGGCATTACCTGAACATTGGTCTGCCTGGACCTAGGCTGGTGGACAAGAAGAGATCACCAAGTGCACGGCTAACCTCGATATTTCCGTCGGTGATTTACTGTGTTCCCAGCTAGGGTGAGTACCTTTGTGATGCCTGATGACCAACCAGCATCCCTCCCACCTTAAAAAGCGCCTGGCTTGGTCGTTGTCGCCCAAGCCAAGACCCCAAGGGCTGCATCGCACTCAGGAGCCGTTTAAGGCCCTCCAATACCCCTCCACATCATCCCTCATCATCAGAGTTACCGGGACCACCACAAACACCACGCCCACTACGAGGTATCCTCCACCAAAAAGCATCAACTCTTCATCTCCCCGGAACCAGCACCCTTCTCATCCTCAAACCCCCCCCCCAAACGATTACCACTCCCCTCCTTCTCCACAGCTTTACTCTTAACGTAACCCCAGTGAGGCGGCTTTCGTCCTGATTTCTTCGCCTCCAACACCATCAGCCACCTTCTCCGCCCTCACTCGCTCAGCCTCTCTTATTGCCTCCTCTATAGCCATAATCCTTTCGAGCGCCTCCATTCTCCTCTGCCTCTCGGGGCTACGGGCTAGGGGCTAGGGGTCGAGTCGGGGTTCTCCATTGTGATGGCGTAGAGTAGAGTTAGTGGTGAAGGTTGGGATTTTGACATGTCTTTAATGTCTTGAAGATCGTATGAACGGGAAGGGCCCCCTCCCTTATATCTCATGCCGTCAGCCTTGTACTTTGACTTGGTAGTAGCAGTGTATATGCCCCTGACAGTGTAATTCCTTGATTGACTGGAAGCAAATCACTACTATCATCACCCCCCAAAACAAGCCGACTAGCAATCACACTCTTCTTGTCCATCCGCAACAACAAACATATCCTACACGACAAACCGAAGAGAAAAGAACAATTCGCTCAATTACATGTCAACAACAATACACATCCGAAAGGTAATAACACCAGTACTAAACACTAACCGCGAACACAAAAGCCCAATCTTCCTTCCCCTTTGTCATGTATGATCCCATCCTGCTCCCTAGTGATCAACAAAATAAAAGAACGCCCACCAAGACTATTTCTCTGCTTTTAATAGGACCCTGTCCCACAATGACACCACCACATCCAAGCCCAACACCGGTAGTCCTTGAACAAAAAGACAACAGAAATCCCTTTCAGATCCTTTTCACTCTATTCCTTCCACCACCTTCATCCTCTTTACAAAAGCACCATACCAGCACCGACACCCATAGCAACAACCACATACGCCCCGATAGCCAAATCACCAATGGTGAACAAGTGCTTCATGGGGATAGGCACAGCAATATTCTTGCTGGTCTCTGACCCACCCTGAGTGTTGCTGGCGGCCTCGCTGGCCTCGGCCAAACTAGCCTTGCACCCATCATCAACGCTCGCCGCCTGGATCGTGGCCTGCCCCTTGAACCCGCAAGCGTCGCTGGCCTGGTTCTGGGAGTTGTAGTACTCGTTGAGGATGTACCCCAACTTGTGCTTGTCCCCACACATGGAGAAAGGCCCGTACACGCCCGAGGTGGTGTTGCCGTTGATGCCATCACACGCCTCGGGAGTCTGATCGCAGACGTAGTTGAAGATTTTGCCAAAGTCGGTGGTCTTGAGGTTGTCCGAGGGGACGCAGGTCAAGGACTTGTACATGCACTCGCAAAGGGCATTGTTGGGGGTAGGGGGCAAGCGGTCGCCACTAACAGCCCATTTGGCGTTGACCGTGGGGCAGGCGGCCGGGGAGTTCGTGGGCTGGTAGGCATCCATCGAGGTGGCAGAAGGGCGAACGGACGCCATACGGGTCGAGAGTGTGTCAAAATCCTTCAACTTGGAGGCCTTGCCGTCCTTGACTTCGACCAGACCTAATTAAAGGATTAGCGCAAGAAAATTACAAAAGGGAGATGCACAACCATACCGTAATCGTTCGCCTCTTGGTGATACATGTAAACAATACCGCCGCTAATAACGTCGGTCATTTCATCAGAGTACAGGGCGGTAGTCTCCTCCCAGATACGACCTTCAGCGCCGTCGGGAATGTTGCAGCCATATTCGGCAAAGAATACAGGCACTGAGTACTTCTTGAAGAACTCGACCTGCTTGTCATAGCCCGAGTCGGTGAAAGAGCTCTTGCCGCACCACGAGTAGATATTGTACCCCCAGTAGTCGATGGCCTCGCTCTGGTTGCCGCAGTTGAAGTACTGCGCAATGTTTTCACGGATATCGGCATCATCATTGGCAGCATAGCCAACGCCCAACCAGCGCTTGGTGGTGGCCCTGATGTGGTTCTTGGTGTCGCGGACAGCGGCCTTGACGTAGGCGGAGGCATCGGTATTGGTAGCGTTGTTGGTGACCTCGTTTCCGGCAAAGAAGCCGATGACGTTGCTGTACCCGCTCAGAGCGTCGACAACATCGGTATATCGCTTGAGCAACTCGACATCCCACTTGGGGTCGTCGCGGTTGACCGACAGGCTTGGCTCGCTAAGATCGCTGATGACATAGATGCCGGCCTCGTCGAGAAGCTTCATGCACTCGTCGTGGTTCTTGGTTGGGTCAATGGCATAGGTGCGGATGGTGTTGGTGCGGAGTTGCTTGAGGAGGGGGACATCGCGTCTGCAGCTGGCGACGTCGGCAAGAGGATCGTTGTACTTGGAGCTGCCGGTGGATTTACCAGACGCGGCGCTGTCTTGCTGGTAAGCAACACCCTTCATGAAGAACTGGGTGCCATTCTGGTAGAAGAATTTGGATCCCTTCATGACAATGGGGGGAAGTTCGGCGGCCGCCTGCCCTAGTAATAGGGAGGCGGAAACGAGAGAGGTTTTGGAGAATCGCATCTTGGTGATGTTGTGGTAGAACTGGCGACAAGCTGCGCGTGTGCTGTATTTTGATGTGAATGTGGCTGTCGAGGCGGCTGGAATGACGTCGAGACGGATTGATTCACTTGGCGCACGTTGTCTGGGTTCTGCTGGGAAAAATATGGAAATTGAAGATGTCGTGGTTCAACGAAAGTCAGAATGAAGCAGAGGGGGGCCGTAAACGAATGGCACTAGAGCAAGCAACAAGAATGCAGTTCCCTCTGCAATATTAAAAAACAATTTGCAATTGAAACGATGGTAAGAAGTGTGTCAGAAATTGACGGGAGGATGGGAAGGAAAGAGAGAGAGAGAGAGAGAGAGAACATCGGCAACACAGAGGACGAGGCAGAACAGTATCAAAAAGGGCAGCAGCAACGGGCGGGAGCAAGGCGCCTGCTGGCACTGGGTCCAATCATGTCACTTTGGCCTCGTCCCAACTCCACTGGCACTGACAGCGACCGACAGCATCAACTGGTTTATCTTTGGACAGAAACGCTAGCGGCCGGGCTGTGTTCGGATACACGGATATAGCGGTACGCAGAGACAGACCAACGGGTTGGTACACCTCCAAGTACACGGCTACCAAACCCAATGGGTTCCATCATAATTTCGTTTCAACAGCCTGCGCTGTGACTGCTGTCCAACGGCAGGGTTCTCCTTTCGCAGGCGCGAAGCTCGTGTTTCTTGTGCCGGGTGTTCCGCGTGGCAATCAATCATCTGTCAAGAGATATTCACAACGGCGCCGTCAGAGGTTTCGCCAAAAATCCTTGTTCGCATCATCTGGCGAGATCGACGAGGGCTTTTTCTTGGAAATGCTTGTGACGTCTTGGAAAATGCTTGGTTGGTGAAACAAGACTTTCGCCTTCTGCTTGGCTGCTTGGCTGCTTGGCGGTCTGGGCAACGTCCTGGCCATGGCACTCCACTCTTCTGCAACGCCCTCGGTTGGCAGCATGGGCAGCTCATCTCCGACTCCACGCCGTGGATACAGGGGAGCAGCAGCAGCAGGCCGATGGCGTGTTGGTTCGATCGGGGGGCACGGGGGCACAGCTGCATGAAAATCTATCCAAACGAATGGGACCATCTGAAGAGGTCCAAGGCTCCTTGCTCCTTGCTCACCTTCGTGTTCCAGCGGGCAGGCTTGGTGATTAAATGAAACATTGACCAGAGGTTACCCTATTTGAAATATCCACCAGCCTTGAAAGTTGTCCCAGTGTTTGCTTTTCTCTGGCCTGTCTGCGGGCTGCGGGTGCCACGTTCTGTGCGCATCTTGGCGCCGAGCCGGCCCCGCGCTCTCAGCACTTGGCGGCCGCCTGGGCATTGACATCCTGACATATCGCTGTCTGTTTGTTGACCTTTACATACCGGAGCACGTGCGGAGTTCTTTTGCAGAGACATCAAGCCAATGCCCTTCTTCTTTGTTTGTTTGGTATTGCCATCTTCACATATTTGTCACCTTTCGGCTTGCGCTCACAGACCGTGGTTAGTGAGCAGAAATCTATACAAGGTGGGTTTCACCATCATGTAGATCTCCAGATACATGAACCCGAAACAGCGCTCTATCGGCTACTTTCTTTTATTTCCCTCCCTGAATGACCACATTGATCCTAGGCTTTCCCCTTTCCGCGACCACCTCATCAAGCCCTTTAACCGTCCCCCCATCCTTAACATCGGGCCTACCCTTGTCCAATCAACAGTCACCATCCAATCCCACGGCCGCAACCTGGACATACATCCACATTACTTCTTCTATCGGCCCATGGGTCCGGCTGTCGCTCGCTCGTTCGTGTGTTGGTTTGGACGTTCAACTGTCGAGTGATATGCCCAAGTAGGTAGTTTGAAGCTCACCCAAAGAAGCTATCTTGGGAAAATACGAAGTCAGTTTCATGCATAAACAGTAATCTCGAAGAAATGAGGGAAACAAGTAAATGTGTGTTGAGAGTTTCCCCAAAACTGTCGTCAGTTGTTCTTTTCTTGTAACATATAAACCATGCCGGTTCATAAGTTGGAATGGTTCATCGAATTGTAGTATCAAATAATCATCATGGACAGTGGGGGGGGAAAAGCAAAGACAAAACAAGAAAAATATCTTGCCTGGAAGTACTGTCATAGCCCTTGCTGGTTCATACTAATAGAGGGCTATGAAAGAGCCCTAAAGAAGAGAGCAAAGGAATTGCAGATGAAATAGCAACCCAGTCCAATTTTCTTTGAAGTCGAAGTAATCCTGGTCATGTCATAACTCGAAGTCAGCAAAGTAGGCAACAAACAGCGGAAAGTACGAAGCAAAAGCAAAGCAGGCAATATCAGAACACCAATGACAAGACATCATCAGTACGCTAGGTCGGCGTGACCTTCAATTTCTCATACAGTGTCATTATGGAAGCCAGAAGGTGAAGGATGTTGAAGTGGGTAGAAGAAACGGCCTACCTTCTTCTGATGCCCTTCTGCAGGCCAGAGCTTGATCGACGCCTGCCAAAACTCCAAATAGTTAGCAAATTGGTCAAACAAACCATGTTAAAGGCGCGGCAAGAAGAGAAGACCCCGTCAGACTGAATGTTTGTTGGTTTCATGGTCACACCTATTTGATGTGATCCTCAAATGGAATGAGTATGTCATCATGAGAATCGTGTGCTTGTTGATGAGGGGCGGGGGGGATCGCTGTCTCACCTTTGAGAGGTGCTCCGTCTTGTGGTGGGTAGGTAGGTCGACATCAGGCTCATCTCCATCTGAAGAAACCCCAAAACTTAGCAAGACTCCAAAGTCGAACGTCAAAAGAGAAGGCAAAAGAAAGGGCTCTGTCAGATCTGCGTCGATATAATCATGGTCTTCACACCAACCATGGGTGTGTTCAGAAAGACATTCTGGTCATCATGGAAGCCGGGGTCGGACGGGTGGTTAATGTAGGGGAGCAGGTGACATAGGACTTACATGTCGAGCGAGCTTGAAATCAAGGGGCTTCCATCTGTTCAAAGACAAAAGGTTAGCAAAGATCTCCACGAAGAAAATCAGGGCGAGGAAAAGAGACAGTGGCTCAGTCAGATGAAAACTACATATTTGGGAGATCATGCCCGCCGCACCAATATTGGGGGTGAGTCCATGAACATTTCTTGTCATCATGAGAGATGTAAATGAATTGCAATGAAACAAAGAAGCCAACGCGTTCGTGGCTCACTTGATGAGTGTGATGAAGTGAAGCTTAGAATGTTCGGTTGCCTGTGGATGTGAAGGGTTAGCCCTGTGACCAAGCCAGATTGTCAAGAACAGTGAAGAAAACCCGTGCGTAGAGATCTACGTCAGAAGAATGAGTACAGTACAAGAATCATATGCGTTGGAATCACCCGGAGCGCTCAGGATTATGTGTAGGTTACCCCTCTCATCATGATGATATTGGTCTGAAGTTGAGAAAATGTGAAGGAACACTTACCAGCTTCTCAAATCCGGTAGCCTCGCATACTCTGTTCTTCTACAAATGCCTGTGTTGTTCCATGGTCAGTTATGCATCAGGCAGATGTGACCAGATAGAGATGGATGATGGGAAGAGTTTCGTCAGATATATAGGTACGACTCGTCGAGAACATCATTTCGACACCATATCATAGTGTGATGGTCAGAACCGCAATCTCATCATTCAAGCCAGGGGTGTGGATCGTTGAGATCGAGGGAACGGTGGAGAAACCTTCGTGCTGTGATCACTGTTTTCGTATTGTTCGGCTTCTTCTGTGTCATGGTAGTTAGCTCTTGTGATCAAAAACAACATGTCATCAGGAAAGAAGAAAGGCAGCCTCCTCAGACCAAGTTCTCTTGTAAATCAGTCCATGCCCGTGTCGGCGCAGTGGTCAAGTAGGCAATGGGCAATGGGCAATCACCCGATGTCATCATGATGGCCATCAAAGGGGAGATGAAGGTAGTTAGCGAGCCACTTACTTCATAATCCGGAGTCCAGTGTTGGTATGACAATCTCCAGGATAAGGAGGGACGGTGTGCAAAGGCTTGTCTCGAATCTGGATAGAAAGATGTCAGCGTATGAAGTCAACAAAGACCAGCACGGAAAGTAAGGAGCAGCGGGCTTTCAGGTCGTTGGTGGTTTCAGGGGGCCTCAAAAGCATGAGGCCATCAAAATACAGAGAAGACGGGTTCAATACCCAAATGGTCATCATGCCCAGGGTGTAACAGTGTATGTACGAAAGGTTGGAGTCGTCAACTTACCCAAACAGCTCATGGCTCCTAGACACGCTTGTCGGTCTTCTCGGCGGATCAACTGTGCCTTGGGTTTCAATGCCTAGAAACGATAACGGGTGTTTGGTTAGCCATGATCGAAGGCCAAAGGTCGCGTCATTTGAAAGGAAAAGCGAAGCCATCTACCGATCACGATGATACTTGGAAGAGTAAGACGTGAGAGTCGAGTCGCTGAGATCGACTTAAAAGGTTAAAGGAATTCGCCACGGTGACGAGGTCGAAGAAGTTGGTGAGGCATAGCAGCGGTAAACAAGAAAGAATACCTAGGTAGGTAAGAGGGAAGAAGATTGGGACGAAGTCCATCGCGACGATAATCAAGTCGAAGATGAAAAAGATAGAAACGATGTTTGGATAGGAATGAGGAAACGGGACCTGAGAAAGCTTGCTGATATAAGTTAGCAATAAGGGATAGTAGAAGGTTAGGAAGGAGATATTCGAAAGAGAGAGTAGAATGTTGAAACAAGAGGAGAAGGTTAAAAAGAAAAGAGAGAGGAGAGGAGAGGTGCGGTAGGTGAGGAATACGGCCGCAAGAGTAAAGCAAAGTTGGAAAGTGTCGAGGGGTTTCCAGGTTGATAAATAATATCCACTTCCTCAAAATCGTGGCAAAACAAGAGGGCTCATCCCGGGACCCGCGCCCTCATGAAGTCGACCAACAGGAGTTCCTGAGTTCAGCTCAACTGTGATGATGGCGCTTACCAAGCGAGGGGAGAAGAAGCAAGAAACAAGAGTTCGGCGCCGGAGCCGGGGCCGGAGCTGGGGCCAGAGCTGGGGCCGGAGCCGGGAGCCGGAAGTCGGGAGTCGGGAGCCTGGGTCCCTCAGCGAGGAAACAAGCTGTTGCGGTCTTCCCATCTGGAAGGATATTTCAGATCTGACCGTTGTTACCCATGTAGAAGACAAAAAAGATAACAGAGGGACTAGGTGCCTTTGTGGATATTTAGAGCTTCTTTGGATGGGATATCATACCTAGCCAGTTGCAAGAAGTAGCTGCAAAAAGAAGGCGAGTGGAGAAGCACGAAGCTGAAGACGATGAAGGGTACCTATAAAAGGGCCATCAGGATTGCGGTATGACATAGAATAATCAAATACCTATCTACATTTCAAATGTTCTTTTTGCACTACCTTAAGCAGTAAACATTCGAAATACGGGTGATCAGACCTGGAAAATAGTCAAGTACCTATCACAAGCGGGTCGCATCCTCATTGACTGGAACTGTCGACACAACTATGCCGAGGGACCCGCCTATGGCAGCCCCGGTACTAACAGCCAGCGCGGCTCCGGTAGCTAGTTTTTGATGGCCGGCGGAATGTGGAAGAAATACAACCTTGAGTCCGGCATTGTCTGAAGAAGACGGGTGTGTCATTTGCTAGGTAACAGACCATTGAAAAATAGGATGACTCTGCAACAGTTCCGTTGTGATGTAGCTTAAAGGACAAAGTCTTATGCTCATGCAGAGCTCACCCATGCCATTCAGCTCGAATCGATCACCAAGATGAGTGATGAATTCAAGAACACGATTGCTCAGTTGTATCTAACTTGACTTGTTGCCTATCTCCCTGAGTTGTGTTTAGTTTTAGGGAAGTTTTAAGGCAGCGAAGTCCGCTCTAGCTGCTAAGCACCTCTCGGCCGCTAAATACACAGAATAAAGGGCTAATTTATGCGGAGTTTGTAAATACCTATGGTGACTTCAGAAACATCCTAAACGGCATCAAATTACGCACGATAAAACACGAGTACAGAGTGATCATATGGATGCGGCCAAATTCACCCCTTTTTGGCGCTCGGGCCACGTAAAGTAAACAAAGGAATGCACAGGGGCTAACACATGGCCAACTTCAAGCCTGTCAACAGGAACGACCGGGTCCCCTTTTCAAAGATCCAAACATAACTAAGAGTAAATTAAGAAGCAACTAAGAGCAGTGAAGATAGAAAGCCTGGCTGTACATCAGGTGCATATCCATCCCTTGCTTGTCGCTTCGCAAGAGATTCATTTCCTCGCCTAATTACCTGCGCACATAATAGGGGAGCATTGCGGGCTTTTGATGTTGACCATTCACTCACTTGTTAAAGTAAATAAAGGCCATGGCATTGAAATTATGTTCAGAAATGTTTCCGGATATCAAAGTCGGTTCAAGGAGACAGGTTGGTTCATAGAACCCTTTGCCGCTGTGTAAGTTTATAGGAGGAATGTTCTCAGAGTCTAGAACTCATACGGTATATACAGCTTACAAAAGATAGATATGTGTGTTTGAAAAACAGTTTGAAGACATCTCATGTTGAACAGAACAGATATCATCATGGGAGTCGATTGGAATATACAAGAGAAAGGTCATGTTTTCAGTTATTAGACATTCAAGACAGCACTCACATTCTCCGGCTTTAACCTGGTGGGAGGGATAGCTGATGGGTAGGGTACCACTTACTACTATCACATGGCTTTATGGCCTATGTGTGCCCCCTTTCGATTGTCGACAAAGTGTTTGATGCTTGATCTGAGTCTTTGCGCGACTGACACACAACATGTTCCATGTTCACCGGGGACAGCATATCAGACTCCTGCAAAGAGATAATATAGATATTGTTGATAATGATGAGATACTGCAGTTTTTAGTACTATCTTATACTAGTCGGATGCTTTTTTTCTCAATCATGCTCCAACTATTTCGAGTTGGAGATCAACATGATTGTTGGCAAATGCGGGAATGTGGTGGTAACGCACCTTGCTGCTGTAGAGTGTGAGACATACGTATCAGTCTCACTCCTGGAACTTCGTCCCATGTGGTGGCGTCTACAGTGCACTTGGGATGGCATCTGTCGCCAGCTGGCTGACAACCCGGCCTCAGCGCTCACGCACCATGACTAAACTGAACCCTTGGCCGCCTCCTGGGTGACGTCAATTTGCCAATGACTTGGGAGAAAAGGGGCAAAAAGAGCAACAGTCTGACTCGAAAGATAGTCGACTACCTTATGTGCTTATCTAAGGAGAGAAGCAGTGGTAGGTGTAGAAGACCTAGTGAATACAAAGACACCGGAGGCGGCAAGTGCTTGTCGAATATCAATGGAAAGGTCCGCATTCTTCGGAGTCCCTCTTTTTGTGCTGCTGACAACAATTGACAACAACTTCTGATTGTGCCATTGGTTGGTGGTCTGTGCCACATCACCGTTCCAGTTATTGTTGGCTTGGCACCTGACAAGCGAGCGAGCGGTCAGGTTGTTATCGGTTATCAGAATTTTTTTGAAAATCTAAGCCCCACCAAAGTGCGGCTTCCCCTCCCCCACCCTCCTACTGATTCAACCCACCACAGGGCACAGGCGCAGCAAACCAACTTTCTTGTTGCCTCCTGGTCGTTGCTTGCTTGTGCTGGACAAAGGACGTCGCATTTTTTTTTCTGCCCGTTCTTTCGTTTTGGATTTTTGAATCCATCAACACATTTATCTTCCAGCATCTCCGCAGCACACCATGGCTCCCTCGTCGTCCAAGGAAAAGCGTCTGGCGAAGCGCGCCGCTGAGAGCAAGGAGAAGAAGACTGTTGCCTCGCGCTCCAAGGCCAACTCCAAGTCTGCCAGCGCTGCCGCTTCCGTCAATGGCGACGAGCCCGAACTCGATGCCTTTGGCAACCCCATTGTCCCGGACGAGCCAGCCACCTCGGCCGATAAGATGGACGAAGTAAAGCGCCTTGCCGACCAGATGGACAAGCATGGTCTCTCCGACCGTGTTACCACCGGTGTCCTGGCCTCTACCGCCGCCAGCAAGGACGTCAAGATCACCAGCACCAGTTTGGTGTTCCACGGCCGTGTGCTCATCCAGGATGGCACCCTCGAGCTGACCATGGGCCGCCGGTACGGCCTGTTGGGTGAGAACGGTTGCGGAAAGAGTACTCTTCTCAAGGCCATCGCTGCCCGTGAATATCCCATCCCAGAGCACGTTGATATCTACCTCCTGAACGAGGGCGCCCCCCCATCAGAATTGGGTGCTCTGGAGTGGGTTCTCAAGGAGGCCGAGAACGAGATGAACCGTCTCGATGCCTTGGCTGAGAAGCTGCTCGAGGAGGAGGGCCCCGAGTCCCCTGTCCTGATGGATCTTTACGACGTACGAACAGCCCCCATCCCTTTCGCATGCCTATTTGCCGCCCACAAGCTAACCCCAGTCGATAGCACATGGACAAGATGGATCCCTCCACCTTCTCTACCCGCGCTTCCCTCATTCTCACCGGTCTGGGCTTCAACAAGACCACCATCCACAAGAAGACCAAGGACATGTCCGGTGGGTGGAGGATGCGTGTCGCTCTTGGCAAGGCTCTCTTCGTCAAGCCCACCCTTCTTCTTCTCGACGACCCCACAGCCCATTTGGATCTCGAGGCCTGCGTGTGGCTGGAGGAATATCTCAAGAAGTGGGACCGCACCCTCGTCTTGGTCTCCCACTCCATGGATTTCCTCAACGGTGTCTGCACAAGCATGATCGACATGAGGGACAAGAAGCTCCTCTATTATGGTGGTAACTACGATTCGTACACCAAGACCCGCTCCGAGCAGGAGACCAACCAGATGAAGGCGTATCAGAAGCAACAAGACGAAATTGCCCACATCAAGAAGTTCATTGCCAGCGCTGGTACCTACGCCAACTTGGTCAGACAAGCCAAGTCCCGTCAAAAGATTCTGGACAAGATGGAGGCCGATGGCTTCATCCAGCCCGTCCACCAGGACAGAGTCTTCACCTTCCGCTTCGCCGACGTTGAGAAGCTGCCTCCCCCGGTTCTGTCCTTCGACGATGTCAGCTTCTCCTACTCTGGCGAGGCCAAGGATGACTTGTACAAGCACATCGACCTCGGTTTCGACATGGACTCCCGTACAGCCTTGGTCGGGCCCAACGGTGTTGGCAAGTCCACCCTTCTTCGGTTGATGACGGGCAAGCTTTCTCCCAGAGAAGGCGTGGTGTCGCGTCACACCCATTTGAAGCTGGGTCTGTACTCGCAGCATTCGGCTGAGCAGCTTGATCTCACAAAGTCTGCCTTGGACTTTGTGCGTGACAAGTACTCGGACAGATCCCAAGACTACCAGTACTGGAGACAGCAGCTGGGCAAGTATGGTCTTTCGGGCGAGTCTCAGACTTCTCTGATCGGTACTCTGTCTGACGGACAACGGTCCCGTATCGTGTTCGCTCTGTTGGCCATTGAAAGCCCCAACATGCTGTTGCTGGACGAACCCACCAACGGTCTTGATATTCCCACCATTGACAGTTTGGCGGATGCCATCAACGCGTATAGTGGGGGTGTCATTGTCGTCAGTCACGATTTCAGGTACGTTGACCGAGTGCTGCCCTATTTTTTTTGGAACTGATTGCTCACATTTCTCCAGGTTACTCGACAAGATTGCCAAGCAGATTCTCGTGTGCGAGAACAAGTCGATCAAGCAATGGGATGGCTCGATCGGAGACTACAAGAACTATCTTCGCAAGAAGATGGTGGCTTCGGGCGCTGTTTGAAGTGGCTGAAAGCTGTTTTCTTTATCTCGACATGAGAATGACATGGACGAGGTTGCGCTGCAGCTGAGATGGCCTCAGGTAAGCCTCTCCTCACGCCAATCACGCGGCCGCCCAAGGGGATTCTGGAGTATATGGGATGGGAGTTGACCGGAAAAATGGCAACTTTCCAACAAGCATAAACGGCGGTGGCTGGGTTGGGTTGGTTTGACGACTGCGATGAGGTTTCTGGGCCGGATAGACTTCTTTTTTTCACATTTGCGATTCTCCCGCCGTTCATTAGATGGATTTGCGCTTAGATAGCGAGTAATGACGGAAAAGGTATGATGCATTCGGGTTGCAAAGTGGTGTTTTACTTATATGCGTGATTGACAATATGAGGGCATTCACAAAGCCGGCCGAGGAATGGCTACGAGACGATGTCTGAGGACTCAGGTGGCCCTTGGCAGTTGCTGAGGCGGTGGGTTGACTAGGAACACTTGGAAGGAGACAATTGATGGTAGTCTTGGGCATCAACAGGCGGATCTCGGGATGCAGGTTCGGATTCTTTTGGAGTCTGGTGAGACTTTTCACACTGCCGCTGTGGTGTGTGTTGCATGGCTGGGGCGACTGCAGAGCGGCAGGCGGATACCTTGCGCCGGGGCTGAAATGGATACTTCCTTGCCAGCACCCCTGGCTGGGCATGGGAAGGGGTGGGTATAGAACTGTTAGCCAAGCTCCCTTCCGGCTGACACATTCCAAAGAACATAACATCGTCAGTGAACGGATCTGCAGTGGCATATAGTGCTAGTATGCAGTGTACTTATGAATACCGACTGGTACAGTTTGAATCGCAATTATACGTGAGTAGGTAGGTACTAATATCGACACGAGCACTGGAAGGAAGACATGCCAAAGGTTTGACTTTCTGGGGAAACCCGAGGATCAAAGGAGGCTGGCCGTTGGGTCTAACAAGCATGGGGGCGTGGGTGTAGTGGAGCCCTGCTGACGTCTTTGAGCGTGTGGGACCAGCTTGTCTCGATCTGGCTGGACGCCTGGGGGGCCTGCTTTTCCGGGGGGACGGGGGGACCACTGATGGATCACCTTCGCGAGAGCTGCGAGGAAGCGGGTTGTCAAAGGGGATTTTGGGGGGAGAAGACTCTGCTGCACACACCAACGCAGCAAAAAGCCCAGATGTGGCCAAATCGAGAATGAGCAGTCGGGCCTGGCAACACCGCTGCTGGCTCATGGATCCATCTTCAACCCAACACCATTGGATTCCCTTTTCCTTCCGTCCATTCCCATCACCATCACCATCACCACCGCCATCATCAACATCGTCCTCCACCCATTGCATCGCACCCTTGTCGCTGTCGCCGTCCAGCTGCGACCAGCGCCCAGCTTTTTGTTGATTGCCCTGTATTTTTCTCCCCTTGGTGATTGCCTCCATCCTACAGCAACATTTTGCGCCCAGCACCCTCCGTTTTTCTCACCACTCCGAGCCCACCCGGTGCCCTGTTCCATCCATCCGATCTCGTTGCGATAACCTCATCATACACGCACCCGCACCCGCGCCAACGCTGCCCGCCGCTAACCCCTCTGCCAACGCGACAGGCAATCGCTGAAGCCAGAAACCAGAAGAAGCCAGAAGAGTGCAGGCCACCCTTTTCTTAGATTAAACAGACTTGCCGGTAGCTTCGTAATTCCTCAGCGGGACGCGTGCTGGGCAAAGTGTCGATGGATGCACATGAATTGTAAAACTACACAGTAACAGAAAAGCATCATGGACGGGCGGGACCACTTCTCGACCGTGCTGCAGCGCCCGCCTCACTTTGACGAGGACGGCAGTAATGGCAATGGCAGCGGCAGCGCAAACGAAGATCGCGGACCGCGTGGAGGGCTGCGCGACATCTTGAATCCAGTGAGCTCTGCCTCGCACCCGGCGTCAGCTCTTGGGCCACCACCAGGAACCCCCGGAGCACCCGCGCCTCCACGGCCGCACTCGTCCTTCAGTCTAAGATCACCAACACAAGGTGACTATTACTCTACCTCACCCGCCAGCCATCCCTCGGGCTCCCGCTCCATCCTCAGCAACCCCGTGGCCTCGTTCCCAGCACCACCACCACCACCACCACCACCACCACCACCACCGCTGCCTCTACCACTACCGCCATCGGCATCGACAACCACGCTGCAGGCACCGGCGGCCATTGCATCGCCATTAACGACGCAGCAACCGCCGCCCGTATCGCCGCTGCACGCGCCGCACGTGTACTACCCGTCCGAGATTCGAGATCGAGACAGAGACAGAGACAACAATCGCGAAAAGTCGGCGGCCGGCAGCTTCTACGACCCAACGGCCGATTCAACAAAGAAAGAGCGCGAGCGCAGGGTTTCGGACACGGGCTCCTCCTGGCGCAACGCGACGCAGAGCTCGACACCAAAGGTAAGTAAGCTTTGGGCCCCCCTCCCCAAAATACCAAAACCATTCCATTCCCAGACGCGGCCACGGGCTGCTTTTCTTTGCGGCCAAGAACACAAGCATCATTGAAGAGCAAGTGCAATTTGCCCTGAACCTTCCTTTTACCTCACTCACCTCACCTTACCGCATGCTCCATCCTCCCTCCTCCGCCCTCCCTTCTGCCCCGTGCCCTCGGCCAACCAACGTTAATATTATCATCGCGTCTCCCCCCCCCAATCACTGCACATCAACACTTGACCTTTTTTTTTTCTTTTCGCCCTGGCCGGCGGCTCCCTATTCACACAACCAACCCGTGCCGGTCTGACCGACCCCGACTAATTTTTCCCACGCCACTCCAGGCTCGCGACTCGTACAATTATTCCCAACCATCCGACTACTATACCACGAACAACATCGCCACATCTGCTGCCAGCAACCACGAACGCAGCATCATCAACGGCGCCAGCTACGCATCCCATGCGAACTCGTCCTTCTCCCGAAGTCCTGTTTCTCAGTACCATCCTGCCCCGGCTGCAGGATCCATCAGTCCATCTGCACCCGCTTCGGCTCGGCTTCATACCATTTCATCGCCCAGTCTGAGGCACAGCCAAATGCCCGCTTCCACCATCAACGGGACCACCTCAACCGCGTTGCCTGTCCTCGCACGGAGCGGGTCCCCAACGCCATTATCCAGGCCTCAGGGCGCCTCAAGTGTAAGTCGGACCGTTTGCAACGTCAAATAACATTCAGCCTCGGGCTAACAATTTAATCGCTATCTATTAGACCCCAAGTCGTACCGCAGGTGTCATGTCCTTTTCCAACATCCTCTCCGAACCCGTCTCGCGACCCAGAGCAACCTCGCCCACCACGACCGACGAAACCCCCATCAAAGTGGAAAGGGCCGATGTGATGGAGAAGACGGACCGTGAGAAGAAGCCTAGAAAGAGCATCAAGTCGCGTGTTTCCGAAATGAAAGCCGTCGAGTCAACGCCAAAGGCGTCCCGAAAGACTGCCTCCAAGTCCGAGACGCCGGCTTCCGGTCCTCGACTTCCAGCGAAGCGATTGGCCAACGGCCACACGAAGCAAAAATCCTTCTCTGCCGACAAAGAAAAGAAGATTCGGGAGGAAATGACCCTGCTCGATTCCTGGTCACCATCAGAATACCAATATGAATCTGAATATGAAGAGTTCCAAAGACGAAGCAAGCGTCGCCGACTAGAGTTGGCCCAGTCCGATCTCAGTCGCAAGCAGGCGCGCAGGGACGACTTGGCTCAGTCGCAGGGATGCAAGCTCAAGTTGCATGCCGATCTTGGGAAGCGACGATTTGACGACCTTCACTATGACGAAGCTTTGCAGGAAGTGCGACAGCGAGAAATCCAGTTGGAGAAGGAGCGCAAGAAGGACATGCAGCGGAAGAGACGTCGCGAGAAGTCCATGGCCCTCACCCTCGAACTCAAGAATTCCGCTCTCAAGAGGGCAACCATTGCCCAGAGCGAGGCAGAACGCCAGCGGTACATGAAGGAAGCGGAGCGTGCGGAGAAGAAGGTGCAGCAGACCAAGTACATCCTGCAGAATGGGCTCAAAGGCCCCCCCCGCAGTTCGAGTGCACTTGAGCCCAACCTCGAGGGTGGCACTATGGCGACGTTCCAGGCCGAAAACATGGAACCTGGCAAGGCCAAGGGCAAAGGTCGCGCCGGTGGTCGGCTCAAGAAGTCTAAGGAGCAGAAGCAGGCCGAAAAGGACAATGCCGAAGCTGCCCAAGCTGCCCTCGATGCCGGAAAAGAGCTCCCCAGCAAGGAGGAGACCAGCAAGATTCGTCTCAAGATCACCAAGCAGCCCGTTACCGACTCCGAGAAGGACAAGGAAACCAAAGACCCCAAGGAGTCCAAGAAGGAAAAGGTGGTGGAGGAGCCAAAGGATCCGTTGGAGACAAGGTTCCAATCCAAGGGATTCAACCAGATTTACGACCAGATTTGGCGTGACCTTGCCCGGAAGGACGTCAACAAGGTCTACAGGCTCGCCACCGACTCATACTCCACCAAGGCATCTAACCTCAAGAAGACAGCCATCTTGGCGTCCAAGGAAGCAAAGCGCTGGCAACTCCGCACCAACAAGGGTACCAAGGATCTTCAAGCTCGTGCCAAGCGTGTCATGAGGGACATGATGGGCTTCTGGAAACGGAACGAGCGGGAGGAGCGCGACCTCCGCAAGGCCGCCGAGAAACAGGAGCTCGAGAACGCGAAGAAGGAGGAAGCCGATCGCGAAGCTGCTCGTCAAAAGAGAAAGCTCAACTTCCTCATCTCGCAGACCGAAATCTACTCTCACTTTATCGGAAAGAAGATCAAGACGAACGAGGTGGAGCGCAGCACAGATCGGCCTGAGATTGCCGAGGCGGACCAGCACCAAATCCCCGAAACGTCTCTCGATATCGAGGAGCCTACTGGACCGGTTGGCTCCAAGGTTACCAACTTTGAAAATCTTGATTTCGACGAGGCCGATGAGTCGACCCTCAAGGCTGCGGCCATGGCGAACGCACAGAACGCCATTGAGGAAGCGCAAAAGAAGGCACGAGAGTTCAACAAGGACGCCAACCTGGACGAGGACGGAGAGATGAACTTCCAGAACCCCACCGGCATGGGCGATGTGGAGATTGACCAGCCAAAACTGCTCAACTGCCAGCTGAAGGAATATCAGCTCAAGGGTCTCAACTGGCTGGTCAACCTGTACGAGCAAGGCATCAACGGCATTCTTGCAGACGAGATGGGTCTGGGCAAGACTGTACAGTCCATCTCCGTCATGGCTTACCTCGCCGAGAAGTACGATATTTGGGGTCCGTTCCTCGTCGTTGCCCCGGCTTCCACCCTGCACAACTGGCAACAGGAAATCACCAAGTTCGTCCCCGAGTTCAAGGTGCTCCCATACTGGGGTACCGCTGCCGACCGCAAGGTGCTCCGCAAGTTCTGGGACCGAAAGCACACCACATACAAAAAGGACGCTGCCTTCCACGTGATGATCACGTCGTACCAACTGGTCGTGTCCGACGTGGCCTACTTCCAGAAGATGAAGTGGCAGTACATGATTCTTGATGAGGCTCAGGCCATCAAGAGCTCTTCGAGTTCCCGTTGGAAGTGCTTGCTGAGCTTTCACTGCCGCAACCGACTTTTGCTGACCGGTACCCCGATCCAAAACAACATGCAGGAACTCTGGGCACTGTTGCATTTCATCATGCCGTCACTGTTCGACTCGCACGACGAATTCAGCGAGTGGTTCTCCAAGGATATTGAATCGCATGCGCAGAGCAACACCAAGCTCAATCATGACCAGTTGAAGCGTCTGCACATGATTCTGAAGCCCTTCATGCTTCGTCGTGTCAAGAAGCATGTCCAAAAGGAACTCGGTGACAAGATTGAACTGGACGTCTTTTGCGATCTCACCTACCGCCAGCGTGCCTTGTACTCGAGTCTTCGAAATCAGATCAGCATTCTCGACCTTATTGAAAAGGCGACTTTGGGTGACGACGATTCTTCGAGTTTAATGAATCTCGTCATGCAGTTCCGGAAGGTCTGCAACCATCCCGATCTGTTTGAGAGGGCTGATACCAAGTCGCCCTTTTCTTGCGGCTACTTTGCCGAGACGGCTTCTTTTGTCCGAGAGGGCACCAATGTATCGGTTGGTTATTCTGTCCGCAGTTTGATCGACTACGATTTGCCCCGCTTGGTGTGGCAAGAGGGCGGGCGCCTGGACAAGCCTGGTCCCGATAACACAGTTGCTGGCTTCCGGAGAAAGTACACGGGCGAGCTGTTGAACATTTGGACACCGGAGAACATTCGCGATAGCATCTCGAATGCCGACAACTTTTCATGGCTTCGCTTTGCTGACACCAGCCCGCAAGAAGCCTACAAGGCTAGTCATCAAGGACTCTTTGACCGAGCTGTCACCCTTTCGACAAAGACAAACAGGCTCGGCAACATGAATGTTCTCTATCGCGATACAGAAGACGAGAACTGGACACCGGTCCACGCTCTCTTCCAGATTCAGCAACGTGCCGACCGAAAGCCGCTTGCCGACATCACCCAGCAAGGAGTTCTTCGCGACCTGATGAGTGTGGCGCGCACTAACTTCAGTGACATCGGACTGGGACGACTTGAGCAAGCTGGCCGGCCCCGTGCATCTGCACCACCCATCGAGGTTGCATGCATCAGCCGCGGCTCGGTTGTGGAGCGTGAGAATATTCTCTTCAACCCTCAGGTACGCAAGGTTCTGTACGGACCAACCCCTGTTGAGGAGAAGGCTCTTGTTACCCAAAAGATCCCGATTGAGCAATACCCGACCCCTGCACTTCTGCCCGCGCCGGACAAGGAGAAGAGCCGATTTACCAACATTGCGGTCCCCTCGATGCGCCGGTTCATTACGGATTCGGGCAAGCTTGCCAAGCTCGACGAGCTCCTGCGGCAGTTGAAGGAGGGCGGTCATCGGGTGCTCCTCTACTTCCAGATGACACGCATGATCGATCTGATGGAGGAGTATCTGACCTACTGCAACTACAAGTATTGCCGTCTCGATGGCTCAACCAAGCTGGAAGACAGAAGAGATACCGTGTCGGACTTCCAAACTCGGCCCGAGATATTCATCTTCCTGCTGTCTACGCGTGCTGGTGGTCTCGGTATCAATTTAACCACGGCCGATACTGTCATCTTCTACGACTCGGATTGGAATCCGACCATTGACTCACAGGCCATGGATCGTGCCCATCGTCTTGGTCAGACGAAGCAGGTCACTGTGTATCGTCTCATCACACGCGGCACCATTGAGGAGCGCATTCGCAAGCGGGCCATGCAGAAGGAAGAAGTGCAACGTGTTGTTATAACGGGCGGCTCATCGGCTGGTGGCGCCGGTGTCGACTTCTCTGGACGTAGGGCGCCCGAGAACCGGAACCGCGACATCGCCATGTGGCTTGCGGATGATGAACAGGCCGAGATGATCGAGCGCCGCGAGAAGGAACTGCTAGAGAGCGGGGAGTATGACAAGATTCAGAAGAAGCGTGGCGGCAAGCGGAAGCGGGCTGATGCTCCAACCAGTCTGGATGAGATGTATCACGAGGGTAAGTCCAAGTCCTGTTCACAATTTCCTCGAGCCCATGAACTGACCAATATCTCTACAGGCGAAGGCCACTTCGATGACAACAAAGGCTCCGGAACCGCAACTGGGACAGCCACACCAAATGCCGCCGGAGCCGACGCTACCGACGCCCGCCCTGGAAAACGCACCAAGCGTGCTCCCACCGGCAAGAAAGCCAAGACAACAAAGCAACGGTTGGCAATTGCCGACGGGGAGATTGATATTTGATCACCTACTCTTTACTTGCACGTGCCTTCGTGATTTACTTCTCAGCAAAGCCAGAATCCGAGTTCATCAACAATTCCCGACTTGAGTGTGGAGAACAGTGTCTGATAGCAATAAGCCTGTACCAGAATCATGTCGTGGTCCGCACCCCCCCCCCGGTATAACAATTTTCCTCTTTTTTTCTTTTCTTTTGCAAAGAGCATGCATGGTTGTTGGGGGTATGTAGCCCAGCTCATTACAAGGCACTGGTAGACACAAAACCCGGCAGGTACTTTGGGCTGGGAGAGGAGTTCAGGACAGTTTAAGGGACAGCAAGCGGATAACAAATGACGAATGGGTGGAATGGTTACTAAAGATATGTGTTCTTGTTGTATTTCTGTAGAATAATTACTTTGCTTTTATGTGGTGTTTTGTTTTCTGGATGCGTTTTGTTGATTGTGGTGTGGCACTGTCGTGTAGGATGAGCCATTTGGAAAGAAAGGGGGGAGGGGGGCGGGGGGAACCAGTTAGGAGAAGCGAGTTTGGTGTTTATTGTCGTGGTTTGGGAGGCGGATGATGCTAGAGGAGGTGAGGTGGCCTCAGAGGCATGAGAGATGAGAGAGATAGTACCAATCTTGAAGACGAAGATGAGCATCAACTTATTATCCATTATACCCGGGCTCTATGCCTTGATCCCCTCCATCTGATCTAGGTACCCAATTCATCACCCGGTTATCTCCTCAATCCACATCCCAACCTTCTCCGCCACGGTCTCGCTGTGATCTGCAAATTTCTTTTTGTCAGCACGACCCACACACACCCTTTTACGTATTATTTTCCGAGGCAAAAAAGGAACGTACGTATACAAAAAGCATGCGGCAACCCCTCCTCGCATATCGTAGCTCTTGTCCTTCCTCTGCCGTCTTCCTTGCGTCTGGCGATGAACGCGTCCCTCACCTCGTCGGCGACCCAGTGGTCCTTTTTGGCAAAGTAAAAGTAGAACTTCTCCCCGCCGTTCTGCTGGGTGGTGTCGTGGGATAGCTGCCAGAGATCTTGCGACCACTTTTCTTCCGTGATGGTGGACATTTCGTCTTTGCCCATGTGGATTGCTTGCCATATCCCATCCCGACTTTGGAGGAAAGAGAGGGTGGTGGAGGCGGCGTGGGGGGGCATCTTCATGATTCTGGAGAGGATGGAGGAGAGGAGGTAGGTGGGGAGGATGTTGACGATTGCCTTGGCGGCGACGTGGGCGTAGGAGTTGAGGAGGGGGGTGGCGGCGATGAAGGAGAGTTTCTGGCCCGAAGGGGAGCGGGCGATGTGGGTTAGGGTTGGGAATAAGAGGATTCCCGAGGTGAGGGGGAGGGAGGGGGAGGGGGAGAGGTGGTTGCGGTGGAAGATCTCGGTTGCCATGTAAGCGCCGACGGAGTGGCCTATTAGGATGATGGAGGAGAAGGGGGTGGGGGAGTTGAGAGAGAGAAGGGTGGAGGTGAGGGATTGGATTTGGTCTTCGAGGGTGAAGGGTTGGGTTACTGTTTGGCTGGGTGAGGGGATGGGGGTGCCGAAGGGGGGGGAGTGGTCGAGGTCTGAGAAGCCGAGGAGGTTGCGGGAGTAGATATGATAGGCGGTGTTGGAGTTGGATTCAAGAGAGTTAAGGAGGTGGCGGAGGTGGGTGAGGAAGGGGGTGTAGTAGCTTGCCAGGCCTGGGTTGCCAGTTATGAAGAAGATGAGGCATTGCTTGCGTGATGGGTTGCTGCGGTTGGATGAGGGGAATTCCAAGTAAGGAATTGCATCCTCTTTTATCATTGTTGTGGCGGGTGACATGGTTGCTGGTGGTTGTGTGAGTTTCCGGGTTGGGGTTGGTGATGACGATGTTGATGTGTTGATGGTGCTGTCAAAGTTGCTTGGTGGGGGCAATAAAGTGGGGGTCAAGCATCCCTGAGCCAAGACGATTAGGGACCCTAACCCCAAGGCCTCTCAAAAGTTCACCTTCAACATCAACAAGCATCATTCTGTTTAATGTATGTTGCATTAATTTGCATGTCTCCATGGCTCATCAGTCTATAGTCTATACCCAGCAAATCTATCATATCCAAATCTTGAAACACCTTGCTATCAAACACATCGCTCTTTTCCCATCCCCTTTTTGACTGCCCCACCTTTTGGTATCCTCAGCTCGAGACTTGAGCTCACCGAATGCGATCGCACTCTTCCTTAGTCTTCAAGTGGCAGTGAGGGCTGAATGTCTGGTTGCTGAGCTTCTGGGGAGGAGGAGGCAGAGGAGGCCAGAAGGGGTTAGGAGGGGGTGTAGAGAAGTCATGTTCATCGGTGATAATGTCCCTGGCGTCCACTGGAGTTGGTATGAAAGACTGTAGGAGAGTTGTTGGAGTCCTTTTGACAATCTCGACATTCTGTAAAATATCAGAAACGGTTGGTGTAAGAGTGGGAACGTGGGCTTCTTACCGGCTCCCCGTTAACTTTGGCTTGCTGCGTTACAGCGGCCTGAAGTGGTGCGTTTTCGACAACAACTGGGACCGAAGCCTAGTGAAACAGTTAGCGGGAACTGTAGTTGAAACATTGTTCAACTTTCAGGGGAGGGACTTACGGCGGCTGGGGCGGGCTTGGGGACAGCCGCGCCGAACACAGCAACAGACTGGCTGAGAAGAGCGACAGTTGGGATGAGGAAATGCATGTTGACTGTGGTGTAGTCTCGAGGTAATCTGGCGGTGGTGACAGAGTCTTGAAGTGATCCTGTGATGGTGTTTTGGGTTGATGTGAGATGATTGAACAGGCTGTTTGATGCTGATGCTAATCTTCCTGGATTTGGAGCATGGATTCATGGTCTTTTGTAGGAATTGCCATCCCATCAAGTCCAAACTGTCCTTGAAGGGCTGGCCACGATAACGGTCTGACATGACTCAACCCAGGTGTCCCAGAGCCCTCTGGATCTTCACCGACATTGGCTAACGGTCCACTAGACGTTAGAGCCATAGCCATGGGAACAACAACCCACTGGAAGCGAACGGTGTGTTGTTATTTTTGTTCTAGGCTTGTCGATCGTCGATCTACCTAGCCTCTGGAACGCTCTTGCTTGCATAATCAGTTTAGCATGAACGGACAACCTGTCAATGTGGCAATTCAGCCGCCAGACAGTGCCATAATCTGAATGGTGCCGTTGGTAGGGAGTCTATGGGTGTCTGTCGAGCTGAGCTGATTGTCAGGATATTTTCAAGAGCTAATTCTGTCACATTTCATGACAGATGCAGACACCCGTAGTTTTCTTGTCAGTGGAAACTTGGAAGCTTAGATGTTCTAGACTTCCTAGTTTGTCCTTACTACCTAACCCTAACTCACAACACATTAGCCATCCTCAAATCACTTCAGGTTACCCCATCCAAGGCCTTTTACACGAACCAAACAGAGCCGATACTTGGACTTATTCAACATTACTGTTCATCTTAACTAAAAACCGTTCCAACACGAGCAACCGCCAAGCCTTCTGTTTCCTCGCCTCAATTCTGGGAGCAGCGTTTGCAGCCGCCCATCCTCTCTCACTCACCTCTAAGCTTGGGTGTGCACACGTGTTGTCGTCTCACAGTTGATCTCTGATCTCACCGTGCTCGGGCGTTTCCACGCCACCAAGGAGCCGTCCACTCCCAAGCCCATCCACGCGCTGTCCCAATCCGCCTGCTCACGTTCAGTCCTAGGACCGAAGGGTACCTCGACGCTCGAAATTCTATCCCTCCAGCCTCTTTCGGAACGCTTTGGAAACATTGTCCACCACAAGCCGCATATCCATCCCCACAGGCGTCTGACACCAGAGCCACTGTCGGGTTGGGTCTTGCTACCCTCGATAAACACCACATTTCCAAAGAGCCTTCCCTGTGGTGTGCGAAGCGAGCTGGCCATGAAGCCAAATGTTTCCAGCCCGGTATCCTGTGTGGGGGGACTTTCTCCAGAGAAGACAATGGCTCTTCGGGTGAGGGAGTAGAGCAGCACGTCGAGTATTCCTGCGGAGGCCATCAACGAGCCTGCCAAGCTGTAGAAGATGAGAGGTGGTTCGTGTCTTACCATGGCTCCGATCCTGGCTGTGGCGAGGGGGACGGTGCAGATGATGTAGATTAAGGGGTACACTAGAAAGCTGCCAATCCCGAGCAGCTTCCGGTCTTGTGCCGTAGTCTCAGTACAGGGACTGGTTTGGTGACAACTTGAAGGGTTGTGTTTGCCATGAGTCAAGAGGTGAATGACGATGGCGAGATAGATCAAGGTCGTGGCCACAAGGCACACAAAGACCCAGAGATAATGGAGATAAAATCGAAGGGCCTGATACTGGTAGGTGATCCAGCACTGGGTCTCGCGTTAGCAACCGCCACGGCATAGAATATGAAGCCACGTACCCATTCCCCCGCGCGACCATACAAGGTTGGCGAGCCACCAGATATGGCAATGCCCAAAAGTGCCATTCCGTATACAAACAACCAGAGTGTAACAAGGACTGGGTAAAAGACGCGAGAGCGCGGCCGGAAGCTTCTGACAATACTCAGATAGCTGTGTACCGCGATTGCTGTGATAAAAACACTTGATGCGAGATTTCCGGTCGACAGGAACCAGGCCTGGAACTGGCAAGCCGGGTGTCGGGTGTCGATCTTGTTCAATGATAACCATCGAGCGCTTGAGAAGTAAGCGATGTCCTGCATGAGATCTGCGAGGAGAAGGTTGTAGATGAGGACGAGAAACTGGTTGGGGGGGTTGTCTCTAATCCGATTCCAGAAGCCGGTGTGGGGTGACTCTGACGTCTCGGGGCTGGGCTCGGTGGGCTGTGTTTCCGCCGCAACATGCGAATTCCGCGGCATCGTCAGCATCTCGTGGAGGTTGTGCTCATCGATCTGCGGGTTGGAAGCTGCTGGTGCTGAAGGCTCCTGCGAGGGCCGCTTGACATGCCACTTCACGAACCTCCAGCTGAGGTAGACCAAAAGAGCAGAGACGAAAACGAGGCTCAGGAAGGCGATAGTTGCCACAGCCGTGAGACCGCTTCGAATCGTGATCGGCAAAGGTGAGAGGGTACCAGTCTCGTCCTCGATGAGGCTACTCATTATCGCAATCCGGCTTTCAAAGTGGTCGAAATGTCGAGCTTGGTCTGATAGAGCCAGTTACTGTCTAGAACCGAGATTGGAGGGGGGCAATTATGGAAGATAAAACAAGTGGAGGTACCTAGTTGAGAAACTTGGTGGCCGAGAAAATGGTGAGATGCGGACGATCTGTGGGAAAGTCTGCCAAAGAATTGGGAAAGAACGGGTCGAAGTGATGTCTAAAACCGAAATTCGAGGCAAAGTGGCTGCTGACAAGGCGAAGGAGAAAAACGGCCTAGAAAGAGAAAACAACGGGGCTGCTGAAAACCTGAACTCGAAGTAGGTCGCTGACATTGAACTCCGCTCTTATACCCTGTGAAAATTTGTTTGGATGACCTATCAGACGAAGCAGACACAGTACGGAGGCAGGTTTTAAGTACATGCAACATGGGTTTATGCCTGCCAGGAAGTCATCAATTAGAGCGTACTTTGAAGAGAGTTAGATCCATCTAGTCTGCTGTCGGGTTTCTTGCTCAGAGGCTTTAGCCAGCTACCTACTTGAGATAGCCTGTGTCAATGTATAAAACAGATGTTTCTTCCATCAAAGTCTGGGGCCAAGAAATACTTGAGGTAGTTTTATCTTGCAACAAGAACTTCATCTACAGGCCCCTATCAGCAGTAAGATGCCTTGCTTTTGGAACTGGGAATCTCTTAGTTCTAGAAGTGTCTGCTAGGAGGATCTACCCCATGATTAAGTGTGGTGATATGTTTGTTGCACATGCTATCCAGGTGGTCATGAGGCTTCATTATTGAGTGTCTACAGAATAGAATGGGGAGAAGGGGATAAAGGAATTGCAATAGGGGACTATGAATATCTCTCTGGCCTTGTGCCTTCTCATTCTGACCCAGGAACCTTAACAGTAGGTATGTACCTACTTTAGTAGTTCCTAGCACAGCTGTGATATAGGTACATGTTCAAGCTTGGAAGCAGCCCGATTTGAAGCTCTTGCTGGTATTGGCTGGGCATTGCCTAAATCATTGCTTTCAGCTTGTACTGATAATGTGTTAATGTGTTAATGTGTTAATGTGTTAATGTGTTAATGTGTTAATGCGGTAGTGTGTTAAAGTGGTTCAGGCTGGACTCTTTGACAACCTAGTACCAAGGTAGTCAAAACTACTTACATGGGTGGGGCTTTCTGTGAGGGTGTTATAATACATGAGCTTTGATGTGAAAACAGCCGTTGTGCGTTTTCAATGGTATCGACTGTGACCTTTGGCCGCGCCGCTGAATCTTTTCTCACTAGTGAGATACCTATGCTAACCGCTGCTTGGGTTACTGGCAGCTGTGATCGGGAGTTGGGTTGGAAGAGATCTCAAGGGGTCAATATTCTCGGTCAGACATCAATGGTCACAGGCTGGGCGTTGGGAAAAACATACCAAGTGCCTACCTATTGTAGGTAAGGTAACTAGGTAGTTAACTGTGTTGCATCATTGTTCTTATTACACCCATCTTCATTCTACAAGTCCATGCCAGTTAAATACTCATCGTGATTTGGAGAGCAAATTAAAGTTCAAAAAGTCTCGAGCCAAAGACGAGACAAAGAAGCCTCATCTAGCAATAGATCTAATCGTCTCCATCAATTGAGTTGCAAGCTATGACTTCATGATCGGGCATCTCCAACATGGCGTTGATTTTGAGTTGCGCCACCCTCCAAAACGTCCGTCAGCTCGGCTTGAATGTTGCTGTCCCCTCTTCCCAGTGTCCACAAACATGAACCTTCGGCATTCTGTTTCTTGTGGGACAACAATGTGCACCTATTACATGAACACACGCTGGCTGTGCCATAAAACGAAAGGCTGCAAGGCCGAAGGCAGAGCCTGCAGGGTCAAACCATCCTTCCACAAACCCCCACACCATCGAATCTACTGCAACTATGTCGACCCCTTCAGTGGCATCTGCTATGGAGTGCCGTGTCAAGGTGGTGGGAGGAAGCCGAACCACATCGTCGACCGCCAGACAGTCTTCTACAAGAACCTCGAATGTCCCTGGCATCACCACAAGAAGGTGCTATCTCTGGAGAGACTATGGGAAGAGGAGTGGACTGAGCAAATCATCAAGGCCAACTTGACCAAGGGATACCGCGAGTTTGCCAAACGACGCAAGCACGACGAGACGGCCAACAGAGAGAGGGTACTTCAGCGTCTATTTGAGGAGGCAACCAGAGGAAGAGAAGTCCCGTTCTACAAGAATGTGATCAAATGGCAAAACGAAACCATCGAGAAGTGCCGCACGGAGCTGGTAAAAAACATGAAGTGGGTTTGATGTCGAGATAGCTTTTGGCGAATCGTGTTGTGGTCAACCGGCAATAGATCTTGTGTCGGTATCCAGAATCATAACTTGAGCACGCCTGGAACCGTTGCAGAGATATTGAAGCTGACGTTTTGACTTTCTTTTCAGGGGTCTGATTTACATAAAGATTGCATCTACGGCCCGACCTCGCTCCCAGTCTTCGCACTCTCTCGTACCGCCTCGATTATTCGCAAAGCCTGCGCCGCCTGTGACGCAGGCACTGGTACATCCTCCTCCTTTCCACTCGCAACAGCCTTCGCAAACAGGTCATAGAACCTGATATATGTCTCCGGCTCCACGGTAGGGCATACCTGGTCCTCCACCTTCCCGTCCTCACCGACGATACACAACCTCCCGAATTTGTCCTCCGATTCTTTGCCAAAGTCCTTATCAGTTGCACTGCCACCAGCCCGGAGATGGTCCTCCTGAGGGTCTAAACCGCTCTTGTGGTAACTGCCTTTGGTGCCTCTGACCCAGAATCTCATCTGTCTAGTCTCAACACATGCAACGCCAGCCCTCACAAAGACCAACAGCCCCTTGTTCTTGTAGCTCAATATAGCAGTCACGCTATCCGGCTCCTGCTCCTCACTCCCATCGCCAGTCACAATTCTCCCTTCTCTCTGGTTGACAAACCTTCCGGTGACACCATCCGGCATGCCGAACAAGACAAACACCTGATCCAACAAGTGAGAGCCAAGATCATACAGCACACCTCCAGCCTCATCCATCTTGAGCCCTGCCTTCCATGTCGAACCCTTTGCCGGAGCCGTCAACCGCAGTCTGTCAAAATGCGTCTCAAACTCGACAATTCTTCCCAGCTTATCCTCCTTGAGGAGTTGCTGCACAGTCAAGAAGTCGGAATCCCATCTCCGGTTCTGGTAGACGCACAGCACCCGATGCTGCTGTCTTGCCAAGGCAGTGAGCTCATCCGCCTCCTTTGACGTGGGGACAAACGGCTTCTCCACAAGAACGTGCTTGTTGTTCAGCAGTGCTGAGCGGGTCAGGGGGTAATGAGTGTTTGGTGGGGTGCAGAGGACTACCACGTCGACGTCTGGGTCGGCGATCAGGTCCTCGGGAGTGGTGTAGTGCTTGAGGTCAGGGTAGTCTTCCGGGGCCGAGTTGCCAGACTTAGGGGTGCGCTGGACAATAGAGTGGAGTTTGAGGGATGGGGTGAGCTGGATGAAGGGGATGTGGAAGACTTTGGCAGAGAGGCTGGAGGGGGTGGTTAGCTGCTGGGTTAGGGTTGCATATCAAGATTTGGGGGGAGGGACGAACCCGTAGCCGACAATGCCGACATTGAACTGTTTTTCGGCCATTTTTGCAGTGCTGTCGAAGGATGATGACTGGTTTGTTTCTTGGGATGTCTTTCACGCCAATTCTTTTCAGAGTTAAAGAGCCCCCTTTTGAACTTTGAAGTTGTGGTTGTCTGCGGGGTAGCTGTGGTGCTGAGTCAAGAATCCACCCCCGCGATGAAGCTCGTATTAAGACCCCACCGGGAATGACGTCGAGGTCAAAGAAAAAACATCATCTCTTGGATATCGATGAGTTTGCATTCTCATAGTTTCATAATTGCAGGTGACAAGGCAGATAATTTTGATCCCTAGGTATTGTTAGTTTCTTCAACACAACATAGTTACCGTGCACCCAGCAGTTTTGGACATGCTACCACAGTAGGTGGTGTAAAGAGTGTCGTCTCAAGAGAAGCGGAACGAGCCGCCCCCCTTGCACCTTCTTAACGGACCGAATCCTCTCAACCCCATGGGGCTCCTCGCTCTCGTTGACACATCAAAATGATGATTAGCAAGGACGCCAGTGGGGAAGCGCCCAATGACCACGCGTCTGCATCACAGTGCTGATGGTGTATGCCAAATAGATACTGTTGTTGACAACGGCAACGGTTTGCTGCCATGTAGTAAAGTTAAGGGTGCTCCGTGCTATTGAGGTGAGGGGAACGCAGATGAAGAGAAATCTTGGATGGCAATCAGGCAACATAGGTACCAAACAGGGCAGATGGAAGTTGGTGGATTGTCCGAAATCAGAAAACACAAGCTGGAGCAAAGTGGTAACACTTCCAGTTGGTTGTTGAATAAAGGTCAGTGACCTGCCCTGTGAAAGCGTTCTGTTGCCCACCTCCAGTTGATCAGTATGAGAATACGAGCCCACAACTTTACGTCGCCTTCAACTTGCTCCGTACAGCTGATCAAATTTAACCTGACAACCTAGGCTGATTATAAATACAGTCATGGCCGCCCGTTACCACTCTGACTGGACGCCTGGACCCGAGACATGTATTCCGTGCCTTGGTGCCATTTGCATGAACGATACCACTGACCTCACCCTCAAGTTCATTCTTCAGTCTCGTATCTGTTCTCGGCAATGCCCCCGGCTTGTTCAAGAGTTCCCCGAGAGCCTATCCAACGCTGAGCAATCGTGTGGTAGTGTGGAATGCAAGAACAGTAGTAGCAGTGGCGACTGCGAGCGCGTAAGACACCCTCCAAAAGTCTGGTTAGGAAAGAATAATAATAACACTCTACATGTTGCATCTATTCAGATCCCCCTCATCATGCGCGGCAACGCCTATGAGCTCCAAGATCTAATCAGCTTTGCCGTTGCCGCCGAAAAAGAGATCACCAAGGGTCTTTTTAGAACCATGATGGTGCACCTGAACGAAATCCAGAAGAAGCTGATCGCGCAAATCATCTCGATGGTGACGGTACTATGTCATCCGCTCTTCTCTTGGGCAACATATGTCACTAACGCAATCTTCGTTTCGTGCTAGGCTCTCATATCACAATTTCTACTCGCTACGCGTGATGTAAAACCGATATGCGAGGACACGGGCAACTCGGCCATCGTCGCGACCATGACGTACCCAGCTCTAGTCCGCCACCGTCGTCAGCTAAATGTCGCATCCTTCCCCTTCCCACAATTCTATGGTCGTGTTGATGAGGACGAGGTGATGGCTTGGAAATCTCGCGTAGAGCTCCGTCTACTTCCTGAAGATCCTGGTTTTGTACGGTGGCATGTTGCCAAGCTGGCTTTCCGTGAGGGCATGTTGAGACTTTCTGACCAAGTGTGGAGCTTGATATGGGATAATGAGAATGGGAGGATTTGGAGAGACTTCACTCAGTTCTTCACCAAAGATAGGCTTTGTAAGGATTATCCATTTGTCATGATGTAGTGGGAACTGCAGTCGAGCTTTTCTTACCAAGACATGAAATAGGCATGCAGACCAAAGACAAATGCCATGCAGCCTGCTAGCTACATTGGACAAGTCGAAGGGCCGTTAGAGTAATTGGGATATTGTGATGTGCTGACTCGATTGCAATTTAAATCACTTCCTCGGGTTAGCTCTGGATGGGAAAGTGTGATGTGTTGGGATACGTTGGAAAGCCGTTTGTCGTGACTACCTACTTAGACCTCAGATCGCTGTCCCACGTGTGCCTTTCACCTATAAACTACCTTCATACACCTTGACTTATCCCTTTGCTCATGCTAAATACAGGCCCATCAAATACAACAAGGTCAAGGATGACAATGACTGAGATGTTACCTAGCTGATGGGGGGGGTAAGGGTTGAGGGTAAGGCCCGGGGGGTAGGGCGCCGAGAAGAGCTCCCAGGCAAAGACCTCTGTCATTGAAACCAGTGTCAAGAGTTAAGCGCAAGAGTTGAGTGACAGAAAAAAGCTGGGCAATGATAATAATGCCCTCGACTTTGATTTTGGTGTCTGCATTCAAGCGGTACATCAAAGAAGTACCACAGCATGTTGGCTGTCCCATCATCTCATGAAAACGATGAATACAATGCTTTGTATGAAGAAAGTCTCAGCTATGACGCCAGACTCGCGGCATAAAACAGTGTAGGAGTCAATACCTCATGTTACCAGCACATTTCGAAATCCCGCACCCCAAGAAGACCAGCTCCATTCCCTCATTCCTGACCACTCAAGACAATGATAGCGTGATGAATACTTCAACTCACAAAAGAATCAAAGGAAATCCCTCGACCAGGGGCGTCTCAAACCGAGCTGTTTGTTTCTTCAGGTACTTGAAGTCTGAGGTTCGGGACAATTGGTCTACATTGTCGTGAAAAGCAATCTTGGCAGCGCGCCAGTCAAGAAATCCAGGATCCTCGGCGAGAAGACGGGACTCGCAGCGCTTCTCCCAGGTCTCCATGTTCTCCCTCAATTTCTTTCTCTCAAACTCTTCTTTGTCTTTGTCTGGGGTGGGGAACGGGTATCTCATAGCGGCAAGGGTTCGACGACGGTGGATTTGCTCTGCGATAGCCGAGGAGGATTGATTGATCAAGTCCGTCTGTGTGATGGCCACCACCTTGATGAATTCGCCTATGAGGGTCTAGGGCAGCAACAATAAAATTAGCAAAGTCATGCAGGGCTTGTAGACGTATATATACCGCTACAAAGAGAAAGAGCTGCCTCTGCACGCTGGAGAGGCACGCTTTGAACCTTTCGGATTCTTTGCTGGAGTCATGTTGCTGCAATTCGTCCTCGACTTGGCTGATCAAGAATTTGATCAGGTCCTGAAGATCGAACGCATCGCCGCGCATGAGGACAGGTATCTGACGCATTGAAGAGTCAATTAGCGAAAAAGGGTCCAACGCGGGTTATCATCCACCTCCACCAGTACCTAGGTTTAAGGGCGTCAAGACATACAAAATCCGAACCGATCTTCTTTGCAGTAATGCCAGCACAAACCGGTGATGTGGTGTCTTTGGCACCATCCTTTGAGGTGGCGGGATCCTTGGAAAGGTTGGCTCCATTGGGCTTTGGATACTGACGGGTGCAGACTAGGGTGTCCTCTGACAGCAGCCCTTCGATGATGGGGGCTTCATCGTCTTCGTCTAGGCTGTCCTCTGACAGCAGCCCTTCGATGGAGGGGGCTTGATCCTTCGCGTCTTGGTAGGTACCAGACGCAACTTTGTCCATTGCCTGTCGATAGGCTTCGAGGCATGGGATGCAGGTTTCAGGGCCCGGTGCAAAGAAAAACTTTTCAATAAACAACGGCATATTGAGTGGTGGTGGTAACAGCGATTGCAAATCTGAGTGGAAAGAAAGTGGTGAAGGAGAGGAGTGGCCATGGTTTCAGTGAGGAGACAGGTAAATAAAGTACCCAACACGCAGTGGCAGTCCAAACACGTGAAGCCGCCCGTTTGTCTTGCTTGCGTGACATGCCCCGCAAGTCGGTGTGTTTTAACTGCCTCAAGTAATCAGTTGTTCCTTTCACAGGTTCAGAGGGAAGTCGTCGACGGTGTTATAAGGCAGAAGAATGAGTGTAAGGTTGGTTAATTAGTCAGTGGAGGAGGCGCCAAATAACCCAATTCAACCCACCTACCTGACCCAGTTCAACCCACCTACCTGACCCAGTTCAACACACCTACCTACCTGACCCAGTTCAACCCACCTACCTGACCCAGTTCAACCTACCTACCTGCCCAGCCAAATCGTCGAAAAACACGTCTTCCATCAACCAACCTACCTGCCCAGGGCCCAGTTCAACCTACCTACCTGACCCAGTTCAACCTACCTACCTGCCCAGCCAAACCGTCGAAAAACACGTCTTCCATCACTGCTTTCCTTGCCCCACGGCTTGCCCTGCCCATCAAGGTCCTCGCAGCCCATACTGCCGCCTCAGGTCTCACCGCCCTGCGCCTGACACTAACCCTCACCTAACCGCACCCACATACAACACCATATCCATCATCACACACATCACCACATCCACTGCCCTGGGCCTCACTGGCACCGGCACGGGCACTGGCACCGGCACTGGCACTGGCACTGGCACCCGCCCGGCACCGGCACCCACGACGGCACACCCATCAACCTACCTGCCCAGGGCCCTCCCATCACTGCTCACGACTCCCACTCATCCACCTGCCCAGGGCCCTCCCAACTGCTCCCACATCACGGCTTGCGACAGCCATCAACAACCTCCCTGCCCAAGGCCTCACTGGCATCCTCATGGGCACTGGCACCCACGACGGCTCACACGCAACACCACATACATCGCTCTCACCGTGGCTGTTGACCGTGGCTGTTGACTGTGGTTGACCGTGGCTGTTGACCGTGGTTGACCGTGGGTGTGGTGAGCTTGGCATCACGTGGAGGCCCCATCACACTAGACCTAAAGACGGTCTTTTTCCTTGGCATTGTGCAAAAAAGATTACCTACCGCATTGGGACGAAAACCTGGGTAGAGAAGAAGTCCTTGCGATCGGGAAATTGGAAGCATCCACAAATCCTTGTGGACCTTCGTGAACTCCGGTACAAATATTTATGCATGCCAAAAGAATAAATGTAAGGTTGGTTGATTGATCAGTGGAAGAGGCGCCAAAGCGCCTCTCTACAGGGGATATTCTATCATGGTACTGTGGGGCGGAGCGGCCCGGAATAAGTCCTCCTCCGAATATCAACAGACGGAACCTTGAACCGTGAAGTTGACGGGCACTGCCATTTCTCGGATCAGCCAGCAATGCATACCTGACAAGACTTCTGCCACCCACCAGCCAGGATTTCCTGATGTTACCTACATATGGCACTGAACAAACTTTGTCTGTATTTCGACTTTTGTTTATATTTCATCCCAATATCCATTAATCATGCTGCAGGAAATCCTCGTTTGCTTCCATTGCGGTGCGGTCTGGTGGGACAACAAACGAGAGCGTTGGCAGCCACTCCAAGAGATGAGCACCCTCGTTTTGTAAAGCTTCCAACGTGCTCTCCCTCCAGCCTTGGGTATATTGAGGTATGGACCTCTCTCCCTGCTTGCCACGCCCTGGATACCACGATACCTAGAATAACTGGTGCTGAAAGTTAGTAAAATGTGTCTTGCCGATCTTGCCGATCCTTTTAATAACAAGGGTGACCTCCACTCGCCACTGCCCCTGTGTAACACTCTCTTAGTGTGTGTTATTTTGACCTAACATCCATATTTCAAGGAAGAAAGGCCTGATGTTATGGTCGAAACAAAATAAAATACTCGACATCCACTATGATAGATAGCTGGGGGAAAGTGATTGGAAGAACGACAGCGTGCTGGCGTGGAAAAAGGCATGGATCCTCCTTCAAGCTTGAGTGAGGATCGGCAACGCTGGGCAGGCAGCAGAGCTGTAGAATTCGGTCACCTTTTCACCGGAGCTGTTTTTTGGAGGCGGGCTAGCCATATTGTCTAACTTTCCTATCCGTAGTGGCGCTAACCGCCTCAGGCATTTACACAAGGGTGCATTGAAAACCCCATTTTCCAGGGCAAAACCAACCCCCATTTCGTGCCAAGTCATGCAGCAATATTTCAACGCACACGTTCAAACACCTTCAAACAATGCCACTATTCCCAGGTTGCCTTGCGCAAAGGTTCAATTGCCAGAGGTTCAATTGCCAGAGGTTCAATTGCCAGAGGTTCAATTGCCAGAGGTTCAATTGCCAGAGGTTCAATTACCAGAGGTCCAATTGCCAGTGATGCCCGCCCGTGGGTATTCAACAGCGGCCACGAGCCCTGTGAGCTCACTGAACCTCAGGGACTCGCTCACTGCAAGCCGGCACTGGGCACCTAAGCCCACCACAACTTGAACCGGGAATCACCTCAGGCGTGTGCCCAGTGCAATAGTCCTTTGCGCCGGCAATGGAAAGAGTTGACTGGCATTTAAAACGATGATTTTCCCATACAAAATGGAGGGTTTCTTGTGCATGCCTGCTCTTCGGTCAATTTTCGACCTATTTGCCGAACACAGTTAGCGCCACTACGGATAGGAAAGTTAGACACGATGGCTAGCCCGCCTCGTTTTTTGGCTTCCGAGTCCCTCGGAAATTTGCGGTCACAGACTAAGGTAGTTACATGTCTCAGAGAACAACGCGTTATGTTGGGGGCCTTCTCGGTCTATGTAAAGGAGTGCAAGGCTCCATGGAGCAATTGGTTAAGGTGTGATGGTATGGTTATACTGAGGTAAGGTGGAAGCTAGGCTTTTAGCGATAATTACGTGCTCTTTCTGTATAAATATCTACTTTGTATACTCCTTCGAGCTTTTTTTTTATTAGATAATATTAATAGTTTAATTTTATACTTTAAGTTATAATTAACTAGGTTTTTTAAATTTAATAATTATAAGCTTAACGTTTTTTAATTAAGCTTAGTAATATTAATTTAATTTTTTTATTTACTTTTTAAAGCTTATTACTTTTTTATTACTGATAATTATATTTATTAAAACTATTAATAATAAACTAATACTTATTATTAATAAAAAATAGTATAATTAATATACTTTCTTTAAATCCTAGGCTATTTTATTAGGTATTTAAAAACTTATCGATCTTAATAAAGCCGATGTTTTTTATAATTTAACGGTTTTTAGAGGCTTAAGTAGTTTTACGTTTTATAAAAACTATTTAAAGTTTATTAAGTAATTTAAAGTTTACGTTAATAATTAATTTAAACTTTTATACGTTACTTTAATTTAAATAAATATATTAAAAAGTTTTCTCTTTAACGTTTCTATTATCAATCTTATTAAAATCGCCTTTATTAGGAGTTTTTTTAAAAGTTTATTTAACGATTAGCTTTAATAAAAGAGCGGTAAAGGTCTAGAGAAAAGTACTAAAAAAACCTTAAATATTATAATATCTTTAATATTAACTTTTATTTTTATTAAAAGACTTATTAAATTTATTTTTTAATATTATATTTATTATTTTTATTAAACGTTAATTTCGGTTTAAACCTATTTTTAAATTAAACTTCGGAAAGTTTATTCCAAAATACTTTAAAAAGTAATTAAAGGCAGTAATAATTTAAGTTAATAGTATTTTAAATAGTTTAACGTTTTTAATTAAACTAAAGTTTATTATTTATTTAAAATCGTTAATATACTTATTATTTACGCTTTTTTTAAAGTAATTAAAGTTTATTTTACTCCGAAGTAAACTTATAATTATTACGTTTAAATTATAAAATAAAAAATAATAAATTTACTTATTTTTTCTTTATATTTTATCGGTTAATTTTTTTATAATTATATTACTAATATAAATTTTAAAATAAACGTTAAAGGTATTTATTTATTTATTATTTATAATAATACTTTTAATTAAGGTAATTTACGTCGCTCCGGTATTTTTAAAAATATAGGAAAAGATTAAGATTACTTTTATAAGTTATTTAAAAGAGATTACGGTTTATATTTTTATAATTAGTCGTTTAAGTAGTACTTTCGTTTAAAATTTACCTTTATTAATAAAGCTTTTAAAGTTTTTTAATAGGTTTATATTTTTAAGGAAGTTTATAATAATATTAAATATCGTTTATTTATAAATTTAAAATAAGAGTAACTTTGGTAATATAATATTATTAAGTAATGGCTTTTAGAAAGCTTTTTTAATACTTAGTTTAATAATTAATTTTCTTTTTCTTCTTTTTTTTTTTCCTTTTCTTTAGCCTTTAAGTTTTTAAAAGTATTAATAGCGGTTATTATTAATTTTCTTTTATTTAAAGACCTCTATAGTATTATTAATAAAGTAATCGATTTTTTTTTTATTATTAATATAGCCTTTAATTAATACTTTTTTTTTATTTTTATTATTTATAATAATTATTTTAATATATATATCGTTAATTTTTAAGAGTTTTTAGTCTTTAAAACTTATAAACCTTACTTTAAAGAATATTAAGTCGAGGC
>JAULSY010000071.1:20425-179210 GCA_030512305.1 Cercophora samala | reverse complement strand
AAATAAATAACTTTAAGATTTATAAATATTAAAGACTAAAGTATATTTTTATTATTAAATACCTAATATACTTTATAATTAATAGTATTATTATTAAACTTTTTAATAATATTTTTAATATTAATATAGCCGCTATTAATATAACGTTTTTTTTTAAACCTATAGTTATAAATATTTTATTTAATAATAGTATTATTATTTCCTATATTTTTTATTAAATTTATAACCTCCTTCCCTTTTATATTTATATAAATAATAATATTATTTATAATTTTTTTTTCGGCGATAATAAATTTATAGTATTATAAATAAATTAAAAAATAGGAAGATAAGTTATAATTATAAATATAGTGTTTTTTATAAGTATAGTTATAAAAAACCTAACCTTTTAAAGTCTTTACGGTTATTTTTTTTTATTAATAATTATATTTTTATAATAATATTTTTTTTAAATTAATATTTTATAGGTATTATAATTTATTAAAGTAATTATAAATAATGTTATATTTAATATATTTTTTAATATATTTCTTACGTTTAAAATTTAATATTATAGTAAAACCGTAATATTTTATTTAAAAGTTTAAATAAGTTTAAAGCTTTTTAATTATAAAAGTAAACTATTATAAATTATTTTTAAGTTAATAAAAAAAGCCGTTAGAAAAGTTATTATTTTTATTAAATTAAGTAGCCGATAATAGTTAATTTTTAAGATTAGGTATAGGTAATTATATTTTAATTACTTATAACGTTAAATTATATTAAGAAAATATAATTAATAAAGACCTATTAACTATGGAAAATTATATAATTAAGCGATTTAAATATAGGAAAGTCGAAATCCAGGTACTTTACGAAGGCTTAAGTAAAGGTAGGTTATAAAGGTATAGGTAAAGGTAAGGCGTTAAAAGCATTTAGTTAATAGGAGTAAAGTTGAAAATTTTCACTGTACTGAGAACCCTAACCCCTATGGGGGGGGGGATGCGCCCCTAAGATTTGGGGGGTGCGCCCCTAAAGTGTCCCAATATGAAATGGCCACGATGTAGAAACCAGCCAAGACAGTAGGCCTGATTTCCACCTAAAGTGGGTGGCAAAGGACACCAGGGATATAGAATAGTATCCATTTCCGTCAGCAAAAATAGATCCTCCAGGTTGGTCGCCGGTTCTTGCCGCAATGTGGACTGTGAGCGAGTGTATGCGGCCATAACGGCTCGCGCCCAGATTGCCATGTCGACCACCGAGCTGCGAACTCCCATTGCCGAGTCAAACGGAAACTGATAAGCTTTTTTTGGGACCTCACGCTCAACAAGCATGCCACTTTCGGTAGCGCCATATGGTTTGCAATGATTTCCTATGATCTCGTCCCCGTCGATGAGCGACGTCGATGTCATGCCTAAAGGTTGAAAAATCCGGCTTTTCAGGACCTGAGCGAGGGGTTCATTGGTGGCTTTTTCGATTATGCGAGTAAGCAGCGCAAACGGGTAAGGACAGTATCTCCAGACCTCTCTGAACCCTCCCGAGCTGGCATCCATGGAGTTCACGGCCCGTAGGATCGTGTTCTCGTCTTCGAACAGAGGTTGTCCATTTGGCCCCCTATATAGAACTGAACGGTCCGCTAGCCCCGTTCTGTGACAGAGAAGGTCGATGAGATTCGCGTTTGGTCCAATCTCCTTGTTATTTTCCGGATTGAACGACGGATGGTAGGTTTGAACACGCTCATCTAAGATAGAAAAATGTATCAGCTTAGCACACATGCAACCAGTCTCATAAGAGTGACGTCCCCGACCTTCACATGGCCCAAAAGGAGATGTCATGAGTGTATCAGAAATTCTCCTACCCCAAGACAGCTTGCCTTCGTGTACAAGCCTTCCGCATGCCACCGCAGTAAACCCCTTGGTGATTGAGGCGATGGGGTAGACACTCAATTCTGTTGCAGGCGCTTTCATTGCCACATCAGCCCAACCGTAGCCGCATTGGAGAACAGGCTCCCCATCGCACAAAACCGATACGGAGAGCCCTGGGGTATTTCCCGCTCGCATCAATTCTGCAATGGTGTCTGATTGGGCTCTTAACTGTGTCCTTAGTCGTGCTGACCGACAGGGCATGGTGAAATCATCCAGTGGTACCAGCATCCACGAAGTGCATAGAAACGGAGTGCGGTATTCAGTCACTATTGGCGCACAATGATGTGAGCATTGGAGAAAAGGGGGATTTCCGCAATTCTTCTGGGCATCGGGCTTTGAGGGAAACACAGATGTCTTTTCAGCCATCCTACCCGTTCAGCGAAGTAGGTAGGGACAACCCATATGCTAGGCTTGGACAGCAATACGAGCTTCTCCGCCTAGAACGCGATCAAATGACGGCCCCTCCGCAAAAACAGGGCTGGTCGATGCGTTGAACTTGATATTGGTGCTCGGAGGCAAGTGAAACCTCCTCGGCTGATCAGATGGTTCAGATAGGTATTTCCAGTGACCTGTCACATTCGAGTTGGAAGGTAGGATAAAACCCCTCTTCTCCTGCTAGGTTACCATTCCGTGGCTGGAGGTTATTCGCTCGCTTCTATCACGCAAGACACCCTCTCAATGTTGTGTAACTCCACTCACCGCCCCAAGCTATCTTGGTTCTTCGCCCGGCTTTGCTGTGAACGAATTGTTTTGCAATCTTGGGGCACACATGTGCGCCTGATAAGGCAATATATTGGCTGCTGGCATCATGATGTGGGGGTTGTTTCTCAAACACCGGGTCAGGTGCGTGGTCCCAGACTTGGTTGCTCTGGGTACACACCTGATATGTTGACACCCAAGCCACAATCACTGGTCAGATCTTTCGATAAGTATGCCATGATACCCCGCACGCATAACCGTGCCGACAAGTATCCACTCTTCCGTATCTAGAACCAAAACCTCACATTCCCAAGCAAACTCATACGACAATGGCGACCCAACCCAAAATCCCTGCTCTGGCTGTAGCCAAGGGGGACGACGATAATACAGCGGATAAGTCCGATGATGTAAACTGCAAAATCAGCAGGAAGGCAATTCCCATTGTGAAGGTCGCGAAGACCGCCGTCACCACTTCACAGGTAAGACTTGCACGGATCCTATGTCTGGCATTGCTTGTGGGCTGACTCCGCTTGACATCAAGTAACTGGTCCGAGCTGTAGTGGGACATAAGTCATGTAACGATGCGAATGGGAGAAATGGGTCGATGGAGATAGAGTGGAACAATAGATTGTGCGTGCTGCTGAGATAGTCTGTAGCATAGCTTCATCTACAATTATGTGGAAGCAGATTATCAAAATCTCGCGTTGTCACGTCTTTTTGATCCTTCGTGTTGATGCCTGCGTGTTTCTGGTAGAGCCTCAACGACTCCTTTTCTGCCTCCTCGTCCACTGGTCTGCCGCGATTTTGTTGGTACACGACGTAGTAATGCATTGCCCTTGCTAAGGCCCGTTCCGAGTTGGGCAGTCCGCGCAAGATTGCTACGGACTGTTCTTGAAAGTTGCTGGAACATGACCAACACGTCAGTGATGTGCGTGGGCAATGGCGGGGTAATTTCTCACATTGCATTCTCGGTGAGACCCTTCATCTTCAGTATTCTGGCATAGTTGTGTAATGCCAATGCGGTTGCTTCGTGTTGCCCGTAGAGCTTTTCTCGGATGTCCAGGGCTTTGAGACAGTAAGATTCGGCGTCATCCAAACGGTTTTGAAGACGTCTGATCCTCCCTAGCGCGGTGTAACAACTAAATGCAGCAAACCAGTTAGCTGGCTATGTGATGAGCATCATAATATGCGTCGCCCGTACTTTGATAAAACGACGCTCTCTGGGTCGTGGACCTGTTGACAAAGCTCTGTCGATTTGATGGCCGCCTCCCATGCTTCGTCCAGGCTCCCCATGACTGTCAAAACTAACGAAAGAGCCCCAATCGAAGATGCCAGGTTGTCACGGTAGTCCTCGGGATTTTGAACCGTCTCAAGCCATTTTTCCATCATGTTGAGGGAGTCTAGGATGGCACGGTATGCCTCTTCCACGCGACTGAGACCAAGGTAAGCAAACCCCGCATTCTTCAAGATGTAAATCATTTCTAGGTCGGGCCGGCCGGCCTTCTCTCGCAGTTTAATGGCATCAAGGAAATGCCCAAGAGCACAGTCAAAGTGACCCTGCTTAAGGTGAAGTGCGCCCAAGGAGTTCACAGTGTCGCTAAGCAAAGACTGGAATCGTTCAGCCTGCTCACCGTGTTCCAGTGATAGAGTCGGTGTGCTTGTTGTAGGGCCTGCAGTTGTCGTGGTGGTGGTATATCTTTCATCCCCGCCCGAAAACATCTGTAATGCTCGCTGGGCTACATTGATGGCGGCCTGAAGAAGGACCTGGGCTTCCGGAAGAGCTCCACGCTCTTGCAGGTACCTGAAGACGGATCAGTGCCACTGGGCATTTTCATCTTTGATCCAGGGCTTACCATGATGCCCTCTCAAAAAGCTGGCCTAACGTAAGCTGTGCTTCAGTGTTCTCAGTCGTAGGTGGTAACGGACATAGCTGGAGAAGGCGTTGAACGTGGGGCAATGCCTCGCCACATTGTTTCCACGCGTGCATCAGTCGATCATTGTAACCGTATTTAGGGAAGAATTCATCAACGCAATCAAGAACCAACTTGAAGAGGTCTTCCTTCTTGCTGTGAGAAAGCCTTTGAAGTATGGTTGCTTGAATTAATCGATGCATCGAGTATGTGTTACTCCTCCCGGCTTTCGAAATCAGCGAATGTTCTAGCAGCGTCAAGAAGCCACTGCGTATCCTGTATGTAGTTAGCAAGGAGTTCTAGGTGGCGATGATTGTGCTGTCTACTCTCATAGCAGCGCAGCGCTCTTTTTCTTCTGTCACAGATGGCCTTACTCGGTCACTGTCCCAAAGATTCCGCGGAGCTTGTCATGCTTGCTCAATATCACCAAATCCTCGGGTATGCTGTCTGGGTCGAAATAGGCGAATACCTGAGCCAAACTCAGACAGGGAGGGTCGAGAGACTGAATTGCGGCATCCCAACATGAAGCAACCTCGGCTTGGTGGTAATAGTCCGCCTGCACAAGTCTGTTCGATTCGGATTGAATGCTAACAAATGACTCCGGAGACGAAAACCGGCAACGCGCATCTACCAGGCTTAGGTGTAGAGTCAGAATATGGCGAACAACTTGTGCCAGTGCTAGCGGAAGTCCACCGCAGGCAGCGCTCAGTGTCGCCGCATCTTCTGAAGCATCTGGTGAACCATGCAAAGATTCTGGTGGGATGTTGGAAAGTATAAAGTCGGCTCCCTCTTGGAGACTAAAACATCTAAGGTGCAGAAAAGCTGATAGTGGCGGCTGAATCAGATTCTGACTCCTTGTCGTCGTTAGGATAGACCCTCGTGCGCCCGTGGGCCAGTAATCACTCAGAGCGGTAAATGATTCAACATTGTCGAGAATTAACAGCCAAGATCGGCCTTGCAGTCAGGGTTCTCAGTCAGCTGTTTGGAATAAGATTGTAGAGCTCATACGTACTTGTAGCCCTGAACCACCGCTTTGTCGCTTCCCTAGCAGACCCAAGTGAGCCCTGGTTACCTGAACGGTCAACCACACCTACTTCGACAGCAATATCCTCGTAACCTTGTGCGATTTTGACAGCCCCGTCGGCCGAGATCCAGAAAATGGCGTCAAACTCAGAAAGCCTGGTGTAAGCAAATTGAAGGGCGAGCTGAGACTTTCCAACTCCACCCTCGCCGACAATGCTGAAAATTCGCAACTGGCGGTAGGTAGTAGCTGATTCCTTGGGAACAAGCGCATCACTTAGCTGTTGTAGCTCCATCTGACGACCGAAGAAGCATGGGTTGGCGAGATATGGTATCATCCGGTATTGTGGGCTGGAGCCTGTTGGAACCCCGTCAGCAGGGGATGCCGTGGCTGACGGCGTGCACATCGCAGACATGCTTGCAAGGATTTCCCGGTAACCCCTGCTGGTTAAGTCATGCGAGAGATTGTGAAGGGCGACGTTTGCTTCCGAGTCAATCCAGTGTGTGTTTTCGCGGATGGTTGCGAGGAAGCGGGCGAATTCAGCTTGAAACTTATTCTGCTTTCGCCACCTCAGGCTTATGCCCAGGATGTTTACTAGGGAGTGTGTAATGATGGTTGTCAGTGCCACTATGCGAGAGAGACGTTCAAAGCACTTGGCAATCAATCAGTTGCTTTACAGGTCCGAACCCAAACGCTCGTAATCCCAACAACGTACCTATTGGATTCCGACTAAAAAAGACCGCGGCATGCAAAAAAAACTGTATCAAGTCGCGGTACAAGTTGCAGATGGCTTTTTCGATGCGTTTGGAGATGACGAGGAGGTTTGCAAAGCTTTGGATGCGTGGGAGATGCTTCGCGATATGGTCGAGAATGTCTGCAACGTGTTCGAGGTGCCTCTTGTGCCGGAGGGCTAGCTTTGGCCGTAACCACAAAATGATTAGCAACTTTTCGCAAAAGCTGACGATGTGGAGAGCATTAAAAAGGCGATCCTGAGATCCCTTCACAGCACCGGGGTAGAGAATATTACAAGCAACCTAGGTGTTCAAAGTAGAAACGCAGGTACTCACCTCAAGCAGGACATAAATGGATCCCCAAATAAGCGCAGAAATCTCTGGATTTGACTGCACGTAAATGCTGACGGATTTGGAGAAGAAATTCAACTTTTGGAAAGTGGAATCGAGCCTATCGAGCAATTGGGGGAGCGATCGATTCTTATACTGGGCGCTGCGGCGGAAGAGCTCGGGAGCAACGTCATCTACGGCCCGCACCGCGTGTAGCCTTTGGAACTGATCTGGCGACAACGCGCACTTGAACTCGCTGAGAGCGTTGTCCCAAAGACTCTGGAGAATGGTCTCTGTGTTCATGCTTGGCGTCTTGCTTGACATCGTAGTGATTCGAGAGGGCCCTGAGATGTGGGTGAAGTCCGCCTCTTCAAACCTCACTTGGCTAACATTCAGGAACGTGATACTTTGCGTGGGTTTACTCTTGGCAAATAACGAGGCAAGTTGGAGTGTCTTGCGCGCCCAGGAGTTGCAGTTAGCCGGGTCTTATATTCTAACTGAAAACCGACCGTTTCACCCCAGATTCCTTTTGCTGACCGAGCCGAATTTGGATGGGGGCACAAAATGGCGCCAGCACGCCCACCAGGTAGCGGGTACTTTTTTGTCAGTTATTGTTGTGTTGTCACCGACCGCCCTAAAAACCTGCCTGGATACATATTCCAGGTTGGACATGCAGGAAACGAATGCTGGCGCTGCTCGATCCCTGCTGTGTAACACGGGGTATTGTGGCAGTGAGGGGTTCAGTTCGTGCTTCCATGTGTACCCAATGTGCCGCCCCAAAACCCATTAACCCCGCCTTCGTTTTACTCCCACTGTCTCTACCATCTCATCTACGGCTTCATTCCATGCTACCTTTGCCCTGTCATTAACTCTGTACTTCATACTCTACCGCCTTGATCATCTCCCTTGTACATCTAACTAGCCACGTACTGTTAAGACGCCATGGTCGATACAGAGAGAAAGTTGCTCGCAGAGGATGTCCATCCTATCTGTTATACGATCCGTTTAGAACCGGATTTTCTCAAGCAAAACTTCCTTGGAAGGGTTGACATCAAGTGCGGACGCCCTATTTTGTTGTTTGCGACTAAGCTCATCACCATGGGCTACTAACATGGTTTGCCCTCAAGTTGCAACGTTGTTCGGCCGACTCAGGTTATCCAGCTGCACTCGAAACTCATCTCTATCACCGCTGCAAGCCTCGAGTGGGAGGCAAAGCACTGGGACATCTTGAACTCGCTCAGGTACATTTCTTCCCTCTCTGAAAGCAACATCGTTCTAAAACACCGGCTAACTCCAACATTGGTACTCAATTAGATATGTCGAGGATGACGACTTGGTCGAGATTCAGGTTCGAGAAGATCTGCCTGCTGGCGCCGAAATTGTCATTACTTTGGAGTATACTGGGAACTTCAAAAAGAATTTAGAAGGCCTCTACTGCTCCGGATACAAGACCGCAGATGGAAAAGCACATGAACTGGCCGTGACGTTCTTAGAGCCTACCTGTGCCAGACAGGCAAGTTATCATCCGATCTTCTCCTCATTTCTAGTTTTGTCCCTAACGATCTGGCAGGTGTTCCCATGCTTTGACGAACCGAACCGCAAAGCTGAATTTGCTATCTCAGCAGTCGTTGACGCATCTTTTCTTTGTGCTTCCAACATGCCGATTGAGCGAGAAGTGACTGTTTCAAAATCGAAGAAGCTGGTCATCTTCCAGAAGAGCCCGCTCATGTCAACATATGCAAGTAATGGTCGCAAATCCCTCCAACCGCCAGATCGGCTAACTTCTTGTCTTAATGCTGGCAGCTTGTCGGGCTCGTTGCTGGTAACCTTTCTCGAGTCGATTCCACCAGCAGCCGAATTCCACTCTCTGTTCTCTGCCCCAACGGATCTGAGCGGCAAGCCAGCTTTGCCCTAGAGTTAGCCTCTGATGCCCTCACCTTCTTCGAGACACTTTTTGACGATCGGTATCCCCTCCCGAAGCTTGACCTCGTGGCTGTGCCCGACTTTTCGTCTGGGGCTATGGAGAATTGGGGACTCATCACCTTCAGAACGAGTCAGCTGCTCATAGACACCGAGAATTCCGCGCTTGACACAAAACAGGCAATCGCCCGAACTGTTCTGCACGAGATTGCCCACTCCTGGTTCGGCAACCTTGTGACAATGAAGTACTGGGATGGACTCTGGCTCAAGGAGGGGTGTGCCACCCTACTGGCGTGGTATGCCTCCGACAAGCTATTTCCCAGCTGGCACTCCTGGGACACGTTCATCATGGACACACTCCAAGCAGCTCTTGAGTTGGATTCACTAGAGAGCAGCCACCCTGTGGAGTTGGTGGTGAGGGATGCAACAAAGGCAAAGCAGATGTTTGACCATATCTCCTACAAGAAGGGCTGCTGCATCCTCAAGATGCTTCTTGAAGACCTGGGCGAGGAACGCTTCTTCCGGGCCCTCGGACTGTACACGCGGCGGCACAAATTCGGAAACACAAGGTCAGAGGACCTCTGGCGTGCATTCCAGGATTGTGGTGACGCGACGGTGCCGGACAGAATGAGGGTTTGGACCGAAGAAACGGGTTTTCCAGTTATCCTGGTCACAGAGGAATACAACAATGCCGATAAGACTTCTGGGGAGGTCACCGCCCTAAGACTCCGTCAGGAGCGCTTTCTGGTGTCCGGAAAACACCGCGGCCCGTCCTCCAACAGTTTGGTCTATCCGCTTCGTGTCTCTGTTCGTTCGGACACCGGTATCGACGTGTACGGTATGGATGAGCAGGAGATTGTCATCCCTGTGCGAGCCAAGACACAGTTCTTGAAGGTCAATGCGGACCATCGGGGCTTTTTCCGGACGTCTTACACGCCGCGGCATCTCCAAAAGCTAATCAAAGCAGCTCAGGCTACGGGTAATAGTCAACTACCATTACGCGACTGCATCGGCTTACTGGCAGACATCTTAGCTCTCACTACGGCAGGCATTAACAAAACCAGCGAACTGCTAGACATCTGCTTTGGTTTTCGGTCAATCACACCGTTTTCAGTGTGGCAGGTAATTGACAAGAGTCTCACGAAAGTCCTCTCCGTTTTCAAATATGAGGACGCTGCACTAAGAAAAGCCCTAACAAAAGCGGCAGCCGACATTTTCGGATCCAAGGCGCAGCAGTTGGGCTGGGAAATGTCGGTTGACGACAACGAGCGCCAGGCGGCTTTCAAAGCCTCTATGTTTAGCGCAGCTGGTTTGGCCGGTGACGACGAGTGAGTGTCCTGAAGAACTGTTATGAAGCGAAATGAAAGTAACATATCGAACCACGAAGGGTGGTGAAGGAGGCAAGGCGACTGTTCGCGGCGCGCATAGACGGCAATGAGGACGCCATCTCTCCGCAGCTCCGGTGGGAGGTGTTTGTCATCGTGATCACCCATGGGGGCCAAGCAGAGGCTGAGGCGTTGCTGAGTCTCTGGAGAACTTCTCCAAACGACGATGAGCGGTACCTCGCGCTTGAGTGCCTGGGGCGCGTGAGCGATGCCTCATTGGTGAGATGGGCGCTAGGACTCGTTTTCACCGACGATGTCAAAGACCAAGATGTACGTGTCCATTGCAGACAAAAGCCGGCTCCATGACCGTCCAGCATTTTTCCCGGTTACTAACCCTCGAGTATCTAGATATTCCTTCTCTTCTGGCTGATGGGATCGTCTGCACATGGCGCTAGCGAATTATGGGAATGGACAAAGGCAAATTGGGCAACAGTCGAACAAAGATTGCCTGCAAATATGCAGGCTCTGATCCTAGGTCTTGTATTGGAAGGACTGAACACTTCGTCTCAGTTAGAAGACGTCAAGGCCTACTTTGCCGGCCGCGATACGAGGGAGTATGATCAAACTCTAGCTCAGAAAATAGAGGGTATAGAGACGCGGATGAAATGGGTGGAACGCGATGTGGGCGATGTTGGGGTATGGTTGAAGAGTCATGGATATTGGGAGGAGCGTGACTGAGATTTGGAGGTGTCTGCAGGTAGGTAACTCGCCGGAGATTGGTTTCATAGTCCGCCACGGTTGAACAGGCCATAAATAAAGGCGTGGTTCAGTCGCCTGCTTGCGCTCGTACCTACTTTGATAAGGCGCAGGAAAGTGCATTGTGGGGGACATTCAAGGTGTAAACTGGTAAAGAGAGGAGCGATACTGAAGAGCACTTGGTCTTTCCTTCTCTAGGTACGTTCAGTCACCAGGTTGCCCTGAAATCTGAACCCCACAGCTCTCCTTCGGACCCATTCAACCTTTTCCAGGTTGCTCTCCAGATTTCTCGCCTCAAGCAACGACCACAACCAGGACAGCATTGGTATCCCATCTCCGTTTATACGTCTCCTTCATCAGACGCACGATAATTGCAACACAAACCGACATCGCCACCACTACGATCTTGGGATCCTGCCCCACTCTCGTCACGATCGAAGAAGAAAGTGTTGCAGAGAACTTCGGTGTCTAGTCGGTGAGTCGGTGTGTAATTCTTCGTGCTGTTTCTCTTCCCCTGATCTCACGTTTTACCCCGACTCCCGTGACTATACCCAACTGACCCAAGCCGGCAGCATGCAGCACGCTCCACGATGGCCATGGAAGTCGAGTCTTCAGCCCCCCTGTCTGTCGGGACTGATAACACCGATGATTTGGGACTCACTGATGAGGCAATCCACCAGATGATAGGAAACTTGGTGTTGCAGCGCTACGGATTCGCCTCGGGCTGGTATGAGTTCGAAAACGGCCAGTTCGAACTTACCCTTCACTATCCTGAGCTGACAACCGAGACATTGACGAACTTCATCTTATGTGACAACGTCACTGGCAACTCGTGCTGGGCCGTGCTCCATTTCGACTTCGAGACGAGGACGTGCCACCTTTACGACCCGACCCATAAGGAAGGCCGCATGACCGTCCTGGAACATCGAGCGAGGTCTTATGTGTCAAAGGACCTCGAGTACTACAGTGGCATGGACGACATCCGGGACTTTAGCACCTGGCAGTGGAAGAATCACGCGTGCCCACAACAAAGGGCCGCCGGCGAGGCTAAGTCTCATCGCATCGACATGCTGGTGATCAGTGCCTATCTTGTTGCAGGGGTGGATCTGCCCTTGTGGTACGACGCAAAGTATTAGGGGAGGGTTTTGCAGGTCTTTAGGTGCGATGCCATCGATTATGTACCGATCGACGAGTGGGACATGCTGTCTTTGTTCGATGACGGTGACAAATTCACAGAAACAAGTGTGGATGATAATGATGAAGCCGAGCTCGAAGAGGCGAAAATGCGGGGCTTGCGTGCTCGGGAGGCGGAGCATGTTATGAGAACGCTCACAACACGCTCCTCCCAGACTATCTCGAAGCGCAAAGGGGACGCAAACATCTCTTCAAGAGTACAGTCGTGGATTGCCAGTTGCTGTAATGAGGGAGAAAACCTTGCAGTGTTGATTGCCAACAGTCATTTCAAAGACTTCGTGAAAGATGTCCTGAACTGCATGGAGGATGGTAAAGAAAGACGGGAATTCAGCAGCATGGATGAGACCCTCTTGGAGGGCGAGGTTATATTGCAACGCTTGTCAAAGATACTGCTGGAGTTGGAGAGGACTCGCAAGGCCTGGGATTCGCGAGTTCATGATCAGCAAGCAGATGGATGATGGATTACAGTCAAATGCCTTGTTTTAGAAGCGTTTAGGCATGGGAGGATTTGGCAATTGGTAACAGGGTTACAGGACCACAGAGGTAGTTAGCGTTTAGCGATAATGCAGTAGATCTTAAGCCTTTCGGCCTTCTAGTTGTGTCACTCCGGATCCTGTTTCTCCAAGAGACATCTGCAAGTCCACCACTTGTGGTTAATCTCCCGTACTGTAGTAGGTCATGTGGGTGTTGGGAGGTGGTAAATGATAGATATAGGTATGTGACGGATGAAGACGTATTTTCTTGGGTTCTCTTGGTCAATGTGACCGTGTGTCCTACATGAGTCTGCCTGCGTATGCCTGGGTTTGGATCGGATGCAACAGCTGCAACTTACCGAGAGATCGTGTTCCCTACTCCGAGCAACGGTGCGAGGGTGCAAACCGGCAGGGGAGAAGCAGGACTCGCAGGACCATGTGTGTGTCACCAGATGGACATTGATCATGTTTTCTGCTGTCTCAGATCTGGCAATTTATCTCTCGCGGGGTTGACTAGGTAGGTAGATTGTCTCCGGCACCTTCGAGGCATCTTCAGATTGAGCCTCGGTGCCGGGCGTCCTACTTACGGCCCCGGAGGGTAGAGTCCGGGGATAAGTGGAGCTTGACGGAGAAGCAACTGGCCGCATTCCGACGTTGGTATCCGGGGGGTTTTAATCTACCGGAGGGGGAAAGCGGAGTGTTTCTTTTTTCTTTTTTCTTTTGGCTGGGTTGGTTGGTGAACCACCCGGTTTGACCGTTGATGATGACTGCAGGGAGGGTAAAACCGCACGAGTGGGGGTTTGCAAAAATAGAGATGGGATTGTGGGGGGTGGGTGGTCGGAGTCTGGAGTGACGTGACTTTGTGTAAGGTTGTGTGTGTGTGTATGTGTGTGCTGCTTGCAACTCGAGCCGGGCTTTTTGCGGAGCCAGAGAGACGAGTCGACTTTGTGGAGCTGTGACACTGTGGTGATGTTGTGAGATGTCAGTGTTTACAACATTTTGGGCCCTGGGGTAATGTAGGGTCCAGCGAGACATTGGACGTTGGACATGTTTTTGGTCCCATCTCAACTCGTGAAAAAATTCCCCTGGATTTGGGACTGTGCCACATGTGCCATATTCGGCGCCCAACAGGTTCAGATCACAACAACAAAGAAGATGATGATACCTGACTTGGTTGGTTGGCCGCTCGGATCGGGGCGTTGCCGGGTCCGCTGTCCGAGCAAGCCGCAATCTGGCCTATCAAAGTCAGGAAGGCTGCTTTTGCCAAATTTGCGGTGTTGGTTTGTTCTTTGACGTTGGTGGAATATCATCCTTCGGAAAAGACGGGGCAGCCGATGATGGGAATGAGTCAGCAAAGCGAATGGGAATGCTGCTTTGGGTGATATCTCGGCCTGAACCGCCAGATGCTGAGGCGCAGTGCAGGAAAAGAATAAGAGTGCATATTCGTCCACAGCCTCGGCGTGGTCGTCACCTGTGACGGAAAAGCTTCCGAAGAATCTTCGTCAAAGTTCCATCAGATAATTATGGCGTATACATTCGTGATCATTATGGAAGGATTCTGGAATTTCAACCCGATGCAACGTCTCGGTCTGCTGAGATGCAATGATGAGACCAGCGCAAAGTGAGGAGGAGAGGTGCAAACAAGACTTTTCCAGCCGCACCGATCTGCCCCTGGCGGCATCTTGGCTAACACCGAGACCGAAGTGTTGGGACTTGGAGCACTTTTTAGGGATGCAGCTGAGGCAGCATTGCAGAAGGAGGCTCTTGGCACGACTGCCGTTTGCAAAACATGTCTGTTTCAGTGGCTCCAGTCACACATGGCTGCCATCCCCGCCATTGTTATCAATCAGTTCCATTCCATCAACACGCCCTTACTAACACGTCCCAGTCGGTCCAAAATTCCTCCGTTTGATCGCTTACCAATTCCTTCCGGCAGTCTACCCACAGAAAATGTCCGCTTCTTTGACAACTTTCCGGCGCACACGTCAACAGCACCGTTTTCTTTGACCTTGGAGCCCGAATCTACGGATACCAGCCCCACGTTCGGTGACACCTTGCACTTGCCATAGGCCCAAGTCGCTCAAGTCCCGGACTTCTTGTCTCGGGGACCTGCAAGCCGGCAGACCTGCCTCTGCCCTTCTCGCGATGCCCGTCTCTTTAAGGCCCCCAAGATGTCTTGGTATCAAGCCACATCGATCATGGGTCGGGGTGCGGTTCAATTCCTATCTCCAGTGGTACATTTATCTCCGGTCCGCTGAGCTGACCCCGTTGAAGGCACAGCTGCCAGCTTACCTACGCTCGGCTACTTTCCCCTGCTGCTAAAAGTCCCATGCGGCACCTGGTGCTTTTTTCTTTCACAGTAGCCTGAGACTCTAGAAAATATAACAACGTCACTATCCCGCCCTGAGATTTCGATCTCCTTTTGTCTTACCCTGATACTATCTCCACGTTCCCCACCAACCTCAACGACTTCCATCTGTTTTCAACAACCCACATAACAGTCAATAACCATTGGGAACCACAACATGGCCAGTAATTCACTGGACAAGCCAGGGGCTGAAGGCCTGGCGGCCGAGTCGCAGGCCCCTACCGTCGCCCCGAGCTCCAAGAGCATATCAGACGACGAGAAGGCTTCCAATTCAGGTGATAAAACAGACATTGACGCCGGCTCTTCCACCGATACCACAGAAAAGGCTTCCGCCTCCAAGCAACCGCAAATTACCACAGAGGCAGCCGACAATGAGAAGGCGGGCAGTATTCTTGCCAAACACCCTACTGCTGTCTCCCAAGCTGGCAGCAAGAAGCTCGAGCCTTCCAAGACAAGAGAAGATGGCGAGGAGTACCCGACAGGCATCAAGCTTGCCGCCATCGTCACTGCTTTGTGTCTGAGTGTCTTCCTCATGGCGCTTGACAACTCTATTATTGCGACCGCCATCCCCAAGATTACGGACGAGTTCAAGAGTTTGCCGGATGTGGGTTGGTACGCCAGTGGTATGGTTCCATCACCCCCCTTTTCTCCGCACAAGTCAACAAACACTAACAAGGGTTTCCAACAGCCTACCTCCTCACCACCGCCGCCTTTCAGCTCCTGTTTGGCCGCTTCTACACCTTCTTCTCCATCAAATGGGTCTACCTCATCGCCATCTTCATCTTTGAGGTCGGGTCCCTCATCTGCGCTGTCGCCAACAGCAGCGTGACACTTATCATCGGCCGCGCCATCGCGGGCGTCGGTGCGGCTGGTATCTTCTCCGGTGCCCTGACGATCCTGGCCTATTCCGTCCCCCTTGCCAAGCGCCCGATTTACACGGGTGCCATTGGCAGCATGTACGGCCTCGCCTCCATCTCTGGCCCTCTGATGGGCGGCGCCTTCACCGACCACGTCACTTGGAGGTGGTGCTTTTACATCAACCTGCCCATCGGTGCGGTGGCCATCGCGGTCATCATCTTTATCTTTCCCGACCCCAAGAGGGAGATCAAGAACAATGACACGTTGCGGCAGAGGATCATGCGGTTTGATCCGTTTGGGACGATTGTGTTTATGCCGGCGATCATCTGCCTGTTGCTTGCGCTTCAGTGGGGAGGGACGCAGTATGCGTGGAGCAACTGGAGGGTTATTTTGTTGTTTGTCTTGTTTGGGGTGTTGATTATTGTTTTTGTGGGGGTGCAGATTTACCAGGGGGATCTGGCGACTGTTCCGCCGAGGATTGTCAAGAAGAGGAGCGTGTGGAGTTCGGGGTTTTTTATCATGATGATTGGAGGGGCTTTCTTGGGAGCGGCGTATTATTATCCGATTTGGTTCCAGTCGGTGAAAGATGCGACGGCGGTGGGGTCGGGGATTATGAACCTGCCTATGTTGATTTCGCTGGTGTTGGTTAGTGTTATGGCCGGGGCGGCGGTGACGATTTGGGGGCAGTATGTGCCCTTTATGATTGCTTGCTCGATCTTGTCGAGTATCGGGTTTGGGTTGAGCACGACGTTCACGCCGGATGTGGGAGCGGGGGCTTGGATTGGGTATCAGATTATTATCGGGGCGGGAATCGGGATTGGGTTTCAGCAGCCGTTGATGGCGGTGCAGACGGTGTTGAGCATCGAAGATGTGCCGACGGGGGCGAGCTTGATCATCTTCTTGCAGACGCTGGGGGCGGCGTTGTTTGTGGCGGTTTCGCAGAATGTGTTTACGAATAAGCTGGTGGAGAATGTTGCAAAGTATGTGCCTGATATGCCGGATCCGATGACGATTCTGCATGTTGGGGCTACGAGCGTGGAGAATGTGGTTGCGCCGGAGAATTTGGAGGCGGTTACTTGGGCCTTCAATGATGCGCTGACGCAGACTTTTATGGTGTTTACTGCTTTGTCGGCGATTAGTATTCTGGGGGCGGTGTTTGTGGAGTGGAATAGTGTCAAGGGGAAGCCGGTGGAAATGGGGATGGCTTAAGGGGTGGTGTTTGGGGTTGGGTTTGGGGTTGGATATAGTAATCTTTGTAATATTTTCTTTCTGTGATATCTAATAGACGGAAGGGCTCATCATCACGGGGAACAAAGGGTTAGATGAGGTGTTTTAGGGATTGACTGGCAATACTTTGATACCAACTATGAAGATACAATGAATCTCAACTTTTGCAATCGACATTACTTGCCTTCTCTGAGAATCAGCAATCCTTCTGCTTTCACTTCTCGTGCTTTTCCTGACTTCTATTCTCCTCTGACTCTTCTGGTCCATCGCGTTGCAATACGGACAGTCTCGTTCCCACTCGTTTATGTCCTCTCTCTCTCCTTACTGCCCTTCTCAAAATCCGTGTCGTCGATCTCCAGATGTAGCAGTGAAAACTTCTCACCAAGTAAAGTCTGCAGTCGAATGGGTATTTGATCTAGCAATATCATAGTCAGTTACTCATGAAAAGGTTAAAGCGCAAATATAGGGGTAACAAGTGTGCATATTGACAGCGTGAAAGCCCAGTTCCTGACAAATGGAATTTTCACTGTAGTCCAAGCCAGTGCCCAGCATTTGATAGTTCCAACACAGCCATTTGATGTAGGAAGCTAGTCCGTTTTGTCTAACCCCCCTGGCTGATTCAAAACGCTGTTTCCCAAAAGCGTCTAGCTGATGGCTGGGGCTGTGTTTACAGGCGCGGATGGTCGCCCTGAAAACCAGACAACCGTTGTTCGTGTTGACCACCACACCTCATGACTTTTCATCCATACATAACTGGAGACAGCCATTACCGCCTTGTTGATCACTAGAGCCAGGGACGCCAACGCGATGCCGATTCGCCTCGAGTTTGGAGTCCGAGACTGCGGACATTGGACAGCGCCTTTCCAAGACTCTATCAACTTTGCAACCCTCCAAGCGCAGGCTGTGGACTGCAGATCATGTGCAACTCTATTAGACTGGATTTCATCGGCACACGCATCATGTCATGACAGCGACACAAGCCATCTGCCACTCATGTACGCGAAAACCAGTTGGCCCTCCTATTGGAGAGCGGGTGGCCGCTGGGTTGGCTTGAGTTGTGTGCGGGGCGCTTGGTTTACACTGAAGTTCATCCGGGATCTTGGCTGGATTCTGTTTCTCTGCGGCCTCATTGCCATCAGTATTGGCGCTATCCCCATTCTCGGTATCCTCTTGGTTGTCATGGCGGTGCTCACGACACTCTGTTGTTGTGGATGTTGTTGCTTGTACAAAAGCGCACTGCAGATGATTTTCTATAGGGTACCAAGACGATATTTTAAGAGGGACACTTTAGGGGGGCATTAGCAAAATCTTAGGGGGGCATTACCCAGGTAGGGGTTAGGGTTATAGCTGCAATTTCCCACCTTTCAATTGCTCCCAACACTCAATTGCTCCCACAAACGCCTTGCCTTGGCTTAAGCCTTTAAAAGTAGCCGTAATACGACTTTTATTTGAATAAAGAGCTTAAATTCGTGATTTTTAACGGTGTAGGTGGCTTTCCACGGTGTAAGTGGCTTTCCACGGTGTAGGTGGCTTTCCACGGTGGGTGGCTTTCCACGGCATGGGCAGTGTTGGTCGTTGTCTTTGGCGCATAGCAAGGCAGGCATGGAAAACACTAAAAAAGACGCGACAGACTGGGCTAATTGTGGTTGTATTTTCCTGTATATAAAGTTGTATGGGAATTAGGTGTAAATTTAATCTTCCGATGTTTATATTGTCTTTAAAAGTGGTGGTGTTGTTAGCTGTTAGTTGACGGCGATGTCTGTCATGACCGGAATCCCCATATATAAGTAGGCCTAATGCCCCCCTAAGATCTGGGTAATGCCCCCCTAAAGTGTCCCTTTTAAGAACATTGCCTGGCTTTGCGATTCGATTAGAGTATCCATTCCCAGGATGCTTGGCAGCGATATTGGCCGTGAAGAGGGCAAGGTAGCCCCCCCTATTTGGACTGAACTTACTTATCAACAACGTTGCATGTATACGAGACATGGCATCGTAGATCGTGAATCCGGCATCAGTCATGGGTTGGAGCTCGACATCAAAAAGCTGAGCATAGAGAAAATTCCACTTGCACACCCAACGTTTCGATTTCCACGGGGATCATCTTGCATCCGTATTTCGTCTGCCCCAACGTCTGGGGATGGCTCTGAGATAGGGTGCAACATTTACCAACGCACATACAACCCCCGTGGGTTAGTCGGGTCTTTGGTTTATTTTGCCCCGAGGATAGGGCAAAGAGAAAACCACCCCACCGATTTCTTATCACTTGCTGCCGGAAGACTGTGTCTGACAGCCTGTAAGTCATTTCCGCTGAGAAATCCTTTGGTTTGAGTATCTAACAGGCTCCATTCAGGGCACCGAGAACGGGAACGATGGAGGGCCATGAGGTCGCGACTTTGGGTCAGTGCTGCCAAGCTGCCGGGACAACAATACGACCATATCAACGTGTTGACCACAGATCTTGCTGTATCGGCCTCGAGCAGGATCGCAACAGTTGGGGAACTTCTTCCTACGAGGGTACTTGACCTCGGAGTGAGTGGTACTTCTAACATCGATAATCTCACCGTGTCAGCGGTTCGAAAGATGTTAGCAACGTCAAAAGTCAAAGTGATCACAACACCACCAGGAGCACGCGGACATTATCTTGCTCTAAGCCACCGCTGGGGCGACGACGAGGAATTCAAGCTTACAAAGCCTTCTCTCTCATCGTTCCAAGATGACGGAGTGCCGTTTTCGAAAATACCAAAGACGTTCCAAGACGCTCTGGTGGTAACCCGACTTCTGCGGCATCGGTACTTGTGGATCGATGCATTGTGCATCGTGCAGGACGATGTTGACGACTGGGCTCGTGAATCAGCGCGGATGGCTGCGGTATACAGCCATGCCTCCTGCACCATCTCGGCTCACACTGCCCGAGACAGCAACACCGGGTTCTTGGACGCCAGTCTGAACCCTCCTCCGACGTTGGTGTTGCGTTCACCAACCTACTTCTTCAACCCCCATCGCACCATCAGCCATCTAACCCTCCTGGACTCCTTTGCCAATCAAATAACTGGAAGCTTTCTCAACCGACGGAATTGGGTGTTCCAAGAACGGGTTCTGTCCCGGCGACTATTGCATTTTGTGCAACACCATACTTTCTTCGAGGACGCAGCTGGTTTCATTCCCGATGATGTTGTACCAGGAAACACACTTCTTCGTCGCCCAGAGGACAGCAAGTGGTCTGTGACGGACTCATTCCAGGGCTTTGTGTACTGGTATCGGCTGGTCGAGAAGTACTCCCGGTGCTCCCTGACTTACGAAAAGGACCGGCTGCCTGCAATTGCTGGTCTTGCACAGAGCTTTGACGAGATGAATGATCCTGGAGGATACATGTTTGGTCTGTGGGAAAAGTTGGTTCATCTAGGTTTGCTATGGATTAACGGAAGTGGGAGACCAGTTGGGGTGGATGGTGGAAGTGTCGTTGCGCAAGGGACCTACCACATGGCCGATAGGCTGACTCTTAGTAGTCAAATTTCCAACGAGATGGTTTCAGGGGCTTGGTTTGCTTCTGGTGAGGAGAATATTGAGGACCAGAGCACTGCGGCTGCGAGTAGTGATGATGGCGATGGTGCCACTGAGAAGGACAGCAATAAGGGAGACAGCGATGTTGACGGCACACCAGTTCTGCCCTCGTGGTCTTGGGCATGTTGTCGAGGGCGCGTTGCTTACCCCAGCACACTCTCCGATGCAATGAGATCGGATCTCTTGGTGGTACGAGATGGTATACAGCTGGACTTCAACAAACTGCCAAGCTTCCACACTAGCACCACAGGCACCGGAGTTCTCTTGCTAGAAGGCACAGTGGTTGATCTGCCGCTTGTGCACGCTGAAGCCAGGAGAACCCCACAAGAGATGCCGTTTTTGGATTCTGGAATCAAGGGGCTGTACTCCCTGACATCAGATGGAAACCAGTTCGGGTCCTGGGTCTCCCTGGATAACCAGACAACTACCTCGGACGTCGTCGTGTTTTCCAAGCTGTCTTGTTTGCGAATTTGCTGGCACGTCGAAGCTGACAACACCTTTGTTTTGCGGTACGAGACGACATACTACTTTCTTTTGCTGGAGGGGGTCGGTGGCTCACCGGACATAAAACGATATCGGCGAGTCGGGATTGGTGCCACTAGAAGAGATCATTGGACAGGGCTTAGACACAGAAGGATAGAAATCGAGTAGATTACCTACATGACCACCCTTAAGTAAGCCGACTTCAGGGTGTTTGGATAGGGTCTGGAATCGGTTGATCTCACCAATGGTGGAGTTGAACCGACGGGAGATGTCTGTGTCCATGAACAAGGCAGACAGGGTTGATCCCAACAACAGCTTCTCCATTGTCTCCATTGATTCCGTCACAGTGACCTCTCCCAAGTTGTCTGAGCACACGTTCTCGTTGAGATGGGCGCAGTCAACAAATCGGCGAACAAACGCCAATAGTCAACCCGATTGACCGGTCTTCATCGATTTGCAATTGCATTATTAGACGGGTAATGTCTGGGATACCAGCCACCACCTTTCTTCTAGCTCCGAGACAGATCAGTCGACCCAGCACAGACTTGCTGTCTGTCATCTGGTCAGAGAGGAGCTGTGGCATCGCAGGACTAATCCTCTAGGAAGGTCAGTAAAGTCCAATGCGAATCATCACGATGGATACGCTATCAAATGTCAAACGACCGAGTGACTTCGGCACAAGCCCACGTTCCCAATTCCTCTGCCACAGCGGGAATATCGTGGCAATGGGGTTAGTAAACCCAGCCATCACCGAACCCCATGTCTCGCCCGAATGCCTATCGCCGCTGTTAGTAGACGCAAGGGGGTGTAAATGTAGACACCTACAGTCGACATATATCTACCCCATTCACTCGACGTCTGAGCAAACCCTTCCCTTTGGGAGTCAATCTACAAGATACTTTCAAGTCCAAACATCTTTTGACTGATGATTACCTGAATGAGCAATGACCCTTTGGCGCTTCATCACTGCGACCGCAGTAGCAGTAGCGACCCTCCTCAGCACCTTCCACGCCCTTGCATCACCTTCCCCTCTCCCGATTCCCCACACCACCACCACCACCACCACTACCTCACCTGCAACATGCAAACGCAATCCCAATCTTCAACGGCGACAGTCCCAAGCGCAACTTGGGGACCAACAAGCGACACACCCGATATGCAACACCGAGCACATCACCTCCATACTACGATCCCTCAACACCGCTGCCACCATCGAAAATGTGACCCCTGTCGCGGCGAACGGTTCTTACGGCGAAGGAACGTCCGATCCTCCATATCCTGTCGACCCTACCAATTTACCTGCGCTGTGCGCAGTCACCATCAAAATCGACCAGTCTGCCACGGCGAACTACCGCTTTGGACTTTTCTTGCCCGATGACCTTCCATCATCGACCAAGAGGTTGCTGGTAGTAGGGAATGGAGGCTTCTCAGGTGGCATTAACTGGCTTGACATGTGAGCACTTGCAAATGCCCCATACCACCACGCTCCAGATCAGAGAGCTGACACAGCAATAGGGCAGCAGGACCCCACCACGGCATGGCCGCCCTCTCGACCGACACCGGCCACAACTCGACCGCCATCGAAACCTCCTGGGCGAAAAACCACGCCGAGAAGAAGGAACTCTGGGGCTGGAGAGCAATGCATGGTTCCGTCGTGCTGGGAAAAGAGATCATCCGCCGATACTACGAACAACCCGACAACGAGAAACTCTGGACGTACTACAGTGGTTGTTCGACCGGGGGGCGGCAAGGATTGCGAGAACTTCAAGAATTTCCCGATAGCTTCGATGGCGCGCTGATCGGTGCGCCGGCTTGGTGGACTGGAAGGCTGAATCCGTTCTTGATGCAAGTTGGGCTGTACAACCTGCCTGCTGAGGACTCGAACCCGTATCATATTCCGCTGGAGAAGTTCTCGCTACTGGTTGATGAGGTTACGAGACAGTGTGATGGGGTAGATGGAGTCCAAGATGGTATTGTAAGCAGCCCCCACCAGTGTGAGTTTGATCTGGGGTCTTTGGTTTGCTCAGAGTTTGGGTCAAACTTGACAGAGTGCTTGACTTTTGAGCAGGCAGAGACGGTTAGGAAGGTGTATGAGGGGTGGCTATCCGAAGATGGGGAGTTGCTTTATCCTGGTTTGACCCTCAGCTCGGAGGACCAGTGGTGGATTGTGCTGGGAGGCAAGGAGCCGAGCCCTTTTGGACTGGGGTACATCAAAGACTTCCTACTTGACAATGACGGCAAGGAGTTTGACTGGGCTGGTATGTCGAGCCTTGGAAAGGATATTGTTGACAGGGCACAAAGCCAAGACCCGGGTCGTTCCTCTGCTAGGCAGTACGATATCTCCAATTTTAAGGACCGAGGCGGCAAGGTCATCTTGTACCATGGCTTGGCAGATGGGTTGGTACCGGAGAAGGGCTCCTGGTGGTATTACAATAAGACCATCGACACTTTTGGGGGCGATTTAGAGGGTGTTCGGGATTTTATTCGGTACTTCCAAATCCCTGGCATGGGGCACTGCTTCTCGACGCCGGATTGCAGGCCGAATGCACCGTGGAACATTGGTGGTGCTTTTCAGCCTGGACTTCTGGGAACTGACACTTGGTCAGTGCCTGGGTTTGAGGATGCTGAGCATGATGCATTGTTGGCGTTGATGGCATGGACTGAGGAGGGGAAGGCGGTCGACAAGCTTATTGCCACGACTTGGAAAGAGCCGACTGACCCAAGCACGGGTGTGTTGGGGCAGCGACCCATCTGCCCTTGGCCAGAGAAGGCTGTTTACGACGGGGTTGGCGATGTGAATGAGGCTGGAAGTTGGGAGTGTGCCATGGAAAAGGTGGGGCTGGTGTCGGAATTGCGGAGGCGGGTGGAGAGCTGAAAAAGGGCTGTGCGTTGCAAACAAGACTTCCGCCCAAAGACACTTTTTTTTCGAGTTCTCTAAATCTACTGTGTAGAATTCTTAGATCTACGGTGTGGATATCCGTGCCAACCACTTTGGGCAGCGTGTTAGCTGTCCTGCCACAATGTCAGCCACAGGCAGTTTTTGCAGCAATGGGCATCGCAAAAAGACAGGAAAATCCTGTATTTCAGACCGATTCATGTGAGCGCATTTGAACGGTATAAAACTGAGGTCTTCGATATGGCCTGGGGTGTTTAAAAGTGGTGGTTTTCTTAGCCGATAACTACGCAACCTGCAAAATCATCCATTGAACCACTGTAATTGAGGACTTCAAATAGCCATTTGAACAGCCATTTGAACAGCCATTTGAACAGCCATTTGAACAGCCATTTGAACAGCCATTTGAACAGCCATTTGAACAGGGTATTGAGTCGGGCGTTCAATTGGGCATATGGTTGCAAGTGCAAGTGCACGTTGTTGGTCGCTGTCAGTGTTGTTGTATGTTGATTGCTGCGAAAAATGGGTGTGGCTAACATCTCAGAGCATACCTCTTTGGGTTAGTGATGTGGATACACCGTAGATCTAAGAATCGTACACAGTAGATTTAGAGGACTCGTTTTTTTTGGCGAGCAAGACCACTCGATCGCCGCTCGGGCCAATAAAACCAGAAATAATGAACTTTATCAATCGAAGTATTTTATTAATATTAAGTTACGCATTATCCGCATAAGAAAGTTAAAATATATATAAGATTCCTCTTAAATAGGGCTATATAGTTATATAGATTATATATATACGGTAACGGATGCGGGGAGACTATACTTAAAAGTAAGAAAATTTCATTTTTTTAAGATCTCGCGCACGGCCATCGAAGGTGTGTGATGCTGCCAAAAAAAATGGTTTTTGGGCGGAAGTCTTGTTTGCAACGCACAGGGGGTGGCTGCCAAGCGGCTAGACAGGGATGGGCAAGAGCTTATTTTGACGTTGCACTTCTCGTTGGTGAGCCGTGTTTCGCAACACAAGATTGAGGTTATCCCCACCGCAAATCAAGTTTGCTTTTCACTTAATTGTCCGCCCGGGCTCATGCAAGTAGGCACGGAGCAAAGCCATACAAACACGCTATAAATCAGAAGCTTGTTTATGATACACACATGTTGCTTTTGTTGTTGGACCACACACTCCAGGCCAGTGTGCCTCGTGACTTGCTATGGAACTCTTCTCTTCTCTGCCATGCGCAAGTCCTAACATATCTCTTTGTCGAGCTGAATTCGGCCTCTCTCTGCCCTCTATGTCTAGAGATTGACTTGCATTTGCTCTTCACCTCAACATCACAGTCTCCCGTGATGTGTCTGAATGTGCGGTTCAAGTGTCCCACTTGCGGCAGCCTTACGGACTACACCAGTATGCAGCACTGTGAACACAATCCATGTGTTGGTAGGCTAGATATCCAAATCTATCCCAACATGGTCAACGCCATAGGGAATGGGGTTGCAGTTGCCTGGTATTGCCCCAATTCATCCTGCCTACTGAGTTATGACGTATCCTGCACCCAAGATAACATCTTTCAATCCTTGCTAGAGGCGCAACATCAAGGTAGAATGGGAGAGCAGTCGCTTGTGGAAAGTTGTAAGTTTTGCCTTGCCTTTCTGAGACTTGTTGTGGTGTAATACTGACGGAAGGTCAATAGTACCAGCCATGAGGAGTCAATATGGGAACAATGTGGTGCAAGGGACGGAACGAGTGGTCGACAACGTGAGCACGGGAGTGGATGCACCGGTGATCGGTCATGAAGGAAGTAACCAGGGACCGGTAGGGGCGGAAAGCGAGATCTTTCCGCGAGATGTCCAAGGGGGTCAGGGTCATACCGACCCAGGCCTTGCAGACTACGACAGTAATCCGTCCCAGTTTCAACCTTTCATCCCACCTTATGATGATACCGGTTTTCAAGAGGCCAGCACCTTCACACAGCAGGATCCCAGCTTTGATCATACCGCAGGTTCTCAACCAACCACCCAGACAAACCAATACGGCGAAGTATGGACTATTCCCGCTGTGGACACGGCGCAGGTCAACCAGTCCGCTGGCAGCAGTAGGACGCATGCCAGTGGATCCCAGCAGCAGTGGCAGCAGCAGCAGCAGTATCATTCCACCGCTGCCGACCCTCCCAACGTCGGTGTCACCAATGCCCAGTATCCCCCCGAATGGCGTATGACCCCGGACCTCAGCACGGAGATTGACGCGTTCAAGGCGCAGATTGCGGAGCAGACGAGGGACATGCAGCCGAGGGAGAAGGGCTGGGTGGAGGCAGAGGTGGGCTTGCTGCTGCTGCTGAAGAAGAGGCGGCCGAGGATTACGTACAGTGAGATTTCGAGGTGGTTTATCCCGAGGCACAGCGGGACGGCTTGCGAGAGCGCTTTTTCGAGGCGGAATAGGGAGGATGCTGCGAGGAGGGTGGCGGGGAGGGGGGGGCAATAAAGGGTCGGGTGGGTACCTACCTAGGTAGGGCGAAGGAAGGGGTCAAAATCAGGGTGGGGGATATGGATATGATAGTAGAAGAGAGCTTGATGTTGAGAGATGCAGAGGACAATAACACCGTGTTGGTCTAGTAATACAGTTGATTGACACAGTGAATATGCCATGCCGACCCTATCCATCAACATTACCGGGGTGATGATAAGCCTTGCCATGATTGAACGGATGCTGGTGAAATCCTGTAGTATTACTGGTATTTAAAGTGATGGCGGTCTTGGAGATTACTGGATTGGAAATCATCATTTAGGTGTATAACCAGTCCACCACCATCCTTTGCCTTCCTTTCCAGCCTATAACCGTCGATATTTTCGACACAGCCTTCGGCCAAGCAAGATATGCAGCAGAGTTGCATTGAGTGTGGATGCATCAGTGCATATGACGAAGCTTGGAGGATTGTAGCATCCCCATTCGCTACTGGCCCCGAGGTCAGCTCATCCAGGCACACTTATACTAAGCGGGCAAAATCATCGCAGCACCCGGAACTTGGTCTTCTTCCAGCTCCGAGTCGTCTACTATCCCGAAGACTCGGACGTTAAAAGCAACAGCTCAACCAATGCCTGACTTGAAATGTGTATCGTCAGTATTCACAAGGATGTTGGGCATCTGACACCAATGGGTTTGTTTAGCACTGCACTGTTCCTCCTCTTTTGGGGCCTTGTCCTTGGAGACGACGATACAGCCAGCGAGAAAGTAGGCTGGCAGTCCGAACCCGACGGCCGGGGTACTTTCTCTCTTGTCTTTTCCTGCGTCGTCACCCTCACCCTCTGTGTCTTCTCAGCGCTCCACCTCAACGTTCCACCCGAGTCCCGCAGCAACAGCTTCCGGCTTCAGTTTATCGACAAGGCGAAATGGGTCGTCTACGGCATCTTCGCGCCTGAGCTAGTTGTTGCCACGGCGGCGGCTCAGTTTATTGTTGCTGCTTGGCTGAAGTGCCAGATTGAGAGTGATGTGAGGAGTCGGAAGGGGGATGGTCAGGTGTGGGATCTTGGGCAGTGCTTTTATGCTGTCATGGGCGGGTTTGTTGTTGATCTTCCTGACTGCGCTGGGGTGGATGGTGATGGGAAGCCGAGGCGGGTGACTGTTACCGCAGAGGGGGTTAGGCTGCTGTCGTTCTTGGGGGATCTTCCTGGCATTCAGGAGTCTCAGATTAGAGATAAGAGCAAGGCGGATTGGTTGGCCAAGAGCATTGTTTGTTGCCAGGCTGGGTGGATGGTCATTCAGGTCATTGGCAGGGCAGCAAAACATTTGCCTATTTCGTTGTTGGAGATCAACACTTGCGGACATGTTGCTTGTGCATTGGTTATTTATCTCCTCTGGTGGCACAAGCCCTTGGATATTCTGGTACCAACGTTGCTCCCGGTTAATGAGGGAATGGAGCAGGCGCTGGCGCTGATGCACCTCTGCTCGCTGGAGACAAGTGGCGCGGACGAGCATGGAATCATGGACATCAGGTGCTTTATTCACGTCGTGGAAGGCCAGGATGATGAAAGGATCTGGAGGCTGCCAGAGAATTATCCATCGCCAGAACAAACACCCACCATTGCCGCAGGGGACGACAACCCAGAGACGTCAGAGCTGAGGACCCACCTCTCCATTGGATCACCTGGTTCCAGAAACCCAGCGGCTTTCCTGGGCTTTGGTCAACTGTGGTCTGAAACAAACACCAGCTTCCGCTACCAGTTCAATCTCAACGCGCCATCGATTGCCCCCCAATGTCTCGATTACTTTAAGCCCCCATACGACAGCTACACCATCCGACACAGCCGCTACTGCCGCCGTGGCTTCCCCGACGCCCAAGAGCCCACCTCGTCCACCGACCCCACGCCACGAACTCGACCATTAATCCCCCCTCCCCTCCTCCAAACCGCCTCCCGCGCCGCCGACCGCCTCCGCACCCTCTGCGCCTCCCGTCCCAACTACCAACCCTACTACTTCACCCTCGGCTTCGGCCCCAAACTAGCCCACTTCTTCGGCGAGACAGATTACCTCGCCCCTCACGTAGTCAACTTCCCCTCTCTCCACAAGCTCTCCCTCGGCCAAGTCAACATCCACCGCGACCGCCTCCGTGCCGTGCTTGCCGCTACCGCTGCAGCGTACGGAGCCCTTCATTGCTCGGCGGGGTTCAACAATTTTGAGGTTTTTAGTTTTGTTACCGAGGCAGAGAGGATACTGTGGATTGTCTCAGCGTTGATCATCACGGCCTCGGGGGTGTTGCTGTGGGGGTTCTTTTCAGCGAGGCAGTACTGGCCTGGGTTTGACGGGTGGGTTTCGGGGGTTAACCCTTCTATGCCGATTACGCTGGTCGGGAAGACGGGGAGGGGGGGTGGGGGGTGGATGAGGGGGGTAGGGAGGAGGTCGGGGGTGTATTTGGTGCTGGGGGGGTTTGTGCTGGCGAGGGTGTATTTAGTTGTGGAGGCTTTTGTCAGTTTGAGGAGGGCACCGAGGGGGTTGTATGAGACGGTGGAGTGGACCGAGGTTTTGCCGCATTTCTAATTTGGAAAGAGGGAGGGCCAAACGGGGTTGCTGATGGGAGGCATCTGGTTAGCCTTTTGTTGACAAATACAGTAATTGAGCACTGGGTAGAGAAAGTGTGTGAGTACTTACCTAGGTACCTACTTAGTCGCCTTCATTACCGATGCCTGTCTTTCAAGAGTAAAAGGTAGATAGGAATCCACCACCCACGAAAGCTCATGGAAATCGTTGATGAAATAGTAAAGCCCTAATACAAAGCAAAAACACCCATTTCTTCTGTCGGGGGTTGCCAGAACATGTCATATAAATGATCACCATATCCAAGCGGGATGTTGAATTGAGTTGTTCCAATACATTCGCCAACAACGCGGTAGTGTCCAATTTGAAATGAACGACCAATTGCATCCCATCCGACCTCCTTGACATGATCCGCGCCTTGCTGCTTCGTGCCCATGGCAAAGATCGGTACTGTGCCTGCACCATTCGCGGCATGAAACGCTTGCTGAATGGACAGATTTCTGTTGAAAATCTCGTTTGAGTCAGTTTTTGAACCATCTACCCATCGGTCGACTGGTCGCAACACCAAAATTAGACAGCTAGGCCCAACTTCCACGAGAATGTCGTTTTCCTGTGTTTGCGGTGGAACGATGAACACAGACCGGTGACCAGGCGCATCTTCATCAACATCTTCCTCTGGATCACTATACGTCTCCCTTGTATTCGCGTTCGGCCCTCTCATAGCCCCGAGAACAAGCCTGTTTTGAGCAAGGTTGTTGGGCTTTCCCAATAGATACGAATCCGCCTGTTCATCGAGCCATCCCCGCCACAATGGAGGATCCAAACCCCCCTCCGCTAGGCTGTCACAAAATCGATGATGCTTCTCGATCTGGTGGGGGTCATCAGGTCTCCAGTCTTGTAGAAATTTCGAAAGGTCGTGTCGGGTAAGTTTGTAACTTGGAACCATTTCGATGACAGGCTGATGTGGTAAGAGCAGGCTAAGTGTCTTGATGACCTCGAGCTGCCTACCAGTAACACACAAGGTCACCGGATTGTCAATCGTTAAACTGTGTACCCCAAACATCTTCACCTTGCCATTTATACTAGTAGCCAATGGATAATGGTTATTGGGTCTCCGCAGCGGTGGCGAAAAAGGTTTCAAGCGAGCAGATGTCCAGTCTGGAACCCAAGCCGGAAGTTTGGAGTCGTACAACCCCGGCTCATAGAAAAGTGCATGGTAAAACAGGAGATCGATATCGGATATTTCGACCAGGTAACGTGCCACATCGTTAAACACCGCTTCCACAGGCCTGTTGTAATCGACGGTGATGTACTTGTGACACACTGGAAGGTCGGAGACGATGCCCAGATTGGCGAAGATGAGATCACGGGGGTCTGTGGCTTGGGTTCCTCGCCTAGCATAGAGAGTGGTTGATAGCGGTGCAGCAAACTTCTCGGCCTGTCTTTCGTTCATCCTGGAGAATGGGTTGAGGACGGTCACTTCCTTCTTTGACTGGCTCAAAGAGTTGATGTCCTGTATCTGAAAGCGCATTGCTTTGATGACGTGGTCGAGCCCAAGGATATTGCAGATGTCAACCCAGCTGGCTCGATACGGGCCGCACTGAACCCATGGGTCCTGTGAGAGGACTAGCTCCTGGAATACCCAGGCCCTAGTGAACCATTCCGCGCCCAAGATGTTTTGTCGCAGGACCTCCAGATTATGGACCTCGGTTGCGGCTCCGTGATCATGCCCTGCAGAGTGCGAGTCAAGGGACTGTACTGATCCGAAAATGTTATGGGCCTCCAACCGTGGTTGAGAGCGTGCAAACAAAGCGTGGATCTCGGGATCGGGGAGGTTGAGGTGGATAATTGTGTGATTTGCGGCCCGGTAAATGTCGCCCATCATCGAGACTTGGTAGCTCTTCTCAATGTAGTCAGACTGATTGATGCATAGTGCGTCGGCCCAAATACGGCGTGGATGTGTGCGGTCTCGCAGGTCCCGAAGTGCAGCATCTAACGTGGTCGTAATGCTGAAGACACAGCCATCCAGATAGATCTTGCAGCTGGTTTCGCGGCCACCCCAGCAGTAGGAAAGGGCGGTGTATGGTTCGATGAGGTTGTATGTACACTCTGAGATTGTTGTGTGCACTAACGATCCTGCAAGATTGTCTGCCGGGTTATCGGTGGGCTGCAGTCGAAGGAGGCGAATAGCATCGCAGTAGCGAAGGGGTTGGTACTGGAACTGGAGTACATCAGCTTGTGACCGAATGCGTTTAAAGAGCTGGTTCCACTCTGTGCTATGTAGACGTTTCATGTTGCAAACATTGATCTCTCTTCCATCTTGGAAAACGACCAGACATCGATCCTGCTTGTGATGTCAATATTGGACTCGGAGCTCGCTGCTGCCTAGTGGCCTGGGACAAATGGGCGATGGTCTTGGCAATGGCGAAGCTAGACCGGTTTTGATGCGGTTCCATGATCACACGACGGGAATCTTGTATATTCTCAGGACTTGCAAGTAGTTATTGGACAGATACTTGACAGAAAGTGTAGTGGTGTCGTACATCATGATTGTATAGGCTGCATAAGACGTGTAAAAGCGAACACAGAAGACTGCGTTTGCGGTGCGGCCCAAAGCTTTGTGTCAGCATGGAAGGCATACATACCACGTACCTACCTATCTTGGCTCTGGAATGTCATCTCATTACCAATATCACGTGTAGTTGTTTTAGCTAAGGGCTTTCCAAACTCCGTCTCTGAGCCTACCTACCCAGCTCTGAGACAAGAAGTTCCCCTGAGAAGCTCCCACTTGGTCAACGATCGCAAGCACACCTAACTACGGAGCTTCCATCTGCTATTTCCACGATACTCAACGACCAACCATTGTTTCAACATGAAGCACGAGTTGACTCCGCCTCCCGGCAAGCAACAACCTGCTGACCACAAAGGACCTGCAATACATTTGCACCTATATAAACCTCGAAGCCTCCCCCCCAGACATCATTGTTCTTCGATATTACCATGTGCACACGCAAAGCCACTTTAACTGTTTCAACCAACAGGACCGCGCCAATGGCCTCACTAATCACGACCATCAAGGTACCCGAAGGGCGGGTTCAAGAACAGCCCCGCCAAATAGGCTTTGTGGAATCACATTCTACTAGCCTAAGACCTACGACACGATCCATGACCCGATCACTTCCCATACGGAATCTGAAACCCATTGCAACGAGTGTCAACGCCTCTTCGCTGCAAAACACGAAGGGTCTATTGACGCCCCAAACCACCGGAACAAATCCTGGAAAGAAGCGAGCCAGAACCCCAGCAAAAGGAGAAGAATCTTGGGTGTCGAAGAGGAGGAAGGACTCTACACGGGGCTGTATTGTTGTTTTAGGTTCTGAGTCACACATGCTGGATGTCGTTCAAGCTCAGGAGGCGGACGCAGAAGCGGAGATGGAGGCATTGTGGGAGGTAAGCACCAAACCGCTCGTGTGACTTCAAAGCCGCGAGTAGAGGCAACCTAAGGCTTTGTGACTCACTTATCCCAGAGTCCTGATATTGTGTTTGAGGATGAGTATGGTGTAAGTAAACTCCATGTTGCCTTCTCCTTTGCCAAAGTACTAACCCTTGGTCAGCTCGCTCGAAACTCCCCAGTCTCTCATTCTTCCCCGCCGAATCCCACGACACACACATCACTTGCACAGCCCATCGCGACGGCTTCCGAATCTAGAGACCCCAACCTCTACTCCCCCACGCGAGCCTGCTTCCAAGCCGTTGTAACACGCTCTTCCAACCTCGCAACTTGCAATCCTGATAGCATGGAAGTGGACACTGTCAACCCCATACTAGAAAACATCCATGACCGCATCGACCACACCACTGCCGGAATCAACAGTGCCCATGAGCGTGTCGACGAGGTAGAGTACCATACCCGAAACTTGGCTGCTAGACTGGAGGATCTCGAGCGTCGAATGGGGCAAGAAGAGAAGAACACAACGATGCTGGAGCGCAGGAGGGTGGCACAGGAATACGAGATCAGGGAGGTCCATAGGCAGGTGGCGGAGAATAAGGACATGATCGAAAATGGATTTGGGCTGAGAAAGCATAATGGACGGCTTTGGTAGGTGGTGTTTGTTTTAGGAAAAAAGGGGGGTACGGGCAGGTTAATGTAGGTGGAAACAGGAAGAGAGTATCTAAGCCAGTTGAAGTTGAATAAGTCATCAAGTATGTTACCTGGGTATCCTTGAAGGCATATCGGCCGTCTACCAAGGTGTGTTGGCTACATGTATCGAAGTCTATGATATCCTGCCGTCGTTCCCATTTCCTGTCCGCCGTGCTACCTTCAGCGCCGAGATATGGAAATGAAACGGTCCCTCCAGTACCTCCGGTGCTTCCGGTACCTTCCCCAGATCTGTTCCTTCCATTGCCGCCGGTTACCAAAGCGGGTCGCCGGGCAGCTTGGATATATCACTCCCACAAACGCAAAATCTGCGACTCTTGTCACAATTTCCCGTTCAATTTGTTGTTTTGCGTCTCTCATCCTTTTTCAGCATCCTCCGGAGACACCCTCCACCGTCACCCTCTTTCCTCATTGTCTTTAATCACCCTGCTTTGTCACCCTCTCCTATCACCCTCTTCACCACCTTAACGATTCTCTTTCGACTCCCATCAGCAAGAAGACCAACATCTGAACGCATTACAATGTCCGGACGCAGCATTGAGTCTCAGAAGACTCGGCTTCGGGAGAAAATATGCGAGACCTGGGGCTTTAGTGATGATCAGTTCATTGCCAAGTTCGGCGATAGCCCAGGACTAAGTGCTCTGAAGGGGTTCATGTGGATCGCGGAGCGCCACACTGATGTGACTGAAGGCCTCAAGCTACTCGAAAAGGCGAAGGAGGCACGCCACCAGTCAGAGGGGAAGTCGCAGAAGGAAACGTTCACACTCACCGACGCCATCAAGGCCAAAGCGATGATTATGCGCAACACCCCGAACGAGAACAAACATCCTCAGTCGGGTCAACGTAGGAGTTCAAGGCTTGCCACAAGCACAAAAGGACCCAAGACGAATGGCATGAAGCTTCGAAGCAAGAGGGTTATCGCCAAGAGTACTGCCCGCAAGTCAACCGGTAACATTGCTGCCCACAAGGGAAAGGGCAAAGGAGCTGTCTGCAGATCGAAGGGCGCAAAGAGCGTTAGACGGGGAGACAGAGACAAGGTAAGTCCAGGTGTATCCCTGATGAACTCAACATGAGAGTACCATACCACGTTGGGAACAGAATGATGGAGCATTCAAGGGCAGTCGGAAGGCATCACACCATAGTCGAAAGGCGTTACCGGATGAAAGAAACTCTCTCTAAAGCAAGCAGAGGGTGTTTGACTATTCTTTCAGCTCTTGACTTTGCGTTGTGGTCTCCATTGCTTTATTGACCACTTACCTACCCTACCCCATGTGCCTCTCAGCCTCTAAGCGATGTACAAACACGTACTAACTTACATAGGTAACCGACCCAGAGCCAGTGCCTCAGGATGAATCCGACGCTTCTGCCGTTCCCTACTGCCTCGCCCAGGAGCATGAATGGCTGGACTTGGACTGCATCACCCAGCTGCTCAAAATCATCGTCTCAGCCCACCCATCAGTCTACGTGCTGAACCACCCCAGCCAAGAAATCACCGCCAGCACCCTTCTCGAGCGCCCGGCGATCAACCTAGTTCTCCTCCCGTTCCAAGTCTGTTTCAAGCGTTGGGCCCTGGCGGTTTTCCCCCTCCAGAAAACCGCCAACGGACATGCTCGGACGGAGACCGTCCGCGTCTACCGGAGCTTCCCCGAGGAGCAATACGACCGGATGGCCAGGACGGTGGTGCGGGACTTCCTGCACAAGATGCGCAGCTCCTGGCGCGAGCAGCAGGAGCGCCTCGGCGCGGGGCCATGCCCGATTTCGGACGACCACGTCCTCACCATGGAAACGTGTCCCGCGCCGCCGGGGAACGAACCGTTCAACAACGGGATCGTCACGCTCCTGGCGGCGATGCACGTCATCGCCGGGAAGCGGCTCCCGGAGGTGACGGACCTCGCGGTCTGGCGCCGGATGTTTCGTTTTCTTTGCGGCGGCGAGGCGGGGTGCGACTCGGTTTTTGACGCGTTGGCGGTGCCGGCGAGCCCGGATGATGCTTTGACGGGAAGGAAGAAGCTGGCTGGTTTGCGGGCGTATGCTGATGCCATGATGCAGTACAACAATCTTCGGGATGGGTGCTTCGTCACCAGTTTGCATATGCAGTCTGTGCTGGCTTGGTTTGAGGGTGATTTGCAAGCCAGGGTTGAGGAAAAGACCCCGCTGGTGGCTAGCGCGCTAATGGTACTGCAGCATCACGATACAGACGTGTTGAGGCAGCTCTATGAGGGGGATAGGAAGGAGCTGACTGAGCTGGAGGAGATGTTGGTGCGGGTCAAGAGGTGCAGGGAGGTGGTGCGGTCATCTTTGAAGAAGGTGCCTTGCAAGATTAGTTGCTTTAAGGAGAACGGCGATGGGGGGTCTTTGTTGGTGAAGTTTCGCATTTGAGAGGGGTTGGAATATCTCGTGGTTTGGTGGTTTAGGATTCAGTACTGGAGTTGCAGAGTTCCTAAGGTAAAAGGGCTTTCACATGTTGGAGGGATTATTCGGGAGTTGGTTGCTGAGATCTCATGCTTCAGAAGGGAATAAACGGTTTCAGATGTTGTATAGTGTAAGGTACAATAGGTAGATATTATGTTCATACAAAGTAATGGAGACTGCTGCTTAAGCTAAGGGTGTTAAAGATACCTAGATAAGACAGTTTAAAACGATAGAAAGTAAGCCTAACACGCCTTAAGAAGTCATCCAAATACTCTCGATTATTTCTTAAACCCTTTCAACGGAAGGATAATGATATACCTCTCACGGTAGATGATAGGCATTGAATATGAGAATTTATTGTAGACAGTTCGAGTTCGAGTTGTGATTTGATTGAGGTCAGACAAGTCCGGGTAGATAGTTCGGCGACCTCTCCCTCTCGAAAATAAGGGATCCGGGAGATGACTTACAGATCTGCTTCCCGGCAGTTTGGGACATCAAAGAGGGATGTGTTTGTTATGTCAGCCTTCTCAGCAAGTGGCACCGAAACGACTTCGCCTCTGGCAACGAAAATTCCTCGCTGCCCCTTCCTCAAGAACTGCTCATGGAGCGGGGCTGGCCTCCATGAAAGTTCAGATGACAATCATGGCCGAAAACCCACAGAGCATCATCTGATAACTTCAAATCCCATACCCGCCACCTCAGTTTCACTTTCTAGCCGGGAGCAATCTTCATATCACGGGGTCTGCCCCGACAGCCGAGCTTTGGAGCAACAGCAAACGCCCACTCACGGCCGAGAAACGTGGGAGCATCCCAGTGTTCCACTTCAACGAGTGAATTGGATCTTGGGGTGAATATTCCAGCTCTCGGGTGGGCCTTGCTTGCCCCCCTTGATCGAGTAGATATATATTCCTGTTCTCCTGTCCCCATTGCCCTTTCCCTTTCTACAACCATCTCCCAACACGAAAACCGTCAAGGATATCATCACAAAAGCAATCACAATGTTGTCCATGCCCACCATTCTCGCCAGCCTCCTGGCTCTCTCCAGTGTAAGCCACCCCAAGCTACCACTTGTCTTTCCATTATCCCACCCTCGCTAACCACCCTTTCCAGGTCGCGGTGGCCATCCCCGCCCGCCGTGACGATGACCCCAGCTCCGACAGCAACAGCACCAGCGATGCCTACGGCATCTCCGGCTACAAGACCATCGACATCTCCTGGGACCTCCCCACCGACCTCAACAACGCTTCCTCCCCCATCGTCACCGTGACGGGCACCGTCCAACAAGCCGTCGCAGCCATGGAAGCCGCCTACCCAGGCTGGAACGCCACCTTCCAATCCAAGCTCCCTCCCCCCACCGCCGACGACGAGGGCGACGACGACGACGACACCGCTGACTCCAAGTTTCTCTCCTTGCCCGAGCGGGAATCGTTCACCTGCGACCTCCCCTACATCGCCGCCAGCACCCGTCGCATTGGGGATGGGATCAAGTACCTCCGCGGGTTGAGCGGTACGGCCAAGAACGGGCCCGGGTGGGGCAACTGTGGGAGGGTGAGCTGCAGTTGGAGCTCGGCTATTTACTGGTGCAATGATGTAGGTCTTTGTTGCTGTTTTTTTCTGTTGGGGAAAATATTGCTAACCACGTATGACCAAATATGCAGAATGCCCAGGAAAAGGAGGTTGGGTGGAATGACATTGCTGATGGGGCCGAGTTCCTCATGCACTCGGATTGCGTCCGGAGGAAGAAGACGGTCTTGGGCCAGGTGTTCTTCAAGGACAAGTGGAACGTTATTGTTCGCCATGACGAGAACAACTGCTAGATACTAGAACGATGGTGCCTAGCTGGCAGTGGGCTGGGTTGTTAAGAGGGGTGGTCTGGGTGGTCTGGGTGGTCTGGAGCGTGTGAGCAATGGTACCCTCGAGTTGATCTGCGAGGTGTCATAACCTGGCTCTACACAATAACAATCACCATGATTGGAATTGACACTTGAGTTTACTGCCTTGTTGAGATACATGGTAACTTTGTCTTGTGTGTAGTAGCCCAGAATTTGCTGAGATCCTATCCTTGCAGTAAAGATTACCCATACAGGTCCTTAACGCGTGCTGCACCTGTAGGACCCGATAGTGGTACGATCCCCGAAGGTGGCGCAGCCATTGACGCCGCTCCTGATGATGGTGTCGCCAGTGCACCCGGGACCGCTGTAGAAGGCGCAGTTCTCTCCGGTTCCGTAGCGGACGGAGACGATGGGGAGATGGCCGCTGCAGGCTTGGGCGGGGGCTCCGTTTCTGGCGTAGTGGGTGCACGAGACGCCCGGCATGGACTGGCCGAAGGTGAAGCAGACGGATGAGCTGCTGCCGCGGAGGACGCGGTTCTGGACTTGGTCGTTGCAGGTTCTGCTGTCGGCGTAGCCGATAACTGGAGGGCTGAGGTTAGTATGTCATGAGGAGGCAAGGGGGAAGTGATGAGGTACTTTGCCAGGCGGAGGCTGCTTGGGCGGCGGCGAGGAGGGAGATGAATGAGAGCTGCATGGTTACGGTTGAGGGGTGGTGTGTTGTGATGTTTTGTCTTTGAAGGGGGAAGTGTGGGAGTGAGGTGAGAAGATACTGGGACTTTTGGGGGGCTTTGAAGGCATACTTATAGTTTTATCACGAGTTCTTCTGAGCAGTGGTCTGGCTGTTTGTTCATTCAGGATGGTCCGAGGTCTCCAATCGCTGGATTACTCGGTCTATAGGATAACGAGATTGGGGTTCAGCCATTCACATCCTCCGGTTCGTACTCGGCATCATAGCAGTCGACAGTCGCAAGTAGGACGGCTGTTTGTGTCCGGACCATGTTAGCTGCTCCATAGCAGGGAGTAAGGATGTCAATCCTAATGCTTGGCTTGTCCACCGCATATTCCCTACAGAGAAGCTGGGGAAGGTAAGTAACCGTAGGGTGCTTACCTAGCTTTGCAATATCAATGGTTCGATCGTTTATGGCGGTTAGGCAGCAGTACCAACGACTATATGTCAGGGGTAACAACGACCATCATGGCTATGCCCTTGTTCCTCGCTAATCGAGGAAGGCCAGACTCACTGCGGACATATCGTCTCTATGCCACCACTGACCTCGGTAGTATTGCTCAGATAGGTGTTGAGACCGTAATGCGTGGCACTCTAACCTTGTCTTCTCTAGCGGCTCCCCCATCCTCAAGCGTTGTAACCTGGGATACCATTTCCTCGGATTTCGCCAGTGAAGATCTGAGTCCGAGCCTGCTGGCATGGTTTTCTTCTATCCGTGCCACCGGCTTTATTCGCAATGCTTTTAACCATCATTCACAGCACCTAACAACAGTATTTTTTGCGCGCTATGAAGCCTTCACCGTTCTTTGACTTCATAGGTTTCTCTGGAGAGCGAGCTTGGCACCTTGATACCTGCCCGGACGGGAATAGCTGTGCATTTGAAGGATGGAGATCGGGGAGTCGATTTGATGCACCCGGTAGCTTGTCTCCACTGGCACCGCTACTGGGGTTGCACCCCAAGCTTGAAACGGCAACTAGGTAATTGGCGGGTAAGGTCTGGCCAGGTGTGGAACGATGGGATTGTTGAGGATGGCTAAGATTTCGATCCCGCATGTGACATCACCATCAATCAGGCTTGTCAGGCCTTCTTCCATTCCTGAACTCCACCTCCAGTCAATAAATGATGAGTTTCTATGCTGAGGCATTGATGGCACCACATTACAGCGAACCGTTGCACTGATTCCTCACGGTCAAATCCCATGTTTCAACACACACTCGACATCATGGCGCAGCGTCTTGAACTGCGAACTGCCTATCCCGTACCAGCTCTGCTCCCTTCAAATCCGGGGCCTTTGTTACTAGTCCGGAAGAAGTTGTTCGAAGGGCATTCGTATCGATAGCTGAGGAGAAGAGTAACAAGTCGATTTATTAGGTAGAGTAAAAACGGATCACGGATTTAGACTGTGGAAACCCACCTCGTTTTGACATGAATCAACAAGCTTACTTTAAATGCGTCATTCGCAAAGGTTTTATCCTGTCCACTTGGCGATTCAGCAGATGGCAGTGTCAAAATCCCATTACTTGATTTATGCCTAAAATCAAAAGAATAAGGTTGAAGTGGTCGGGGGTGTCCACTTATGTTGCGTCGCTAATTGGAGGAAGGCAGTAGCCTCCGCTGGTGGGAACTGGGCAGCTGATACCCGATCCTCCATCAATCACCATTTGTCATGGGCAATCCAACCTCTCAATCATCATCTTGCTGCCAGGTCTGATTATCTACCTACCAACATGTCACACAAATGGGTCAGCCATCCACCGCCCTTCTCAGCCCGATATGATGCAGAACATGACCGATGCTGACAACTTGGGCCATGCAAGGTCGTCCCAGAGACTCCAACCCCGGAGGGCCTCCACACCTGTTCGACATTTGAGCATCCTCGACTCTTTCAGGATGTCCGATGCATCCCCAACCCCGACGACGCAAAGTGCAGTCTGATTACCTTCCTAGCTGCTGTCCAGAAGCTTGGACTACCTCTTCTGCGCGAGACAGACTGGCAACCGTCGCAGCTCGCCAGAAAGGGGGGGCCACAAGATGTGACCCAGGACACGGTGAGGGAGGGCATTGACTTTGTCTACAAGCGTGTGCCGGAGAAGGACAGATGTGACCCGAGCAAGACGTATCGTCGTCTGATTGACGAGATCAATGTTATGTGCCACCCAGCTGTGAGGGACCACCCAAACATTGCTCGTTTGCGTGGAATCTGCTGGGAGATCCCCCTTGTGAAGCCGCTTGACAAGAGTGAGGCGTGGCCAATCCTTGTTTACGAGAAGACTCAATGGGGTGACCTTTGGCAGTTTGCGAGAACTCCGGCAGGGAGGGAGTTGGGCTTGGAAGAGCGACTCAAGATATGCCGTGATATTGGTCGTGCAATTGCGAATATGCATTCCAATCGTGAGGCACAGTCGTTTCTTTTTCATGGTCACCAGAGTTTTTACTGACTCTTTGCGTGGGATAGACATCATACACGGCGATATAAAGCCTGCGAACGTTCTCATGTTCAAGAATAAGGATGGCTCGCTATCGGCCAAAGTTGCCGACTTTGGCTACCTTGCCCCTCCCAGTGAGAGTGAAAACCCGCTGGAGCTGCCCAAGACTTCGCCATGGCATGCATCCGAGTGCCAGGAGCGGTCTCAACTCACGCCAGCGGAGGCAATCACTGCCGATGTCTTCTCTTTTGGCATGGTCTGTCTATGGTTTGTGTTCGAGAAGCAACTGCTGGCGAAGGCCCAAGGTCCCGATCATGTACCCGTGTCATACTTGGATGTCATACGCTACCCTCACTTAGCCGAAACTATGGCAAACAGAATTCGCTCGGCCAACTTTATGCCGGATCCAGCTGTCTTGAAGCTAGTGGCTGATCAACAGAGTTCTGCCGTGCAGTTGGCGCAAACGCTGATCTCCGGAGAGGATGGCCTTGATGCGAAGTTGGTGGCGGAGCTTAAGCAGCTTTTTGAGGGTACTCTTGCACTGAATCCGAAGGAACGCGTGGCTGACCTGAGAGTCTTGCTTGAGGTCAACGAGGCAAATGTGTAAGTACCTTTCCACCAACAAGGAGATTAAAAGCTCACCTGGCAATAAACATATTAACCGGGAGGGCAGGAACATGCACCCAATTGGGCTCGGTGCGTATGTCAGGGGGTTAGCCGATGCAGATTTCAAGGTATAATCTTACCCAGGTGCAACCACCATACTGGACGTTCGATCTGCTAACCATATCTATTGTCCATGTAGCTTCCAGATAGTTTGCAAAGGCTATATACCTGTGACTTCCGACTGCGTTTTGCCATCCTGAAAGCCCTCGCTGAGATAGTGGCAACCAATCCCGAGAGCCCCTGCGCAACTCATTTGGCTCTCTGTCACGACCTTTGCTTTGGGAGCTTGAAGAGAACTAAGAAAGCAACCTCTGAGCTTGAACCAGATCTAGCGCAGGGGATAGCTTCACTAGACTTGGAGGCATCGGACTTCGCATGGGACGAAATGAGTCACATCAACTCTGGCGTCGTGAGGTCTTACATCGAGCAAGACATCCTTAACGAGGCTGCAGCAGTCACCAGACAGGACTTGGATCACGTGGAGCATCTGTTGAGCCCCGGCAACAACGTGGCTTTGGACATCAAGTGCAGATTGCTCGGGATCCTAGTTGCACAACGTCAATACAAAAAAGCCAAAAAGCTCAACCAGGAAGTCATTACGGAGTCTACAGCGGCACTTGGTGCAAGTCACCGCAGGACGTTAATGGCGAAAAACTATGTGGCCGTTGTTGATTATCACCATTCCCACAAAGACATTAGCGGGGAAAACAAAAAAGTTCGGAGGGCTGCAGCACAGGCCAGAGAGTCATTTCAGGAATGGGTAAAGGCTTTTGGCGAACGCGATCCCGACACGTTGGACAGCTTGAGCCTTCTCGTAGAGCTTCTCACTGAACAGACGCAATGGGTTTCAGCGAAAGCGTTGCAGACCGAACTTGTCCAACATACCAGGGAAGCGCTGGGCTCCGATCACCCGACGACCCTGAGCAGGGCTGCAACCTTATCAATACTGCTGTACAAGCTGGAGAAATACACCGACGCGAAAAGGGTTTGCGAGGAGGTCTTCGAGGCCCGCAAGAGGGTTCTCGGGGAGAACCACGCGGCTACGCTAACAGCTATGAATCGGATGGCGCTGGTCTACGACGCCAGCGGCGACGTTGACGGCGGGGATGCGGTAACCTTGGAGGCGCACGCGAGGTCTACCCAAGCGCTCCGCACAGATCACCGTGTCTGCACATATTCTCGGGTGTATTTGGCACGCCGTCTGGCCGCCAAAGGCGGCGACGTGAACACGGCACTAAACTCCCAGCGGGGTGTCATGAGAACCTATAGGGAGGATCCGATTCTAAAGCGGGATTTGCGTGGCCAATATTTGCAGTTTTTACTGCTGCTGGAGGCTCTGATTGAAGTGCCAGGCAACAGTCAGGAGATATTTGAGCACGCACGCGGCCTTGCCTCTTGGATTTATGAGGACTCTGCGGAGAAGCTGGAGAGGGGCAGCGACGTTGGGGTGGAGGCGATCCTGGCCATCACGCGGGGCCTTTTGGCGCAGGGTTTGCTGGAAGAGGCCGAGGAGAGTGTCGTTTCGGTGTTTGAGATTCGGGACGCCAAGTATGGGCAGGATCACCTGGATACGCTGAGGGCGATGGAAGTGATGTCGGAGGTGTTTTGGAAGATGGGGAGGCAGGCTGAGGCGCTTGGCTGCTTGGAGGATTGTATTAAAGAGGCGGAAGGGCTTGTGGGAGTGGAGCATGGATTTGTTAGGAGACTGGGAGAGCAATTGGAGGCATGGCGTGAGGAAGCTGGGCCGGATGCTCTCCGTGCTGACCCGTGATATTCCTATGCTTTTGGCTCTAGTGGGTATGGGTGAGGGAGCTGGAGGCAGGGGGGATGCAGTGGGAGGAGGGGGAATAGGGGGCTAGGGGTTAGGGGGAGAGGTAACAGGGGACAAGGTAATAGAGGTCGAGGCAGTCGGGGGGGCAGGGGGAATAGGGGTCGGGGTTACTAGTGAGGGGGATAGAGGGGCATGTAGGAGGTAAGTGTTGGCAGTACGTCAGCACGGTTGGCAGGTAGGTTGGGTAGTAAATTTATTTGGATATGTTTAAGAAGGCAGGTCACACAATGGACAGTTCCTACCAGGCCCGGCAGAGTAACAAATATTACAGTACCTTCGACGGCAGTTTATTTGGCAGTGTGTGTTGCGTCATTCATATGGGCAAGTACCGAGTGAAACGAGAGCATTGATGTGACACTCTGGTGCCAGGGCCATGTGCCGATACTCCCCTAAGAGAAGTTATATTATCAGTCTTTCGAGAAAAGCGGACCAGTTGGTCAACATGCTGTCAGCAATAGTTGAGCAAAACGATATGCTGTTGGGTTGTAGAGATAGAACCAGATTTAGAGTCTCTGACGGTTGGTGACTCCTGGGGTGTTATCTACCTCGGTTGGGTTGAAGACGGGATGATGCCGTTCAAGGCAGATGACATTGGATTCCGACATGACTGATTGCATGATGTGTGCAGATGGTTTGCGGGACGCATTTTTTTGCCCTCGTAAGTAGGTTGCAGCTCGGCAATCGAGCTCGACTCCGTGTCTGCATGATCCAGATAAAAACCCCGTTTTCTAACTTGTGGTTATCTGCCTTGCCTACCGAGCGGTAGAACGTTTGTTACACCGCATGTGCCTACTGTGGAAGGTTTCTCAAGAACCGGCATGTTGGCTGCTGCTCAATGACCCATTGTATCATCCTTTCTTACGCCTGGACATTTTTGGGAGCATATCCTGCTGGTTCTTTAGGTTTCACGACATGCAGGTTGGTCATTCCTATGACGGCAAGGGCCGTTTAAAGCGCAACACCTAAGGGTGTGAGACTGGGTTACCCTTCAGATATTTCGTTCCAGGGAGGTGACACACTCACCGAGTTCTTTTGACTCGTGCGATTCCGATATCCCCGAGGTCACTAGCGCAGATATCATGACTGACGGTCATGCACGATGCTACTGTTACAGTGACGAGAACGAAAAACCCCGAGCTATCCGTTCGCTTGGGAATAAGGTGGTCTTGACAGATAGATTAAGTCGGTAGTTCGACCTTTCAAGCGAGGAAAATGTGAAGGATCGATCATGTGGCAGCAGGGAGGGACATGGGCATGGCATGGAAAAAGCCGTTGGGGAGTCTGAAGGGAGTTTCTGTGCCGCACTATTGCAGACTAAGAACAGGGAAACTCGATGGCTATGCTGCGGGAAATATATTGTGTTAATATCAAGCAATAAGCGATTTCCAGGCGCCCGGTTCTGCTTTGTTAAATTCAGCCCTGCCCATAAGTTAGTGACAGACTGACAGCTAAAAAGATCGACATCTTGACAGGCGCGGGTTCTAGGGTCAACGTTGCTAGATCGGACCCAGACCAAAGAAACCCAACCCGCGGATTTAACACTGGATCTACATAGCCGAAAACCATCATCTTAAACACCATCGCTACGCCACGGCGTATTAGCTAATAGCACCGAGCCTTCAGTCTCCTCGGAACACACTGCCGATAGGTCCTGATACTCCTCAGCCACGTAGCAACAAGGTTAGCAATAAGTTAAACAAGTCAAATCTGACCTGATATTTGACTTGATTTGCCAGGTAAAATCGATATTTGACTTGATTTGGTTTAACTTGGTATAGTTAAATTAAATAAGTCTGGGTATTACGTTACTACCAGAACTAGTATTTCCGCTCCGTCAATAGTAAAATAAACACTTTAATACTTTTAATTAATAACCCTATATTATTTATTTTATATTAAACTTTAGATTTTCTATTTTTATAATTAATTCCAAAGGTATTTTAATATTTTAATAATATTAAGTTTTAACTAATATTTTTAATAAGTAACTATATATTTAGCCCTATTAAAAAGGCGTTTATACTTAGCCGATATACCTGGTATCGATAGGTAATTAAATATTATTAAAGTTAGCCGTAGGAACTTAGATTTCTTAAGCTTTTATTAATTTAATAGGTCTTTAATTTACTTTAGCCGCTTTTTTAAATAGCGATTAATTTTATTATTTTTATTATTAACGGCTTTATAATATTTATAATTTATTAAATAATTTTTAAAGCTTTACCCTTTCTTTTTTTATTAACCTTTATTATTAAGTACCTAACCTTTAAAGATCTCTTTATATAAATACTTTTTTTTATAAATTTTTTTAAAGTAGGTAATTATATATTAACGATAATTATTAAAAAGGTTAAGTTTTATTTATTTAATCCTATACTTTAAGTATAAAATTATAGTAATTTAATAAATAAAAGAGTCTTTTAATAAACGCTTATATTTCTTAAGCTTTTTAAGCGATTAACGAAGGTAATTATAAATAAAACTATTACTATAGAGGTCTTTATTATTTATAGGTCTTTAAAGAAAGGTAGTATTTAATTTCGATTCGGGACTTAATATAAATAATTAATAATTAAGTAAATCGATTTTATAATCCTTATATTATTTATTAAAAATATAGGTATATTAAAATAATTAGGTTAATATAAGTAATAGCTTTATTAATTAAATATTAAAAAGCAGATTTTTTTAATAATTTTAATCCTTTAAAGGGTATTATAATAAGCCTTAATTAAAATTAAAGTAAAGGTTTTATTTTTAAAGTTATTTAATTAATTAATAAATAATAATTATTATTTAATTAAAGGTAGATTTATTACTTTTAAAGATTTTAATAATTATATAGAAAAGTTTAAAGATAGAAAAAATCTTAATTAAAGTAATTTAATTATTATTATTAAAAATATTTTTCCGAAGTAACCTCCCCTCCTTTATCGATTTAATAAATACTTCGGTATAAAATAAATTTATAGAATCTTTTACTTTAATTATTTATTTTATTATTAAATAAACCGAATTCGATTTAATATTATTATTATTAGTTAATTATAAGGTTTCTTATTCTTTTTTAAAAATAATTTTTTATTAATTATAAATAGCGCCGTTATTAATTTATTTAAATCGGACGCTATTAAAAAAGGCGTTTTACCGTTAAAGTATTTATTTAATATAAATAGTAATATTACAAACTTTATTAATTAACCTTTTCTTTTATTATATTTTTAAATTATTAAGTTTTTATTAAAGCAAAAATTAATAAATATTATAAACCTTTTTAAACGATTTAATAATAAATATTAAATCTCCTTTAATAAATATATAAACGACGAAATTAATAATATAGCTAATATAGTAAAGTCGTTTAAAGTTTTTAAATTTTATTTTCTTTTTAATTAAATATTTAAAGAAAATATTATTAATAATAAACTTAATATAAATATCGTTTAAAGTTATATTATTATATTAAAAGAAATTTAAATTATTAATAAATTTAAAATTTTTAATAGCGGTAACGATAAACTTTATTTAGTTTTTTCTAAAATAAACGCCTTTAACGGTAATTATTTAAAATATTATTATTTTAAATTTTAAAGAACTATCGATATAGTATATAATAAATATAAAGATTATATAATAGTTAAATAAAATTTAAAGGTTAAATAAAAAGTATTTTTTCTAATTAAATATTAACGAAAGTTTCTTTTTTAATATTGCTTTTTCCCTTTTAAATCTCTTTATTAACTATTTTTTTATTAAATTATAAAACTTTAAAAGATTTTTTTTAATTAATTATAAATTAAAGAGATTATAAATTTAATAGAAAGTTTTATTTTTAACGATAAAAAAAGAAAGATTTTATTTAATAATTAATTTAAAAAGAAATTATTAAAAAAGTTTTTTTATAAATTTAAATAAAGCGACTTTATTAATAACTTTATTAATATTAATTTTTTATAATTTAAAAATTATTTTTTAAATTTTTTTAAGGGGTTTATTTTTTTTTTTTCTTTTTTTTTTTTAACCCTTTCTTTTTAAGTTTCTTTTTTTTATAATCTTTTATTAAATATTTTTTAACGGAGGTACTAGCGTTAACGGTATATTATAAATTATAAGTATTATAAACCTATATAATTTTACCGAGGTAGTTATTATTAAAAAATTAAATAATATATTCTTTATAATTATAAATCTATAAGGTCTTCCTTTTTTTCTTTATTAATTATTTTTCGAGGATATATTTATTTTTTCCGATATATATTTTTAACTATACTATATTTAATTAGTAAGTAAAATCGTTAATATCAATATCCTTTAACTTTTTAATTTATTAAATAATAATTTAAGGACCTAATTAAATAGTAATTTATAAGGTATATAACGCTAATAAAGGTAAAACGCTAAAGGCTTATAGTAAAGAAAGTAAGCCTATTAAGGATAATAGTAAAATATAATTACCCCGGTATATACCTAATTATTTATTAAGGCCTAGTATTAATTAATAATTAGATAGTTAGGTTTTATTAATATAAGGCTATTGTAATATTTATAGATAGGATTATTAAAATAAGTGCCGGAATATTAGTATTTTACGTTAGGTTAGTGGTTAATATAAGTTAATAGATAGTTATAACTAATAAGGGCTAAGACTTGTTTAAATCTTAAGTATTATAGGTATTTTTAGAGGTTTTATAAGTGTGGCGGTAGTGGCTGGAAATGAGGGTTTAAAAATATATGGGGATATTAAGTATAAGTTAAATTAAATAAGTCTTTAAGAAAAATGGATTTGACAGTGTTTTGGCCGGATTTGGCTTACTTACTTGAACTTACTTGGATTTGGCTTTGATAGGTTTGACTTGGTGCCCACCTTGCGCAGCAAAGCTGGCCGCGGATGGCCGTGGCCCCCGCCTCGAACCATGAAACCAATCAGTGCTTACCCTTTGCGAAGGAGCAGGTGCAATCTCCCTCAGAGAACACGAACAGAATACCGGCATCCCAAGGTTACATTCTTCGCACTGCGACTCTGGGACCGTGCAGGAAGGATGTTAGCGAACATACGCGTTAGGACGTTTTCCCCCATGCACAGCGAAACCGGGCTTCGCACTTCAACAAGCCCGCTGAGGGATCCCGAACCCCTATCATTGTTCCAGAAGCTTACAAGCCTAAAATAGAGGAATATTGCGACGGTGATATACATGTGTTCTCATAGCATTGATACAACGCCATCGCTAACTCCGAACCCCCATTCGAATTGTCATGGCCTTTAACAACATCGACGGGTTCGATGAGGATTCGTAAGCTCTTCAATATTGCAATGCTAGTTCTCAACCGCCGTAGCAGTCCACAACAAATATGGCTATCTAGGACGGACCAACAAGGTTGGGCGTTCAAACTTAAAAAGATGGGATGGCGGGTGGCGCCGGCTTGGATTCGATTCTGTACAACTCACCTGACTTCCATTGTTTAGAGGGGGGCGTTTTTAGGCCAACTAGAAGGTGTTGAATGCGATATGCAGCCGTCTTACTGATGCATGATAAGATCTCGCCCTTAATCATAGGATTGATAGGAAGCTGACTGAATCTTGTGTTGCGTATGCCAGAGTCCTGGAAACCAACACGAACAAAAGATGATGCTCTTGCAAGGTTGACACTGGACAAGGACCACTTATCCCCGGGAAAAGCCACGTGCAGCCGCATAGCATATATCTCCACTGCTTACCTACCTGGTACCTTACCTACATCCCGACCCACGAGGCAAGGGTCCTACAATTCCTCCCGACATATACGATTCCCGCGCCACACTCACCTTGACAACTCGCAAATGCGCTGCGCTCGGCCGAATCCTTCCTCACACCGAACTCTGAGCCCTACCCAAAGTAGGTACCTAGTCGAATGCAAACCATCACGAGAGCCCAGTGACTCCTACCCGTAAACAACTCCCCAGTGTGTAACCCCCGCGCCCCTACCTTTCATCTCATATTGCAACCCTAACGCTGACGCAAGGTACACTCCGCGGCTCGTACCACGTGGGCCCATGTCCTTCGTCTGAAAGTAAGGAACCCGCAAGCTAGGAGGAAAGACCCAATGTGAGTTCTATCACCAATCGAGGAAAGGATCGTCAACCTGCAGCTTTTATTGACATCTAGCGCCTCGTTCTCTGTCAACATCAGCCATGACAGACCCTCCAGGGTTGAGACCGTGTAGACGGGACGGCACAAAGTTCCTCGACAGCTTCACCAGGTATCAGACTTGAGGACTCCGGAACATCATGACAATGCTTAGACACGGCTCTTGATCCAGAAGGGCTCGTGCTCGAGCTGACCACCATCGCCATCCCCACGCTCTGGACGAGTGCGGCGGTGTTAAAATTACCATGCCCAATGCTTCCCTTTCTGTGAAGTCTGCCTGGAGTGGTGGCATGATCGGTCCGTCGTTGCGGATGAGGCATGATGTTGAAACTATCCAATGGACATGGAATTATCGGGTTGGTCGGAAGCCTTCCTATACCCTGGAGGAAAGGTTGAGTTCGAGAAGGACGTCGTCGAAGGGATCACGAGTATAAGAACACAGCCATGTGCTCTTCATCAAACAGCTTTTTCTCGCATCCACATCCACATCCACATGGTGAACAGGCACCTTCAGCAAACATTCTTACGCTCTTTTGATATCACTTTACCTGACCCCTCGGTCACCCAGACACAATGAAGCAGACGCTTCTTTACCTCAGCTCTCTCTTTACAGCCGCAACGGCTCTCACCCTTCCCCTTGATAGCTTCCTATCCAGCCCTCACTTGACACCACTCAAGCCCCGTCAAGGATGTGAGAATACCGCAACCTCTCGCCAATGCTGGGGCGAGTTTGACCTTGACACCAACTACTATACCACCTGGCCCGACACTGGAGAGACTCAGGAGTACTGGCTCTCCGTTCAGACGGGAGAATGCCACCCCGATGGCTATTCCCGAACATGCATGACCTTCAACGGGACGATCCCAGGCCCCACAATCTTCGCCAATTGGGGTGATGACCTCGTCATTCATGTCACCAACAACATGAAGGATAACGGGACTGCTGTTCACTGGCATGGTCTTCACATGCGGGACAACTCCCTCAATGATGGCGTGCCAGGCGTGACTCAGTGTGGTATCGCCCCAGGAGAGACTCAAACCTACCGTTTCAAGGTCACTCAATACGGCTCAACTTGGTACCACTCCCACTTTTCACTCCAATATGCGGAAGGTCTCTTTGGCGGTATGATCTTCAACGGTCCTGCCTCGGAAAACTACGACGTGGATCTTGGCAACCTGTTCCTCAGTGACTGGGGACACACGGAGGCTTTTCACCTCTGGAGCACCACGGCCAGGTTCGGTGGGCCTCCCGCTCTCGACACGGGGTTAATCAACGGAACAAACACCTGGAGCTGCCCCACTGCTCCCGATTCGCGCTGTGTCGACGGAGGGAAGAAGCACGAGCTCATCTTTGAAGAGGACACAAAGTATCTTATCCGTCTCGTCAACCCCGCCATCGACGCCGTCTGGGACTTTAGCATTGACGGCCATACCCTGACGGTCATCGCCCAAGATCTCGTCCCCATCAAGCCGTACACCACAAACTCTGTCCAGATCTCCATGGGTCAGCGCTACGATGTCATCGTCCAAGCTAAACCCACCACCAAGACCGACGACGGCAACTACTGGCTGCGCGCCGGGCTGATCGGCGGATGCGGCGGCCGAAACGACCACCCGGAGAACATCACCGGCATCGTGCGGTACAACAAGGACAGCACGGCCGAGCCCACCTCGACCGGCTACCCCCTCTCGACGAGCTGCAGGGGAGAGCCGCTCGCCAGTCTTGAGCCCTGGTTGGAGCTGAACGTCACCAACATCTTCAACACCACCCAGCAGAACCTGGGCTTTCTCCCCCAGGGTAGCGGCCGCGATTGGTTCCAGTGGACGCTCAACACCTCCTCGCTGCACCTAAACTGGTCCGACCCGACACTAGGCCAGGTCTTCAGAGGAGCAGCCATCTTCCCCACCCCTTACAACGTGGTAGCCGTCCAGCCATCCAACAGCGGGGAGAAGGAATGGCAGGTCCTCGTCATCCAAGATCAGACTCCCATCGGGTAAGCTCACCACCCCTCTCCATCTTTATATATCTCCCCCCCCTTTTCCCCCCCAAAAAAAGGCTAACAACCCCTTTCCCCCCATAACAGAGCCGACCACCCCATCCACCTGCACGGCCACGACTTCTGGATCCTCGCCGCCGAGCCCGGCATCACCTTCAACGGCAACACCTCGACCTGGAACACCCACAACCCCTCCCGCCGCGACGTCGCCGTCCTCCCGGGGAGGGGCTACCTCGCCATCGCCTTCGAGCTCGACAACCCGGGCGCCTGGCTGGTCCACTGCCACATCGCCTGGCACGCCAGCCAGGGCCTCTCGCTCGAGTTTGTCGAGAGCCAGAGCAGGATCAGGAGCGGGCTGCTGGACAGGGACGTGGACGAGTTTGAGAGGGTCTGCAGGAGCTGGCACGCGTGGCCGCAGGTTCACGCCCAGGAGGACTCTGGTATTTGAGTTTTGAAGCTGAGGTGAGCGGGAGGTTGTTTGAAAAATGGGTGGCGAGGTGGTGGTGATGATGATTTCTTTTTGTGTATTGGGATTTCTTTGACTGTTGGAAATCACGGGGCGGGCAACATATAGATGGGATTTGTTTTATGGGGTTTCATTATCGGGGAATGTAGCAGTATGTCAGGACACTGTTGGGGGATGTATGTACACAGACAAGGTAACGGCAGAAAGGCCAATATACCTTTGGATTGGGTCTGGCAATTTTGAAACTAGTGTGCAGTGAATCGGTTTGAGTTATGTATGGACAAGCATGAATGACATCTCGATACTTGATGGTTGGCTGCATAGCCAAGGCACAAGTGTCCCTGGATAAATAATGTCTGAATAGGCAAGTGATGCGCGAGAGACTGTGAGAGAGTGAGGCAGTGGCACGCAGTAAGGATGGTAGGAAAGATGCCCAAGACACTGCCAACGACTCGAGCCCCACGTTATGCGTTAATAGGTATGTGCTGTACTATCATTCGTGCCGCTATCCTCAAATTATACCTGATGAAACTAAAGTACCAACTCAACGCCTTCGCTCTAAACCGTCAAAGCCACCATGAAAACGTCCTCCTCACTCTAAAGGTTGCGGCAGGTGACCTCCATTAACATAACAGGGCGCGTTTGCCCATGACCCCGTCTCAAACCACTCCACCCACCTGTCATACTCAGGGCACCCACCAAACTGCTATCTTCCCTCCTGTTCACCCCCAGCATCGCGTACAGCAGTTCAGAAAAGCGCACCGACGATTCCTTGTACACCTTCTAGCTGACCATCACATACGGAACAGCTCCGTTCTCCAAGTTGGCCACCCCGTCAAACTCAGGGCACCCGTCGTAATACGGCCGGTGGCTGATAATCACACAGTGCTGCCCCCACTCGCGCAGCGCGTGCTTCACCTTCTGCACAAGTGTGAACTCAGCCTCTAGGATGGCTGTGCACTTTTCTTGCACAATGGGCTCGGCGCAAAGAATATAGCCCTGGTCCTGTTCGAATATGGCGATCCCTGTTTCCTCGTTAGACACAAAAACAACAATACCACGTGACACGTACAAATCCTCCATATTTTCGCGGTCAACTGCTATCAGATGTACAAGAATGGGGCGCATCTTCGGTCCTAGTGCCGTCAAATGCGAAATGGCCTCACGCATCCTGGCGACGAGTAATGCGTTGGTTTGGTCTCTTTTTGGAAGCGTCAGCCAGCACTCGTAGAGCATCCCTTCAAGTAGATACAGGTATGGTATGGGGGATGTTAGACGCACTGGAACAAGGCGTCCGACGCCGCGAACAGCCGGGCCATTCTTGCACCGAAATCAGCCACATAGCCAGGGAAAGCGGTGGCTAGTAGGTTAAACAGGTTCTGTGCGTAGTAGAGCGCTTGCTCGCTGGGTGCTGTCGCCATGGCTTCTGTTGTGCTACTTGTTGATGGGATGTAAAATGATGACTGGAGGCGGTGTAAAGCAACGAGAAGAGGTTGGGTTGAACCAGAGAGAACCGTTCAAATAAGCCCTGGTGACCAAAGCTCCCACGTACTCGCCTGTTGGGTAAATGGAGGAAGTAGCGAATGGGGTTGTTCACCTGAGCAGGAAACTGGGTACCTAGCAGACCAAGCGTTATTGCCGTGGATGGTCAGTTCCTCCCCATGTACCAAAACCTCCATCTGCCACTGTCGGTCCCGATATCGTACACTTATTCACCGCCCTCTATCTTTGGAAGATACACCTCCTCAATCCTCGCTCGCATCACCCTCTCCGCAGAAGCAGGATCCATCCCTTTCCCTTGCTCGGGACCGGCCCTCATCATCTTGCCGACTAAGAACCCCAGCTTGCCCTGCGGGTAGGCTCTTATCTTTCCCTGTTTAAACTTGAGGAAGTCTTGCAACACCTTCTCTTGATCCTCGATCACCTCATCAGCGATGGCCACATACTCTGCCTCCGAGATTTCTTTGTACCACAGGTCTTGACTATCAATCTGCTCAGTCACTCCGCCAGTCACAATCGTGCCCCGAAAAACATCCCACATCAAATCCTTGGCCACCTTGGCCGTGACCTTCCTCTGATGCAAGTAAAACAAAATCGCAGCCAGATCCTGCTCCGGGACTTGAGTAGTGACATCCGCCGCCTCAGCAGCTATCTCACGCACCTCGTCTGCCTCAGCCAACTTACCCAACTCATGCAAACACCACTTCGCCGCCAGCATCGCGTGCCTCTGCTCGCCCCCCTCCACTGCCTCAACCCCCAACATCCTCTCCAACTCCTCCAGCACGCCATAGAAATACTCCAACCTCCCCTCCATCAACATCAACGCCATCGCATCTCTCTCACTCAGCCCATACACCCCCATCAAAACCCCCACCTCCTCATCCGGCAACATTCCCATCGTCCCACCCAACCTCTCCACCAAGTCCTCCCCAATCACCACCGGTCCCAAGTCGGGATCAGGCATATACCTATAATCCACCTCCCCTTCCTTCCCTCTCAATCTCCTCGTCTCGGTACTCCCCAAGCTCCACCCCCTGGTCTCCCCTTCGATCTTGCCCCCTCCCTCCAACACCTGGATCTGCCTGTCCCTCTCGGCAATAATCGCATCCTCCACCGCCTTGAAACTGCTCAAGTTCTTGATCTCCGTTCTCGTGCCCAAGGTTGCCTCTCCTGTCCTCTTGACAGAAACGTTGACATCGGCTCTGAGGCCACCTTGTTCCAGTCCAGACGTGCAAGCATCCACGCTCTTGAGCAGCATCTGCACCTTTCTCACAAACGCCGCCGCTGTCGCAGGGTGGCGGATGCACGGCTCGGTGATGATCTCCACGAGGGGGACACCCACTCTGTTGAAGTCGAGGTAGTGGGTCGAGTTGGGCTGGGCGAGGGTTTTGGCTGTGTCCTGCTCCATCTGGACTTGCTTGATGCCTACTGTGACCGCCTCCCCGTCTTCTGCCGCGATGCCATCTCGGGGGTACAAGGCTACGGTGCCAGACCGCGCAAAGGGGTGGTAGTATTGGGTTATTTGATATCCCGAGGGCTGGTCCCAGTGGAAGTAGTGTTTTCTGTCGAAGCGGGAGACGGGCTCGATTTGGCAGTTGAGGGCTAGGGCGGTGCGGATGGCGGGGATGAGGGTTGTCGGTTGGAAGAGAGGTTGGGAGCCGGGGATGGCGAGGTCGAAGGGGGCGACGCGGGTGTTGGGGGGGTGGACGGCATCGGAGCTGGGGTAGGGGGTGGAGGCGGGGGAGAAGAGCTTGGAGGGGGTGTTGAGCTGGGCGTGGATTTCGATGCCGACGGTGAGATCCCAGCCGGGGACAGTTTGGTTGTCGGACTTTTTGGGTTTTTTCTTGGGGGAGCCGGAGAGTTTGGCGGCTTTGGCTTGGTCTTTGAGTTGTTTGCGGAGGGGGGTGATGGGGGGTTGTTGTTCGTCGGGGGTTGGAGGGGTCGTGGAAAGGGTTCGTCGGGAGTGGGATATTGGTAGTGTGAAGGGAGGGGACCGGAGGCAGAGGCAGCCGCGGCGGGTTAATTGCCCGGTGAGCAGATATCTGGTGAGTTCTGCGGTGGGTATTCGCACCATGGTTGTGGTGTTGACTTTGGACCTTCGAGAAAATATCATGGCTCAATTGGAATGACGTTGGAGCTTGCGAGCTGGGGTGTGGAGTGAAAGGTGGCCCAAGCTCCCTCCCCCCTGATGCCAAGAGCTGCCGTCACTCAACGACATCCATCATCAACAAGCGGCGCAAGTGTCTTTTCAGACGCGCTGGACTGTTCTGATCGCCCACTGCGCTCTTGCTACTTTGCTGATAGGAGGAGTAGATATGTAGTGGCGGGTGCAGCCGTCTGCGTAATCCTTCTAAGATCCTCAACATTGCCCTTATCATGCTTCCTCGCGAATGGGGCAATCAGGACTTCGGTCCCGTCATGGCCTTTCCGTCATACCGGAGTTGATGTTCTGGGCTTCGCCCGCCATCCCGAGCTTATCTTCGAGGGTACGGAAGGAACTGTCCCCAATATCCTTCCCCTAGCTCCTTCTCGTTCTTCATGTTCCACGTTGCACACCACACCTTATCACCCCTCAGCCCATCCCAGCACTGAATCGTTTGCGGAGGCATTTCTTTCCTCGCAGTCCTCCCTACGCAAGCCTCGATCCTTCCCCACGGCAAGAATCCGTTTTCATGGTTGGTTTCGCCGGTTTCGTTGTGGCGAGTCGCCAGACGGTCTGCCTGACCCCGGACATCAGCTAACCTCCAGTCACTTTGCAGATCATCATCAACAGATCTCCCGACTTGTCACCCTTGTGTCCCGTCAATCAAGCATGGCTGCCACAAGAGAATCAGGCTCGGACGAGGATTCAGGCTTACCTAGACGAGGAGCATTAGCTGCTGGCAAATGTCGATGCAACTACAAAAACCTCAACCATTTTCGATTCGTTGAAATCAACAGCCAACACCACCAAAGCCCGAAAGACGATCGCTTGGGTAATGGGTCAGTGCAGTCCGTCAGTAGAATAGAATCTGCCGGAGGCAGGTTGCTTGGCACAAACAGACGCATGGAGCTGTGGCGTACATGTCCTGGCCAACGTGGCGCATATCCTCGCAGCAATTGCGGTGCCTTCAAAAGGGAGCATGGACCCAAGGTTCTGGAGGCGGGTCTTGAGTTCATCACAGACAGTTTTCAGCTTCCACCCCTAGAAGAATTGCCCCGACTACACTCTTTACCAAACAACAGCGAAGCGGACGAATCAAATCGTTTCCTCGAGGCGGTCATGGACGCATTACGCATGGCAATGAAGGAGCGTTCTGCCTTTGACAAGAAGCGGACAGAGATCCAAGTCGTTTTACCATCTCTTCGCTTCCCTGCAGTCTCGGGCAACATGAAGCAATCAAACAGGAGTTGGAGAGGCTGGAGGAAGAGGTGAGGCGCACCGAGGACTTACTCCGTGAGAAAGTTCAAAGCTCTTTCGCAACATCCTAGCCCATCCGAGATCTTGGAGAAGGAGGACGGTCCGCTGTTGGTGGTCCATCTAACCGAGTACACGAAAGCAATTGACAATATAAGGGATGCAAAGGTGGCTTTGGCACATCACTTGAAGGAAGCTAACGCCAGCGGCCTCATCCAAACAAAAACCCTGAAGGACCTCCCAGCAGAATGGGAGGACCTGGTCGGCAAGAAAAAACATGGAGTAAAATTTCTGTAGCTAAAACAGCAAGTGGGTGAAGGTGTTGGAGTGCGGTTGGCGTCCATAATCGAGACCCTGGCAACGTTATTGGAGGGAGGCTGGGCAGAGCGCGACAAAGACTTTCGAGATCAGCTTAATAGCATTCAACCTAATTGCCAGAGTTTTGAGGGATGTTCGGACTCTTTGTCGCTGGAGCATATCGAAAACTCTCTTATCAAGTGAGCTAGGTGGTATTTGTTCAGTGATAGGGAGAAAGGGCGGTTGGATTGGCGAGAACGAATGGTCAGATCAAAGTTATTGTGAGAGATGTTATAATTCCCGCTATGGTTTCAAGTTGAAAACAAGATTTTCGTGCAGCAGCCCGTGCCCTAAAAGTTAACATCACCGCAGACAACAGACCCAGGCATCGACCTGAAAAAGCATCAATAAACGCAACTCCACACAACCAAGCCCGCCCCCCCCCCAGGCCATAAACTGCAAGGTTCTTGTCCCCCTTCGCTTACTTAGCACCAGTCCCTGCGGACGACCACATACCACCCCTCCTTGGTGTACTCCCCATGTCCCTTGACGTACTCGGTATCGTCCAGAGCGCACTTGACAACCACATACGCGGCCGCGTCGGCAATATCCCGCCAGTTGACCTCCTTTTCAAACTTATTCTACCATACACCATCACACCACACCTGTATTAGCCGACCTATCACCTAATTATCTAGTTCAACCACAACAACACCCTTAGCCCTTCCCCTGTCTCCAGAAACAAGAAGAGGGGAAAAAAGGAGAAGCTCACCTCATTACACCAAATGATAGCCGCATCCCAACTGCAGCTCACCCTCCCGCAGTTGGCCGGCCCGGGCCCGTTCCTGGCCGTGCCGTTCAGCCGTCGGAGGTAGGCGATGCCGTCAAAGATCTCCTGCTGGGAGGCTTCCTCGTCGCCGGGGACGTCGCAGTCGTATTTTTCCGGTTCGAAGATGCGGGAGACGGGACTGCTACCGCCGCCGCCACCACCACCACCACCACCACCAGGGGAAAGGGAAGAGGAGGAGGTGGTGGAGGGGGGAGGAGCAGCGGGTTGGGAGAGGAAGGTCGCTTTCCAGCCGGGGTAGGCGGCTTCCATGCTCGCGACTGCGTGCTGGATGGGGCCGGGGTGGCTGATTTTGGGGCTGTTGGGGTCGAGGGGGTTGATGGGGAGGTCGAAGGTGAGGTCTGAGAGGTTGGGGCTAGCGTGGACTCGTGCCTGTTGTTTGTGATGGGTTAGTTGGGGGGGTTGATGTGGGTTGGGGGGGGTTGGGGGGTTAGATAGATACCCCAAAGAGGGCCAGAGCGCTGGCGAAGAAGGTGGTGATGGAGAGCATGATGGTGTCGGTATTGATGAGCCGATCGATGTTTGTTTCGTTTGTTGGTGAAGTGGTGGGGGTGGGATATACGGGGAAGGTGGTGGGGGTGGGATAGACGGGGAAGGTGTCAAGGACCTTAGAGGGGGGAATATGTCTACCCGGGTTTTATGGCTCGGAGGATATCTAGAGTTTTTCAGAGAACAAACAGTATTTACTTCGAGGGTTTTCTATTCGATCTGCTAATCCTTGAATGGCCCCAGGACCGATCTCGAGAGATGCGACGCCAAAGGTTTTGTTGAGGGTTCACAGCGCCTCCATTTCAAGCTTGTGCTCCCATATCCGCTGGCAGATGACGGGACTTCATAACTCAGGCACAACCCCGAAGGGGTACAGAACCTCTGAATAGTTGGTCCACTGGATTTCTTTGGACGAAGACGGCAGTGGTACATCATGTGACTGTGAGTGTTCCTCGGGAAAGATTGCGTCACCAGGTTGGCAGTAGCAAATTGGACGATCAGATATCATACCTAGCCTAAGAGTACCGTACAATGCAAACATGTGATGAATAACCAGGAGCAGTGTAATGCACCGTGACTTCAATTCTTGATTAACGCTTCGCTTGAATGTCCACCATTCTTAACCCCCTCTTTCCCACCGTTTGCTCACCCTGTCCTGCAATCACGGCAAACTCACGTGATGACCCTCGTCTCAACCCACTGCCACCCAAAGAAACGCCCAGCGCATATGCTTCAATGCCAAGTAACAGGAACATGACTATCCGCTAAATGCAAGTCCACAAAACATTGGCACAAAGGCACTACCCTCAAAATCTACTCAGTGATAACACCCGCTGCCGCCCGGCTGTGCTGTCTCAGCAGCGCCGGCATCTGCCCATTCACCAACTTGTAAATAGCCTCATCCAGGCACCTGCCATCTCCAATATTTTGGTTTCTCGTTCTCCGAAGCCAATACTCAAACGGTCCGCGGTTCTTGGCCAACGCCACCCCCAACTCATAACAACGCTCATTCACGCTATGCTCGCTATGCATCTCTGTGAAATGCGTAATCATCTTACTGATGTCTTTCAGTGCCCATTTGCAAGGCGCAGCCGGTGATCTGCCATTGCCCGCAAGCAAATACTTGGTTGAACAGCACAAGCGGCACTTCCAAAACCCGAGACGTTGGAGAACAGTGATGACACCGGGTGAGTCGCCTTCTTCGCCCGTGTCAACGATTTCAATGGAGCTGAGATCGAAATCTTCGGTCCGTTCTACCAGTGTGCTCGGCGACGGGGACTGCTTGGCTCTCTTGGAGGGCCCGTCCGCCATCTCCTCATCCTCGTCATCTTCAGCAGGACGCTTTGCTGTCGTCGGAGTCGAAGATACCATGGTGTCAGGGCGCTGCTTGGCGGTGAAAGAACTTGTCCCATTTACACCATTGGCCGCCGCCGTCGCCGCTGCTGTCGCTGCTGGGATCATTGGGGTAGCGGCATTGGAGTACGCAAGACGGCTATAATTGGCTGGCTTCGTTGTCTTCCGGCTCTGGAACTGAATCAGTTCGATTCGATGCTTGCAATGGCGGATCTGATGGCCCAGATCGAGCAACCGCAACTGGAAAGTGCGTGACTCCTGAGGAGTGAGAGTTTCATCTGAAAGTTGGGCTTGAACAAACGCTATGTCGTTATGATAGGCTGCAATGTCCTCCTCAAGCTGGCGCATGGTAATTTCATCGATGTTGGTGCAAAACTCAAAAGAGTAAGCTGGATACATCTGGGGGTGGGGCTTTTTGGGAGCGATGAGTGTGCCCTTGGTGTGTACCTGCGGGATGTCGCTGCCAGTGCCGTTGATATCGGGATCGACCGGGGGATTGCCGTTGGCCTTGGGACTGAGACTGCTTGAAACTTGAGTAGTCTTCACAGCTGTTGGAGACTTCATTTCCACCTCACTCGTAAGCTGAGGAGTCGTCGCCTTCTCTTTGACTGTACTGACTGAAGGGGGACTGCTGTGACTAGATGAAAGTGAACTTGTTCCGACCTTGCTGCTGGCGCTAGTGCTGCGAGCGCGTGGAGCAGGAGGACTCGGAGGAGGCATGGTCCGATGTGCAACTGTGATGCTATTACGAGGGGACATGGGCTCTGTCTCCTTTGGCGTAGCTGTGGTTGGGGCAGCTGTTGTAGTTGTTTTCTTCTTCTTCTGTTTGAGGTGAAATTTGTCAGTATGAAAATGCCGGGTTTGTTTATCATTCGAGTCGCATGAGGAGCTGGGGCAGTGTTTGAGAGAGAAAGATGAGAATTTCTCAAACCCGGGAAGATGAGTGTGAAAATAAAACTTTTGTTTGCCGGTTTGAAAGAGTGAGAGTGAAAATGGACAAACGGGCTCGTGAGAAGAAAGAAGTGGGACACGAGATACATACCTGGTCTTTGGAGGCAGAAGATTGCAAATGTGATGAGTTTCTCTTTGATGGAGGCATGGTGTGGAAGGGAGAAAGTCGGCGATCGGATGCAGGTGCTGGAGAAAAAAAAGGGTGGTTGTGGTGGTGGGGGCCCGGGAAGAGAAACGGCAGAGTGAAGAATAAAAAGGAAAGAACGTTGCGAGGTGCAGAAATAAAAAAAATAAAAAAAGAGGAGATGATTACGACAATGAGAAGAGGGGCAAGGAGCTTTGTCTTTTTTTGAGCTCAAGTTCCAGGGCATCTCCCCTTTTTTATTTTTTTATTTCTTTCCTTTCTTGGAGTAGATCATCCCCACTTTTAAGCGAACACAGGCCTGTGGTTGGCCAGAGACCCGGGTATCGCGGACGTGCACGCAGTTTCTTATTTTTTTTAGACCGGTATTTGTTTCGTTGCTGCCCGGCCACAGCAAGGAAGGGAGACTCCACACCGGAGTCTTTTTTGTTGACGTGTTTGACGTGAACACCACCAAATCCGACCCGGTTCCGGACATGGACATGCGGCACCAAGACCAGCTCACCAACCAAGTTCAGCATCGTTCATATTCAGGGGCAGTCAACATACATTAGCAATACGGAGTATGAAATTGCCATCAATCACCATTGATCCTTGATTCCGACTATCATCTGAACCTACCTACCTAGTCAACAATGTGAGACAAGCCCAGGGAGTGAACACGGACGCATGTCTGGTTTGTCAAAAACAAAAGAAATGTTTCAACAGTTTTGTAGAACCGCTTGAAAGAGAGAAACAAGTGCATAAATACCTACCTAGCCATCGCAAAGACAATGTCCCGAAATTCGATCATGATTTCTGCCCAAGACTTTGAGACGACCCTGGCCCTCCACTCGGTTAATTGCCACCACTACCGATCTCAGCCAGTCACAAGAACCTACATGACCTCCCCCATTGGCTAGAATAACCTTGTATAAATGCCCTGCTAAGCCGGCTGTATAGATTAAATAAAAAACCGACCATCTGTCAAGTTCACAATGCCAATTATGTCTTTGCCGCTCTTCGGCGTCAGGAGACTTCATCTCAACACCATCACCTCCAAGCTGAGATGAAAGATCATTCATCCAATATGAAGCACCTACCCAGGAGTCTCGTCCTCCTCGCCACTTGCACGCTATCCTCCCTAGCTGCTGCATCAGCCCTCAAACCACGCCAATACACAACCTGCCTCCCCACCCCCCTCCTCTCCCCTCCCAACCCAGCATGCCCCCTCGAGTCCGACGGCAGGTTCTGGTCACCAACCCCATGGTGCCCTACCCCCTCGGATGGCTACGAGTCGGGACCACCCGATTGCATCTTCACCACCCCGCACATCCGCAACCAAGGCCTCTCCGTCATCACCTTTCCCCCCTTGGCCGCGGCTCTGGTCTCCCCTGCCCTCGATGATTCTCTTGTTCCCCCTTCCTTCCGCCGGTACAACTCCTCCGCCGAAAAATGGAAGATCGCCCCTCTCTCCAACCGCGGCCTTGGTCTTGTTGCAACCGGCAGCTTCAAACAGCACGAGACGGTCATGGTCGGCTTCCCGGTTTTGATCGTCAGGTTGGAGTTTATCAATGGGGATCGGTACTCGATGAAGAATAAGAGAAAGATGCTGGATGTGGCGGTGGGGAATCTGCCGGAGGAGACGAGGAGGCAGGTGGAGGGGTTGGCGAGGAGCAATCCTAGCAATGAGAAGGATTGGAGTACGTGATTCTCTGCCGAAACGACTGGGAGTACATACCTTTGCTGACATATTCTGCAGTCGTTGATGTCCTCAGGACAAATGGGTTCGGGATTGAGATTGCGGGCGAGGGACATTTGGCGCTTTTTCTCGAGGGGTCGAGGGTGAATCACAACTGTAGGCCGAATGCGTTTTGGAGGTGGGTGCCGAGCAAGTTGGCGATGGAGGTGGTTGCGCTGAGGGGGATTGGCAAGGGCGAGGAGGTGGCGCATAGCTGTGAGTCTAATCCTTCTGTTGTTTGATTCAGTGGTAAAAGGGGTGTTTGCTGACATCAGATGGCAGATGCACCGCTTGGTTACACTCACGAGCAGAGGAAGGCAGTTTTGCAGCCATGGGGGTTCCAGTGCCAGTGTGCGCTTTGTTCTGCGCCGGCGAGGGAAAGGGATGTTGCGGATGCACGTAGGGATAGGATCTTGGAGGTCTACCAGACACTGTCCAAGGCCGCAGACTTGAACAGCGTGGAGAGGGTTGATCAATTGGTCAATGAGGCGTTGGTTTTAATCGAAAAGGAGGAACTGCAGCCGCAGCTGGTGGAGTATTATGCCCACTTTGCCAGGGCTTACATTGAGATCAATGAGTTGAAAAAGGCAAGGGAGTTCATCCAGAAAGCAGACAAGATGTGGCTTTTATATGGAGGAGAAGAACATGAAAATGTCGATGGGATGTTAGAGCTATGGAACCTGTTAAAAGAGGCCGAGTTGGAAGCGGAGGACGACTGAAGTCACAGCCTGTCCTAAAAAGCTTTTTGGCCTCAGAAAGACTGCCATGTACACCACGCAAAACTCATATATTCAACCACACCATATCAGACATTTACCAGCCCTTCTATTACATAATAAAGTATTGAACCAGCATTCTCTCAGTTTAAAGACTTCACACGAAAGCCATAGCTACTCAAACATCACAGAGATATCACAACTTATCTACGCAGCCTTGCAGAGAGCCATCTTAATGCCTGAATAATGGCTTCAAGCCTCAGTCAGGGAAAGTGGGCCTCAGGCAGTCCTAGGTATTGATCCCGTGGCTCTTTCCCTATACGGACTTATTATACGCGTTCTTGTTTCTGACGCGCCCCAGGCTCCAGGCCGACCACCTCTCTCGCAAACAAACCAATTCCTCTGCTCCATTTCCTTCTCCCAGAAGCCTCAAGCGTTCGGTCAGTTCTTTTCACCACTACGTCGACTCTCTTCCATCGTTGTATTCCTCTTCTTGTCTCACCTCTCTCCCTGAGTGCTCTCTCTCTCTTCACCACCCAAACTCATTAGCTCCTATTGAACAGCTCCCACAGAAATCAGACCGCCATCACGACCTCGACGCGAGGTACTCCCCAGCAGCAGCCATCACTCACTATCTCCTCATCAAAGCAGGTAAGTCAAGAGCATCCCCCCCAAAAGAACAAACATCATGCTAACACCTCTCAAGTCAACACACTGCCACGACGACCATCATGCCTGCCGACCCCACCTCCCACGCGGAATTGTCCCGTCAAAGACACAAACTGAGACGGCGCACCGAGTGCCTCAACATTTGGGGTATCTCCATCGACGAGTTCGAGGAAATCTGCCCCTTGTCTCGGGGGAAAGTCTACTTCAACGGCATGGTCAGTATCGCGAACACGTGTCACGATTGGAAGCGCGTCAAGAAAGAATTCGCTCTTGCCCGCTACGAACGTCTCCACTTCAGAAACGGGAGGAAGAAGGACGGCTACACAGAGAGGGATGTCAAGGAGGTGTTCCTAGCCTTGGTTAAAGCGAATGAGCGCGATGTGGAGTCTGAGGAGGAAGACAATGGCACGCGTGATGCAGACTTGATGGTTGATGATGATGGGGAGTCTGACGAGGAGGACGGAGAAGAGGGTGAATGGGACGTTGCCGGCGGGGCTGGGAATCGCGGTCAAACTGCCCCTCGAGCAATGTCGGTTGTTGAGGAGGTGGGTGATAATCAGATGGACTATGCTGAGGAGGAGGATCGCTTCAAGGAGGAGGATGTAGTTGAGCATGATGACGTCGTTATGGAGGAGTCATTCTTCAAGGGGGAGGATGATGTTGAGAAGGAAGATGAGATTGAGGACGCCACCGAAGTCCAAAAGCATCACGACCTTATGGACATCTTTGCCAAAAAGGCAGTACCCGGCGGAATTGACGACAAAACCTGTCGATGGATCTTTTACATGCTCAACAATGGGCAGGACTCGGAGGCCTTATTCGAACAGACCTGCCTCAAGCATCTTGGTACAGAGAGTCCGCTCTTTCCCCAACCTGTCAAAGACCACGAGGAAATGAAGGCTCGTTTTGACGCTTGGTGGGAGCATGTTACTCTGTGGAAGCACAATCAACAGATGGCGGAAGATGTTGCGAACAACATTTTGGAGTTGTTGCATGCCATTGCAAAGGAAGCCGACCAGGCTGAAAGTCAATCGCAGAAGCGTTTGAGGTGGATTCACGGGCTACTCAAGACTGACAAAATGATTCATGGTGACGAGCCTGACCATGAAACGTTCACGACTTCCTTAAAGAGGCGTGCTAAAAAGGCCAGGAAGGAGGCCAATGCATGGCAATTGGCAAATCAGAACGTGAGGAAATGCATTCGGGCTGTGGAGGGTGTTTTGCATCGCGCGACTTGAGATACCTGTTTTGGCGAGTTTTTGGTACTGGACAATCGAGATAATCTTTACTGTCATTTTCGATTCGTGAATGGGAGGTTTTAGGAGTTTTGGGGGGCTTTGAATCACTGTGGCAGATGGGGGAAGAGTTTGGAGACGGGGCATGCGCTGGGTTTTATTAACATGAAGTCGAACTTTGCATAGGTACACCTAGGTACACACATCAAACAAACTTAAGCTAATACTATCATTCTGCCAAGCTGAATTTCTTAGAATACAACACTCTCTACTGTGCATCCGGAATGTTTGGCTGGTCATGTCAATGTTGCACAACATCCAGGCATAAGAAAGCTACCTGGTACCTGGTAGATATTAAACTGGAAGGGAATTAAAGACTTTGAGCTTGTCTATTTGCCTATGTTCATAGTATCTTAAACCAAAAGACAGAGACCAAGGAAAACTAAGTAACTAATGGAACACCTCGAGAGGCTTGGGAGCTCTAGAGGCTTAAGAGACTGGATTGAGATCTATGTCGTGCATCTCGGGTGGAAAAGAGCACATTCCGCCGTTCTCTTTGGGACCCCCCTGACGGCAAGTAGCCGTGTTGGTCCACTTGTTAAGGACCATGTGGGGGCAGTGATGGCCTGAGAAACAATTCGGATTGTTGCATTCCCCCCCGTAAACACATCGGAAATGGCGCTTCCACGCACGAAAAACATCGAGCTCTCTGTCTGAGAGCCTACGCTGGTGATAGAACTTGCAGTCGACTGTTCGACATCCGCCTGGATGCAGATAATGGAACTGGCAGAGCTCTTTCATGCCTTTGACGGACCATTTTTCGAAGGTGATACCAGGGGGGTCGATACGCTGCCTATCCTTATTCCTTGGAATTAAGTTCCGCACAATCGGGCGAACAGTAGCCGGTGAGAGTGAGCGATTGGTAGCCGGTGTGAGGGCATCTTCGTAATCGTCTGCTGTGTCATCGCTGCTCAGGGAAGGAGGAGATGGTCTCTCCAGGAAGATTCTTGGGGTGAGCTGGGCACCGCCATAGTCCTCTGCCTTCCCCCCGGGCAGCAGATACCTGGATTCAGTTGGGTCAAGCGCAAATCTGGAGCAGCAACCCCCAAAGAGTGAATACCTGCTCAGCGTCTGGTCTTCACTGTCCAGATTGTCCGTGCGCAGGACATCGACTGCGCTCAGCTTCAAAACTACCATGTCAGCCGTGGGTCGGGTGTCCGGCTCAGCGCCTAACATGGACAAGACAATAGACTTAAGCCAGTCAATCTCCTGCCGGACCCTGGACGAGCGTGTTGCAAAGGATTTGCTGACCTTGTCCACCAACACTGCTAGCGTTCCATCATGTGCGTGGAAAGCAAACACCCCGCGCTTGATCTCGCGCTTAAGCTCCTGTTGGGAGAAGTACTTGGCCTGGTTGGCGCCGGTCCGGACTGTCAAATGGGGTTGCATGCTGGTCAGAGCCAACATTTCCAGGAAGACACATCCCATTGAGAAAATGTCGGCAGAGCGGCGGGATCTTCCATCCTGTAGGGTCTCAGGTGCCACATAGGCCCGTGTATACCGTTCGTGCGTAACAATCGAGGTCTGAGCTTGGAAGTGGTCTATGGCCCCGTCAAAGTCGGTTAGTCGGATACCATACTTGACGGTCTCTCCATTGGGGTTTCTCTCGCTTTGCTGGTAGATGGCCTCGTTTCGGTAAATCAGGATGTTAGAGGGCTTGATATCCTTGTGAGAGACGCGCTGCCCGTGAATATATGAGAGAGCCTCGGCGAGACAGCCGAAGCTCCCGAGGACCCGCTGGATAGCACCTTGCAAAATGTCGTTCACACGCAAATTGACGGGCGCTACGATTTCTCGCAACAGTGAGGCGGCTTTCTGCTGGCTAGGGCCTCGGATTGAGTCAATCATGTCGAATCCTGACAAGTTGCCTTCCGAGACGGCCACTGCAAGGACATCGATTGCTCGGAAAAAATCGTCAAGCGCGCAGGGGGCTACAGGCCAGAAGAGGGCTGAGAACACGGTGTTTGGGTGCGTCATCGAGCCGACGTATTCGATAATGTGATGGTGTCGCAATCGGCGCAGGATGCTAATCTCGGCCAACACCTCGTCGCGATACTCCTTCGTCCCGTACTTGTACGTCTTCATGGCAAGGGAGATGCCTAGGATGTTGACCCTATCTACAGAGCTGTTGCCTTTCTCCTTATTGTCGATCGTACTGACGCTTAGCTTCTCATGGCACTCGATACCGGGCGGGAGCCCATTGGAACGAAAGTCAACATGTCGTCCCGTCGTATATCCCTGGCGGCTCCAGTCAATCAAGATACCATTGAGATACCCGATTTGGGAAACCCAGATGCGGTCTGTGGCATTGAAGTCGGCCATAGTTTTTCTCGTGAAACTTCGTTGTTCTACTGGTTCGCGGCGGGTGAAAGAAGGCGAAAATGGAAGCTCGACCTGTTTGGAAAGATAACAAGTAGAGATTCCTGGTCGGGTGTCTTGAAATGTAAAAGCCTAGCAAGAAGACGGGGGCAGACGATAGGGGGCAAGGTGGAATCGAAAATGAAGGGGCGAAAATCGCGGGAAGTTAGCTGCAATGCTGAGTTTGGAAGCCGGACACTGGTTTTGAATAGGTACCTGTACCTATGTATCTGAACTGGTGCTGTATAACAAAAAAGACTACGCAGAAGAATACACCGCACCCTGATACCTTATATATACTTGAACAGGTACACATTCAGTCTTCAGCCTGCCAAGCTCATCACAGCCTTGCCTCCTCCACGCTCCGAGACCTGCATTCTGCAAGTGAACAGCACCCCGTTCAACTGCTCGGGGCGGTCTAGCCTTGTCTCAGAAGATTTCTCATAGGGACCGGCGTTCGCATCATTTGCCGCCGAGAGTTCATTAGGGGTCCTACTTGGCTCGCTAACTGCGGCGCTTGGTTGGCCAGCAACACCTGGTAGGTGGCCGTGGTCAACCTACCCAGGCCTGGTGGCGCAAGACCCGCATCTCTACTAGTTAGATTCAGGATGCTCCTGGGGTTGGGGAAGGAAGCAGCTGAGAGACGCGCTTGATAGATACCTGGTTTTACAGGAATTCATTCGCCATAAAGGCTCGCGCCGAACTCCCAGGGTACCTAGGTAGTTACATATATCGCTAGGCATGGAACATGGCCAGACCTGGGCGCCTCGCCGACCGAAGTCTTTCGGCCTCTACAGCCCTTTCCATTAGGTAAAGAGCTGAAAAAATCTTGGCCTTTCAAGTATCAAACTGGAAACTTCGGGGCCCCGGAGCAGGGTATGCAACAAGTCAAGTGATACTTGACTTGACAGTCAAATCAAGTAAGTCAAGTCAAATACAGCCTATTTTTGATCAAGCCAAACCAAGTCTTCCTATTAGCTTAACTCGCAAACTTGTCAAGTGCCAAGCCTTGGCCGGAAACCCGGTCGGAACCCGGAGGAGGTATTCTTCTGGCTACCAGGGCTTAACACTTGACAAGATTCACTTGCAAGTCAAGTACGTGATACCGTCAAGTAGGGCAAGTTTGGCCAAGTCAAGCCAAGTTAGACCCCATATTTGACTTGATTTGACTTGACTTGTTGCCCACCCTGCACTGGAGTTTGGAGATGTCGTCAAGGAACACCAGCTGGAACGTTGCGCACTTTACGGTATACATTAGTTCGTGGCTTCTCAGTTTTATAGCCCAATACAGACCTATTCTCTGCTACTTGGCATACCTGTATCCAAGACCTCGGGCGGGCCGATCCGCCAGTTCAGAACTCATAGCAGCCTATACCCTCTCAAAATCTTCTCCGCAGCCGTGTACCCCGTGACATCTACCATCATATCAGCCATAACTCTCACACTTCAACTCCAAGAAATACTCACAAGCAACCGCCTGCGTATGCCCACTAGCCAGCACAGGCACAGCACTCATATCCACCACCCTCACCCCCTCGACCCCCTTCACCTTGAAGTTATTATCCACCACCTCCCCCATCTTGCAGGTCCCCGTCATGTGCCAACTGCTCGAGATATTCTCTTTCCAATACTCCAACAACTCCTCGTCCGTTGCCTTCTCCCCCTTGGGACCAGCGATAACCCCATCAACATCCACCCCCTGCTTGAAATTGTCACTCTCAGTGAACTTGACTATCTCCCTCAGCGACTCCACCGCAGCCTTGCGGTCAAACTCGTGAGCCAAGAACTTGGGGTCAAACAACAGGGGCACCGTCGGGTCAGAGGATTGAAGGGTGACGCTTCCTAGCGTCTGGGCGTTGTAGAGAAACACCAAGAAGCAGGTGTAGTCAACAAGGGTGTTCGTGCCTGGGTTTGTGGGGAAGCCAGGGAGGAACCAATGCATGGGGAAGTGTGTGATGACTTCGTAGTGAGGGATAGTCTCTTTGTTTAGATATCGCCTCTCTTCGTCGGGCAGGGACAGGAGCTCCTTTGAGTTGGCCAAAGATTCGAGCTTGAAGAAACCTATGCCAAGCTCGCAGGCGTATTTGCCCCAGGGGTTGACGGGAGTCGAGCCGGGGTTGGTCTTCCACTGCTCGAGAGCCAGGTCCATCTGGCCTTGATCAGACCAAAAGGCTGAGCGGGAGGACAGAGGTGTGGTGGAGTTGGGCGAGCGTTTGTATACAAGCGGGACGAAGCAGTGGTCACGGAGGTTCTGGCCGACGGAGGGCAGGTCGGCGATGATCGGGACGTTGAACTGGGAGAGTTGGTCTGCGGGGCCGACGCCGGAGTGCATCAGAATCCGAGGCGAGTCAAGGGCGCCGGCAGAAAGAAGAACTTCGTTCTTGGCGTGGAAGATGCGACTGTTAGACTCAACACCGGTGGCTTTCTTGCTGGAGTCAAAAAGAACCCGTTGCACGGGAGAATTGGTCAACACTGTGAAGCTGGGTGGAAGGTTGGCGAGGAGGTCTTTGCTGGTTGATCTGAGACCGCGATAGGCTGAGCTGATGAGAACTGACATGCCGAGTGGGTTGCCAGAATTGTGGTCTGGGTTCAGGGGGAAGCCACCTTGCTCGAACTGCTCAAGAAGCGGAAGAAGATCCTCTTCAAATTCGGCGGCGTAACCGACGTGCACCGGACCACTGCTGCCGTTTTGCGTGAGTGAAGCATACTTCTTTTCTGTCCCGGGGGGAACCTCTGGGTGGACTGTTACAATCTTTTTGAAGCGGTCGTTGATCTTGTCCCACGCAAAGTCATCGTCTCCGGTGATCTCGGCCCAGGTGTCGTAGTCATCTTTGGCGCCCACGGTAAAGACACCAAAGTTGATGGCGCTTGATCCGCCAAGTCCCTTGCCACGGGAGTAGTCGATTTCACGGTTGTTGCAGTATTCCTGAGGCGTAGTCTTGTATCCCCAGTTCATTCCCTCTTTCGTAAAGGTCAACCAGCGCTGCCCATCGACGCGAAGGTTCTTGTCCTCATTGTCGCCACCTGCCTCGAGGATGAGAACCTTGGGTGGATTGGTGCATTGAGAGAGACCGTAGGCCAATGCGCTCCCAGCCGGGCCACCTGACAGATGTCAGTTTACCAAGTCGCAGCGAGTAAAGGATACATACCGCCAACAATGATGAAGTCGTAGGTCTCGTCAGTTGCCATCTCTCGGGGATGTTCTCCAGACAGCAGCGAGATGTTTTGGTCCAAGAGGCAGTAGACTACCCCTTTTATATATGCATCAGGCTGCAAGATACACTTCCGAGTGTAACATCCCCCCTCTATCTCCACCTTTCCATGTCTACCATTGATCGTAGGCGCGGGGTCGGCATCTTACCAACCCGATGTGTGAAGCCAAGCAACAAGTGCTCACGCAGAATGAGCCCAAACTCAGCAAATTCCCTTCATTGGCAGGAGACTTTCTTTGCTGCACGGAAGCACATATGGAAGGCCGAAAACCTTCTTCCCGTTGGGTTTGCTGACTCAGGGCAGGGTTACCAATGGCAGCTGCATGCTCCGTCAGCACCGTTACCACTGCATCAATGCAACGGCATGAGAAATGTCCTCGCAGACACTAGGATCCAGGGTGAGCACTAAGATTGAGATAGAAGGGAAATAAAACGCCAGGCCCGCACTCCTCCGCAAGGCCAATCGAACTGCCGAACCTAGTTCATCATTCTGAAGCGGGCGGCAAGGTGAAATCCAAACTCATCGTCAATTCACTACTAACATGCTCCAATTAGCACAAACATCATGCACACCCAAGGCAACCAGACCTGATGATTACTCAACACTTCTCGAGCTCTTACCCATCACGACGCCATCACAACGTAAACTCCAACCGATTCCCCGCATAATCCCTCGCAAAGAACCTCGTCGGGTACTCCACCCCTTTCGCCCCCGAATCCTCCTTCCCCGGCTCATCACACCCCAACGGCCTACCCCCATCCCACTCCTCCCCCTTTCCCGTGAAATGCTCCCAAACCCTCCTCTGCAACTCCCCCAGCTCCTCCAAGCTGCCCACCTTGAAACACGGATGCCTCGACGCTTGTCTCGCCTCGTCGGTGAAGTCCACCTCTGGCCGTCCAAAAGCGATATGAACCTGCTGCCCCGACGTCCCAATGTCAAACCACGCCAGCCTGCCCTTTTGAAGCTCGGGCACAGGCCGGGGGGTCAGGCCTAGTGTTTTCCCGTAGAAGGCGTTGGCTTGGGCGAGGGTATTCGGGGGAACTATTAGGTTGACCTGTCTGGGACGTTAGCAGTGAGCGAGATGGAAAAGAGGAGAGAACGGGACGGACATGGTGGAGGCCGGTTATGAGGGGCATTTTGGCGTTTTCATAAAGTTGACTGGGAGGGAGGGTTGTTATTTGGTTGATAAGCTGGGTGCGTAACGAGTATCTTTCGACCGGCAAGACAAACAGATTCCATTGGAAATTGGTGTCAAAGAAATAGCTACACAAAAGGTGGGGTCCATCAAGCAGCATCATGTGGAATGCGGGGTCGTTCAACATCAATCTGCACGCTAGCATTACATAGCAAAACACGCTGACGCAATTCAAGCATCACACTTCGTGATGATCGCTGCCCATTTTTGGTGTAGTCCATCCAGTCCTGTATTAACAGATAGGTCATTTTGTTCCGGCCAAACTTAGGTCCTGACTCACTCTATTAAGCCCCTACTGTTTCTTTACTTGCCATTATTACTTCACAACCCCAAACAAACACCTCTCAGTCAAGCAACTACTCCGCCGTCAGCATGGGCTCCTTCCCGACAGCCTTCAACTCCCCGCCCTTGCCACCGTACTCGACAGGCAACTTCTCCCCCAGCCCCTTGATCCTGCTCTCATCAAACTCCTTGGCCAGGTTCGCGCCATTGGACATGGGATGGAACTTCTTGATGGTCTTGGGAGCAACAAACAGCTTCATGAAGCCGTAGACGAAGCCCATGATGGCTGGGACGTTGACGAAGAACTTCTCCTTGAGCAGCTCCGGGTAGTTCTGCGCAAAGACCTTGATTGTCTCGGCGCTGGCGGACTTGACATGGGGGGGAGAGCGGAGGAAAGAGATGGACTTGTAGTCATGGACCTGGAAGAGCTTGTAGGGGTCGTAGTCGGCCGTGATAGGCTTGACGGCTCCGCAGATGTTGAGCTCTTGGAGAGCGAGCTCCATGAGGGCGACACGCCAGTTGATGAATCTGTTTCAGGTTAGCTGATGGTAAGCAGGGAGATGCCATCAAACTTACTCCTCCAGATTGCCAAAGGTCTCATCAATGCTCTTCACACCGCCGTAGATGTTCCAGGTAAAGATCTCTCTCTCCTCGGGCTCATCAACCTCCTTGCCATCGACGACATAGGTGGTAACAAAGCCTAGACCTTCGAACTTGGTCTTGGAGTACATCCGGCGAACCAGCTCCAATGGGTCGGACTTCTTGCGCCAGTCCAGCGTCTTGATTAGCTGGTCTTTGGCCTTGACGAGGTCGCCATCGTTCGCGTTGAGATACTTCTGGAAGACGATCTGGCTGGGGATGTGGTTCGCCGGGTCGGCAAGGGGAACGCCCCAGATCTCAGGATGATCATGGTTCTTGGCAGCCTCCCAGAGCTGGGCGAGCGGAGAGGCTTCCTTTTCTTCGGCTAGCTCAGTTGTTTCCTGAGTGGGAGCTGTCTCGGTTTTGACCTGACCAGTTGTCTCTGTAGCGATGGGCGCAGCAGTGGTGGTTGTGGCGGCCGTGGTGGGTTCTGTGGCTGAAGCAATGGCGGCGGTGACGGGCACCTCCGTATTCGGAGTGGGCTCGGTGGCGGCGGTGACTGGCTCCGGTGCGACTACCGGTTTGTCGGCGGGAGCCACAACGTCGGTGGTTTTGTTTGCGTCGCTCATTTTCACGTGTGATCGGCGAAAGTCAGCGATGAAACAATGACTCGGCAACGTTTTCTTTTGAGAAGAGAGAACTGTACAACGAAGCAACGCTGGTGAATCTGCCGTGGCGTGCGGTCAGTGCTCCAATGATGCAGTCGCAAAGTGGGGCGTTGTGCGACCATCTGATAACGGCTTATCAATCGCCCCACTAACCTTTGCCATTGATGATCCACTGTCAACCACAACTCAACTTCGGAATGCCTTCACTTCTGATTCAACGCCCGACTCTCAACTTTCGTTTTGGACTGGATTATTTTCCACAACCCACCTCCGACTCCCGCCCGAATTCCCTAAGTTTCAGAGAAAAATAACTTCGATATGCCCACCATTTGTCCACCCCTGACAACCTCCGGTGGGGTTTCCATGTTCATCAATTCCCTCCACCGCGTTGGGTCCCCCACAGTTGACCAGCTGATAAGTCCCCGTCGCCCCGCAAGATCCCACACTCTTGCTTGTGCAAACATACGCGCAAGTTCGCATATCGGTGATACAGACAGGCTGCAGATTTGTGTCAACAGGTTGTCGGTCAAAGACTCTCACTGTGACCGAGTTCCCTGCCATATTCACCAACCTCGACACATCCACCGTGGCGTAAATGCCCGTGCTGAATTCCCCGAACGTATTCCTGATCTGCCCATACTCGCTCAACGGGGTAGAATAGTTGTATAGGAGTGACCAACCACCCGGCATTCCATTCGCAGCACTTATCTCGACTGCGCTTCCGGTTTCGGGGAGCGAGTAGGTGATCTCTGGACGACGAACATTCATGAACGACGCCGTGTTGTCGTTGTAGAGAGCGTACCACATGACGAGGATGATCGGCACCCCGGCACCGTTGATAAAGGTGAACGTGTTCGGCCCGTCGCCTCCGATCCAGATCTTGCCGTTGTTGTAGATTGCGTTCCGTCCTTGGTCGAACATGCCGATTGACGCAATGTACTCGCAGTCTCGAGCGGAGAGACCGTAGCCGAGGGAGAAGCACGACATATTGCTGTTACTTTGTGAAGCAGCTTTGGAAGTTCCGACTCGGGAATACTGGGCGTTCGGCTCCGAGGCTATCGTGGCATTTGTGACTGTGGTCCTAACCCCCAAGGCACTTTATTAGGAACAATGACACCTTTTTGGGGGTGGGAAGAGTTAATTTGCGGAGAGATTTTGGGGTTACGACGTACCGGTACAAGGGGACGTTCACTTCTTCCGTATTGCTACCATGACGCGTGATGTTGGATAGAATTTTGAGGTTGGAATGTGGTATTGCATGGGAGATGGTGTTGCTATTGCTGAGCATCAGCAGCATCATCATAGTGCGCACACGGGTGAAGGCCATGGTTGGCAATGCCGAGTTTGATGATGTGATTTCATCTGCTGAAGGTATTCAAGGTAGTTATGCCTGGCGGAGAAAAAGATGCGTCGTCGTCCTATTGCCTCGACTCGACGACCCTTCCATCTTTGTTCCTTGCGTCGAGCAGTGTGACTGCTGAGCTGGCGTGCGACTGTCACGGTTACCTCCTGGCACCGGCGTCGCAAGCTGCAGGCAAAAGCCCATAAACACCTCATATCTTGGACTTCTAATCGTGTTTGCTAACCACGGCCGGAAGGAATCAGGTGAGTCATATATAATTGATCTCGGGTGCGCAGTTGGGATTGGCAGTGGGCGAGACAGCTTGGCTGCCATACTGTAGAGGGTCGTGCCACGAGGTGATGTTTGTCGTCAAAAGTCTGCTTGGGCATCCGTTGATCACGATCGATACCTAAAGGCCCAATTCGTCACCGAAGGGGGCTTAGATGGTGGATGCTGATCGAAGATTGGATCGCAAAGGGCAAAACGGTCGGTCGGTTTGATGTTGAGAAAAGGGGGTTAACAATTGAACTTGCCGCATACCAGTCGTCCAAGCTCTCCAACTGACGATGTTGTCCACGTCTCTCTCAGATTTAATCGAAGTCGTTGTCGAGAACCTGACCGCTCGACCGAACCCCCTTGTAGCCTACTCTACTAGGCCTCTCAGAAACGACCCTTATGGTCACGTATTACTCCTACCAAGTTTACATGCTCTTCAGCTTATCCTCGCAAGCCAGCAACACTTCTGTCCAAGCCAAACTCAACACCATATTTACTGCCAGACACAATGCTGCAAACAACATCGCGAAACCCTCACTTTCGACGCCAGTACCACCACCCTTGTCCCTCCCCAAAACCCGACCACTCGGATCAAACCCTCGGCCCGCCCTCCTTCCCGGCCCCCAAAACCCAAGCATCCGATGACTGACAAGCTCAAATGCCCAGACCACTTTGCGCCAGCCTCGCCTTGGTCCCGACACCATCTTTTACCAGGTTTTTTTGTCTCCCACCACCATGCAAACCCCGCCCGGCTGCAGCACCCTCATCACAACCTTGGCACCAATGGTGACTGAGGCAGACATGTTTCACCTGTTATTTTTGTTACCAGCTGCAGATGTCTGCTGTCAAATACGATTGCTAAAAGTCTTGGCTTTCTGCGAGGGTTGTCAGCTTTTTCTTTGAGAGGCATCAAGAAAATCCATCAAGCTAGTCTTCTTTCTATCATTGATGAGGTAGAGTGGCGCACTGGGTGGACATTTGTGTTGATGGCTAGTGCTTATGTATTTGGAACTCGTCGGGATCTACGTAGCGTGTTCCTTTCTTCTTTGTAGGATCATGTCTGTGGTCTACCTAGTTCAGGCTCATCCGCTAGCTTGTTGGGTGGGTTTTGGCATGGTGTTTCTGGACTTTGGCCGGGCTCACTGATGTGCCTTCTCCCACAGTGAGGTCTCTGGCTAGGTACTGGTAAGTTTCATGAGGATGAAACAAATAAATCGGTAGAAACATGGTTGGCATTGAGGCAATGCAACACTTGGAGGGGAAGCTGAAGGTGCGATTGACGTCATGTGCTAGGTGTTCAAGTTCGACACGATATGGCACGTTGTGGCTATGAAGAGCCTGGCTGCAGAATGGGTGTGCGGTGGGCTTGCAGCTTTTTGATGTTGGTGTTGCGATGGACTGGCAGGGCTCCAAGTTCAAGCGGGTAAGGTGCATACTGTAGCTTCTCACTGTGTCAGCTGCAGGCTCTCCAGCCTGGTTGACGATGCGGATGAGGCCTGGATTGATATTCTGCGCTGTTCGCCCCTCTTTTTCTCGTGGACATGTGCGACCTTGGTGTTCCGTGAGTCTCATCTTTCTTCACAATCGTCTTCGTCTTGATCTTTGGCGGTCGTTATCTCAGAGTCCAGAAGACATGGCAAACATCCCTCCTTCCCTCGGGGCGAGCTGTCCCAGCGGTGGCACCTTCTATGTATGTCTTGGAAAGAAAACTGAGTTCATCGGCTGCTGCACCATCAATCCTTGCACCACTGGATATCAGAGAGAACCGGGGACATGCCCACCAGAGAACGTTCGGCCGGCGTCCTTCTCAAAGGATAGCTACCTTCATCTCCCAGCACAAGAATGCGACAGTTCAGATTCGAGCGCATTGTGGTGGACCTGTGCCAGCAATACACCGCCGTTCTTGGGCTGTTGCAAGATAAACCCATGTCACAAAGGATCGTGCCCGACCGACCAGCTTGTTGCTGCCCGCCTGAGTCCTGACCCGGATAATCGCCAGATTTTCGTTGGAGCTTCGCCTACGACCAGCACCACTGAACCGACGTCAACATCCCAAAGCACATCAACTAAGACAGCAACTCCAACCACGCAGGCTGATACGCGACCGGAGCTTTCGACCACGACCTCGAGCTCGAGCAGTGGTCTTCCGCCGGCAGCAATCGGAGGAATAGCAGCAGGCGCTGCCGTCCTCGTCATTGCCCTGATTGCCTTCCTCCTCTGGAGATGGCGGCGCAATATACGACAGAGTCAGGAAAATCACGCCAGACCATTCATGACAGAATCCGGTGGCTATCAGGCAACACCAACCTTCAAGCCAGTTGGCTACGATCCCACCGTCACTTCCGCCTTCAGCAGTCCTGAGAGCAGTAAGTGCAGGCGTTTCTCTGTCCAATACCATCGTCCAGAGTTGATACTGACAATGTTGTAGCCCCTTACCTGCAAAATTCCTTCCCTGGCTTTGGTCACCCACCGAAGCAGGCGGGACTGGGATTCTCCCCTTCACCATATGATCCACACCACTCATTCCAACCGTACCAACCGCACGGTCACAGCCGAACCGTCTCGGAGTTCTCACAGACACCTACGTACCATTACCAGTCTCCGCCCATGGGTCCTAGTCCGAACATGGCAGAGCTTTCAGCGACTGACTCGACAGCTTTCAGGATGGGTCATGATGTGCCGACGGAGCTGGCGACGACTGGACCGAGGGGTGGTCCTGTGGGACGGGAAGGCGATCATTCGCGAGGATAAGGGTGGGCTCGTGGTATTTGCTTTGTATCGTGTGTGTGTTTTACCTTTTGAAGATACCATGAATGACGTGTACCTGGACTTTTTGGATATTTGACCTCGTCATAATTGATAATTTGAATCGCTTTGATGACTTGCAGACCGTGTGGTCACCCGCCGGCGTTCCGCAATCTCCCTTGCTCCTGCCTCGCTGACTTTTCTAGAAGCCTGGAATTTTCTGACAGATTAGTTCCGGAGATAATGCTAAGCCACTTGGGATTGTTCCGCTCTGTCGGGTCGCCATGATGCTGATTGTTGCTCCCCTGGCATTCAAGTGGGTCCTTCCGCCGCCCCTTAGCATTATCCTCTCAGGGGTAAACAATCGTAACAAAGCGAAGAGGTGAGACACCAAGGATTGTCCTTGACAAGCGATTGTTATGGCTTCATTACTCTGATTGATATTCAAGATGGGCCTCTTCTTCAAGAGGGTTTCTCTTTTTGCAGTTTTATTTTCTCTCACTCTTTCAGTAACCAGAGACGCCTCGCCTCATTGATGCCCTCAGGACCAGCCACCTTCAACTTCACCAACAGAAATTTGACAAACAAGTCCAAGATCTTGCCTCGCCGGTCCGAGGAATCAGCCCATCATCATGACGCCCTTTCTCTCTTTCTTTGCCAGCGCGGCGCTTTGCGCAGCTGCCAGATCGGCTTCCTCCCTCCACCGCCGCGAGCCATACGAGATGTACCGGTTCCCGGGGCGGATCCCTGGGTTTGGGGGGAGTGATGTGCAAGAGGATATCGCATCGTCAGGAGTCAACATACCGCTCGAGGTTTGGAAAAAGGGAGACACCGACCTCCAATGGGCGGGCGAGATCACCGTGGGCACCCCCCCACAGACATTGTAAGTCACTCCTTTTCTCGCTTTTGAAGTGTATCCGGATCTTTTGCAAAGGTGCTAACAGTGAGAGAAAAAAAACAGCAAAGTAATCTTCGACACTGGCTCCCCTTACCTCCTCCTCCCGCGCGACAACTGCACCACTTGCTCGCTGGAGCAGAGGTTGTTTAATCCGTCATTGTCGTCGACGTTTTCGAGCAATCCGGGGATTTCACTGGAGCTGTTCTTTGGCACTGCCGGTGGTGGCACGAGGCCGAGTGAGGAAAGCCAGGGAGCAAACTGCACCGCAGTCACGGACACCGTCTCGGTCTCGTACCCGCCGATTGAGGGAGCAAACCAGCAGTTTCTCCTGTGCGATTACTACTCCTCTGGCCTGGCGACACAGCCGGCAGATGGGATCTTTGGCCTTGGGCCCCTGGCGAATGGGTACTGGCCTGACGAGGCGAACAACTCGACGGTGGAGTTTGAGACTGCCTATTGGAATTGGGTTGAGACCGGGGACTTGGGGTCAGAGTTTGGGTTTTATCTCGGGGAGCGGCCGGTGTTGACGATTGGGGGCACGGATGAGAGGTTCTACTACCCGGCTACGTTGAGGAGCAGAACAATCCCGCTCGATGTGCAGCTGTCGACGATGAGATCGTCGTGGGTGGCGGGGTTGAGGTCGGTGAGGGTCAACAGCCAGTATCTCCTGAGCAACACCTCCTCTGCTGTCCGGGAGGACGTCACGTTGCTGGACACGGGGTCGGCGATCATCCTCACTCCTGACTTTGCCACCGCGGCGGGGGTTTACAATTTGCTGTCACCGCAGATTGGACCGCTGGATAACCTGGGCAGTTGGGGAGGTCCTTGCGATGTTTTGGACGATATCGCCATGACGGAGGATATCACTTTTACGGTTGGGACAGGAGACAAGGCGGTGGAGGTGGGGTTGGTGAAGGGGGCGTTTAACCTGGGGGTGTTTGATGAGGCTAGACCGGGGATTTGCCAGGCGGTGTTTGTCAACCCGGTTCAACCCGCACGGGAACCTGTCAGGGGAAGACTTGCGTGGGTGCTTGGGACGCCGGTGCTCAAGGGGTATTACACTGTTTGGGATGGGAGGGCCATGGAGGTTGGGTTTGGGGAGCTGAGGCGGGGTGGAAGGGGGGATTGGGCAAAAGGGAAGGGGAAGAGACATGGGAAGGGGTGGGGGAAGGGATTTGGGAAAGGGAAGGGGAGGGGAGTGTGGGGGCTTTAAGGCTGGATGGAGACTTAGACAGACAGATGGATCAGGAATGGTTTTCCAATTTTATGTTTTGATCAACGCTTTGAGATTTGATGTGTTAGACTTTACTCTGCGTGACGGGGTGGATACAACTTTGACGACCAGTACACTCCCTCATCCGCCCTGTAACCTGAAGGTGGTGCAGGAAAGGCCAGCTCCTCGTAGCCCTCCCGGTCATTCCTTCCAAGGCAGTACTCGTGATTTTCGTCCTTTAACTTCCAAATGTCCCTCTCCATAAAAGTACCACAGTGCTGTCAGCGATCTGGGGCTCTTGAACAAGGTGAATGAGAAAATAGTTACCCGTCTGATGCTACAGTCTCTCAATACAATCCTCAGCCTCATCGATTCAGGGCATGCTTTGTTACCATCAGCCATCCACAGGTGCTGAGTTGGATAAAGTACATACCTATCTTGAAGAAAAAGGTGTAAGGAACGACTCGGCATGACGGGGATGTGCAGTTGGTGGAGGGGACACCCAACCATCAAGTCAAAGTCGGCTCTACTCCCGCAAAACTGGACAAGTTGCCTCTCGGAATGATAAAGGTCGTACTTCCTTTGACTGCAAGGCATCTTTCAAAGCCAAACATACCTCTTGGATGTCCCTGTTGTCAATGATAGTATCCAGCATTGACGCATCACTTCGATTAATCCCTGGCATGTCTGCCAATTGGTACTTCTACGGTGTTGTTGCAATTATCACATCGAGCCTCCCATCATAATGACACGACACATTGATGATTAGAGAGCAGATAATATTTGGGATATTCGGAGGGACCATGTGCCAATTCTCAAAAGCATTCTATTCTGCTCCAGCTGTTGTAAAAGATCACAGTACCTACCCTGGTTCTGTCACCCTCCCATGACGATACCACACCGGCTCGCCCACCAGCATCATCAAAGCGCATCCTGTTTTTGATGCTGCTATTCCGGTCCAAGATTTGTTGGTCTCCGTTGTATAACTCTACTCATGCGTCCCACCCTGACACTTGCTCCTGAGCTGATGCCTCGTGTGGCTCTCCTGTTTGCTCCCTCCCATGCGAACTTCTCTGATCCAAAATTGACAGTGACTTTTGCCTCGCGATAGCTCTGAGCAACACAAGGGTACAGCTTCCGGAAAATAAGATTGGGGCACTTCCTCTGTACTAATTGTTGTATCACCCGATCAGCTCTTTTTCAAAAATATCTCACTTATATATGAAAAGAAGTTGAAACTCCTGGCGCAGAAGTATTTTGCTCTGGTTTTGCTCCCACAGAGCCCACATTCTGTCCAGATAAAAGATGTAGGATAAAGACGGCAGAATAGATAAAGAAAAGTGTGCACGACTGATGTAGGAATATAATAAAACGGTTTACTTACTCATTATCTTTCCATCCAGTGTGAAGAAAAGCTCCTCAGTTTCGTAATCGATACCGCAGCCCACAGTGCTGCCAAGCCCATATTTCTCATGTATGGTGTCACGGTGGCCGTTTTCTAGATACAAACCGCCGTTATCACTGTGATAGCCGACAGACAATGGCCTCCATCCCGAATGAGCGCCAGTCATGTCAGCAAGCTCACCACATAGACCAACGCTGATCATACTTTCTGACGGTCCGTCCATGCCATTCATGTTGGAACTTTCGAACTTGACTTCGAAGTATGCCGCATTGCGGCTATACGGTGCGAAAGGATGGTCGGACCGGAGGCATAAAGGAAGGCTTGACCACCCACCACCTGTTGAAGTTGGTATCAGCCATACGAAATGTAGATACTTCCAAAGTCAAAGCCAAGAAGATAATATTGCCTTACCATGGAAAGTAATGCAAAGGCCATCTTGCCCAATTTCCACACGACTGTCGTATTGCTCGCCATCCCTATGCCAGGCCCTAGGCAGCAGCATTGCTGTTGGCGATGATGCTGTGCCGCGAACAGGTCTTTGGTTATCATCGACAGACAACTTTAACCTTGCACGCGACTGATGTATGAAGTCATCGATGGTCCATCCATCTTGATCTCTCGCGTCACAGTCTATTTGAGCCCTTGCCCCACTCACAAGAGCATCCCAATGAACCGAGGTTTTCAGCTCCGTAGCGAGGCGAAGCTTGCGGAAGGTTGGGTCAAAGGTTGAGTCGGATATTTTGTCAGACCCAGGCGAGTCACTTTCGCATGGTCGTTTCAAATATCGCTGAACAAGATAGTCAAGCTTGCTGCTCGAGTCGTTACGGATAAGTAAGTCCAACTCTCTCAACATTCTTATGTCGACACCGGAGACTCTGTGAGTGGCGTCGGCAATCTCTTCTTTGAGCAGCCAACTGTGCTTGCCAACCAGGACGTCGAAACAAGATAGCGTATCTTCCTGAATGGCACGGCGATAAGCGCGGATGATATCGTCATGGTCCCATTCGACCTCGTCAAGGAGAAACAATAGCATGGCAGGATCTGACTTGAGGAGAGCAAGATCCAAGTAATCAGAGCCGTTTTTGTCCTTTTCCCTGGGCCTGAGTACGGACAAGAGTACCTTTTTTATCTCCGACGATCGCTGTTTGATGGCAACCTGAATCGGAAGAAAGCCGCCGGCCCCTGGTAGCCCAAAATCCACAGGGTTCCTGAGGTTATCGTATTCGGTGCTGCAAGTGACGTTGTGATTGATCATCACTTGTAAAACTGGGAGTGATTCCATCTCCAATGCAAGGTGCAATGGTGTATTACCGTCATCATTCTTGGGATTAGGGGCCGCGCCTTTCTCCAGGAGAAGTTTGACTGTCTCGGGCATTGACCAATAGCATCCCAGGTGAAGCGGAGTCCAATCATCGTTCTTCTTCGCATCGAGGTCAGCTCCATGTTCGACCAAGCTTCGACAAATGGCCAGGTTATCCATTGCTGCGTGGAGGGCCGTCCACAATCCATTGTCCTGCCATTTGACATCCGCCGCATGCTGGAGTAGCACCTCAACAGTGTCAGGATTCCCTTGATATGCAGCCTTGTACAGTGGACTTTGGGCATTTTTCTTTCCTGCATTGTTGACTTGAGCCCCGTGCTCCAGAAGCAGCTTGCAGGCTCCCGGATCCATCCCACGGCCCACGCATAGCAGCAGCGGGGTTTCATGATCATCGTTCTCAGCTTCCAGTGGCGGATTCTCTTTGAGAAGCTCGCTCATGACAGGCAGATTCCCATGGATTGCTGCAATATGCAAGGGGGTCAAGCCGCGTCCCCGGGGACCTAAGTTATCAACTCGGGCCCCTTTATTTAAAAGGACCCTGCAGATCTCCGGAGGCATGCCCTTTCCAACTGCAAGAAGCAACGGTGTTTTTCCATCGTCATCAGCCTGTTCCAGATTTGGTTCGACTTTCAGAAGCTCCTTCAAAGCTTCCAAGTTTTTATGAGCCACTGCAGCGTGGATTGGCGTCCTTCCTTGACTCCCTGTGCGGTTCACGTCAAATCCCCTGAAGTGGTTGCGTAATACCTTGATCATCTCGCCATCCGAGTCGCGCGCGGCGATGTGCAGAACGGAGTCGCGGTTCTCACAGTCGTCCTCGATACCCGAAAATTGCTCCACAATAAGCCTGACAATGTCGACAGCCGAGCACTGAATCGCAGTGACCAGATCACGCCGTTGTAACTCAACAGTGTACACAGTGTCGCGACTGTCTGCGCTAGTGCTCTCCCTTTCGACGTCGGCGGCATAACCTATTAGAACCTCGAACATATCTTTTTGACACTTCCTAATCGCATAGTCAACAGGGTGCAGACCATCTTCATCTTGAGCCGAGATGCTAGCCCCATATTTGTCTACCAAGAGGCTTGCAACATCCAGTTGGTTGTTCTCGACCGCCAGGTGCAAAGGGGTTTTGAGTTCAGCTGATTTAGAATCAACATTGGCTCCAAATTTCATCAACAGGCTGACAAGGTTGGTGTTGCCTTGAGACGCTGCCACGTGAAGAGGCGTGAGTCGTGAAGAGTCCGGCGCGTCAACAATGATGTGACCGAAGTAGCTGGTTTCTTGTTCGTCCTCGCTGTCACTTCTAGGGGAAGCCGGGCTTGAGCCACGAGTAGGGCTGTGGTAATTCAAGAGGGCCTGGACAACTTCCATCCTCTTATTCTCGACGGCAAGATACAGCGGTGACTTTCGACCACCATCTGCGAGATTAATGTCCGCCCCTTTATCTAACAAAAAGCGGACCACCGTGGTGAATCCTCCAGCCGCGGCCAGGCCCAAAGGCGTGTCATCAGAGGTTTCTGACGACATATTCGGATCTAGGCCGTGTTGAAGGAGGTATTTCACGATCAGCAACTGGCCGGCGCCAGCAGCCGCTGAGAGCAGAGACTGCGTCAAATTTGCTGTGCCAGCGTGGAGTTTTATGAGCGTGTCCAGCTGCCCTTGCTGCGCGGACAGGTCTTCTGGAGTGATGTATCCGTCTAAATTGTCTGGCAAGGGGTACCAATAATCACATGTCGAGGCGTGCCCCTTAGTTCTCAGTTCATGTAGAAGCCCAACTATCTCGCTCTGCCCATGCTGGATTGCGTGGTGTAGTGGAAACTGGTCTCTGTTGTCCCTGGCCAGCAGTACGACGTTGGCAATGTCCGATCGGGTGGCGAAATCCAAGATGATACATATAGCCTCAACACAACCTTCGCGTGCTGCCAAGTGTAAAGGAGTCAGGCCGCTGTTGTCAGAAGTGACAAGAAGTTCTTCCAGTTCAGCGGGCCTGTTGATTTCGACCATGTACTTGTCCAAAAACAGAGGAGAACTTATGACTGCATGATGGATCGGTGTTCTCCCATCGTTGTCTGGGATGTTTACGAGGTTGTTTACGAGGTTGTTGTGAGGGACGTCGGTTTCGGCGCGCTGGACTAGAAGTAGTGCTGCGTCCGTGTTTCCACCTCGTAATGCCAAGGTCAGTGCTGTCTGACCTTTGTGGTCGGGATGCATGTGTAGGGAAGACATGTCGGCGGATCCAAAACCGTCATGATTTCGAGTTGATATTAAAATGTGATCGATGATGTTACAATGTCCCCGAGCGGCGGCCCTGTGAAATGCCGTTCGACCCTCTGCATCTCCATGGAAGGACGTTTGAACAACTTCGGGATGTTGTGATAGCATTTTGACCATCTCCAGGCCCCCTGAACGGGCTGCCATATGCATGAGTTGGTAGCTGATGATCCTTCCCCCGCTCTGGAGTTTGTCATTCCCGAGTAGCATCTCAACCAAACTGAGGTTGTTTGCCGCGATAGCGCATTCGAGATAAAGCTTACAGTTTGCTGCATCACGAAACGCCAACTGTGTCTCCAGACTACCACGCTTCATCAGGACTGTGGGGAGGAACCCATCTTCTGAGTTCTCTGCTTCAAGGTCTCCACCCTCCAACAATTGCGCCATCACTTGGGAAAGGCCCACACAGCTTGCCATCACCGCCGGGGATATGGTCCCCTTTGCGCCAGAACTGTCAGTGTGACGGTCCACGTTGCTAGGTGTTGGCTCATCGTCCAGAAGGGTGGTAACCGATAGTGAATTCCAGTTCAAGTATAGCCGAAACCAACCGTTTGCCACGGGTGAATTGCGGAGGAACGTGACAACCTGTCCACATAAATCCTCACCGGGATCCTGAATTCGGGCGAAGTGGGTTGGCCAATAGCGGACGGCGTAGTCAACGAATGGTTCCTGAATAGGGCTCGGCTCCGGCTGCTCACTAAGCAGCAAAGCAAGATATGTCAAACACCTCTCGACTAAATCACCATCCCCCAAAAGCTCCAATGCAGCGCGGGTGCCAATACTGATACTGCCATTGCGACCCGTAACTCTGTGCTGTTCGGCATTGTAAGGAGTGCCCTCTCGGAGCACGGCTCTGGCAATTGGATTGGCGATGCGAACGAACCCGTCTTCGACGCACAAAAAGCCAGAAAGGTTGTTCCTAATGTCCTGTTGTGTATCCAGAGTACTTTCCTCTTCGATGTCGCGCAAATTGCTTCCACCGCGGCTGGGATGGATAGCCGTGGCTCTTGCTAACTCTTCGATTCTGAGCGGCCTCGCGGCAAGAAAGACCCAAGATAGGGCCGATGTGGCCCAGTCTCTTAGTTCATTATCAGTATTGTTGACAAGACTGATTCTCTTCCGGTAAAATTCTCCTGCGGTATCCGGAGTCCGGCCAATACCCTGACGAATGACTGCCGGCGCACTGCACGAAAAGCATTGAAGAAGATGGCTGATGTAGCAGCTGATCTCGCTAAATGATCCGGTGAACTTCATCGCTTTTCCGATTACGACATCTCGGATGCTGTCTCCTTGTTTATGTCGTAAGAGCCCTGAGGTCACCGAGGCAGTGCCAGTGGCGAGCAATCTGTGGAATTCTTTGCGTATGAACTCTGCCTTCCTCTCGCGGTAGTTACTCATGAGGTCAAGTCGATGACCCACAATGAAGGGAATTGAATGGCTTCCATCCTGCTGATCGGTGCTCAGGAGCACAGTGCAAGAAGACCTTGCTTCTCCAACCTTCTCGCTGGAGACGGAGTTGGCGAAAAGCTCCGAAAGACCATGCCACCATCGTTTCGCCGCATCTGGCCACACCAGGGAGTCATGGTCATGAATGGTCAGAAGGAAATCCGTGCCATTTGACTGCGTGAAGATAACTTCGAGCACACGTTGTGCCAGTTCTTCTGTCCAGACGTTCTTTTGAAGCAGCTCGTACATGAGGGTCCTGACCGTGGGTGTGAAGAGTGTTGGTTTCTGTGATAGGACTTGGTGTAAAGTCGAGATCAGGATACCATAAAAGCTGACTGAACGTTTGACATCGACCAAGAAAGAACCAGTAAAGTTGTTGATCACCACCAGTGAGGAAAATTCTGCCCGTAAGTGCTGGGAAACCAGTTTGACAATTGCTGACCGCCCATGTCCGGACGCGGCTGTAACTTGTATGCAGCGCCCACGAACATCGTGGAACCGAATATGGTGGAGCTCTGAGCCGTAGACCTCAGCTAGGTTGCGCATATCGTCGACGTTGTCTAGTGCTGTCCCGGTCTCGTAGATGACCCGCATCGATCGTGACAGAACGCGCAAAGCCGCAAAGTACTCATCGTCATGGGTGAGATTTGCCTCAGTGTGCCAGCTGGGTGCGAAGCATTTCCTGAGCACTTCCAAACTCTGTAGGTCATCAACAAAAGAACTTTGGATCTTCACATTTTCCGTCCACTGGTAAGGCGCCTCCAAACTTTCGCCATCGCTGGTGTTTCCTCCAGCACCTGTGTTCTCGTCGGGTGCTCGTTCTTTCTCTCGCAATTCAAAAACCAAATTCAAAACACGGTACTTGGGCACGAATTTAAGAAAGGATTCAGAGAGATCCGACACATGGCTTGCAAGTCCGGATACCACTTTATAAAGTCTCTCTCGCAGTGATCGAGAAGGAGTGGTCTCGATCAAGCCCAGTAGCAACCCTTCCCAGGGCTGCTGGTTCGTTGACATGTGCGGCGTGTCGACGAAGACGAGAGAGGAAATTCTGGAAGCAAGGTGGTAGAATTCCGGGTTTGTATTAGCAGTTATGATGGCCTTGAATTGATATTAGTTTAAGTGGATTTGGTACAAATCCGACGAATGCCTGACGCGGACATACCTGCTTCACAACAAGGCCCCCAATGCCTGATCCCGCAAATAGTAACTCCCCTTTGTAGTCATCATGGTTGATTCCATTCCCTTGGAGAATCTCTCGATCGGTTTTTTCCAGTAGCACCTCAGCTTTTTTCAGGATCCAATCAGACAGAAAGTAGCCGTCGAAGACGACGCTGTCTTCCACATGGTGCTCATGAATGTCGTGTTGAACGAATGTCGCCTCTGGAATCAAGCCGTGAATTGTATCCACCAGCGGCGAAGATGCGTCCTCAGCAGACTGGTTGGCAAAACCAACCAGGATGATCCTGTAAAAAGAATGAGCACCAGGATAAACAACAAGCCTGGTAGGTGGTCCACAAACCTGAAGTTCTTCTGCCCCTGATCTGAGATACCGTCCATGATGTCGAAGCTGTGCTGTGATAATGGGTCAAAATACAGCTTCCCGAAGGTTTCGGTACAGGAAAAGATCACGATTGCCGGATTAGAAGGGGTCTGTCGTCCGGGTCTCTCGGCGCTAGGTGGACAGGCAGCGTGGTGTGAGCATGGCCAAGACCTGAACGAGGTTTAGGTGGGTGGTGAGACGAATTGGGTCGTTTAACGCGGCCAAGTTGAAAAGTCGAAATGCCTCTTTGGATTCAGGTTGTCTCGGCAGGAGGATGGTTGATTGGGCACGGGAGAAGCACGGCAGCTGCCCTGCCTGACACCGTGACTGCAGTGGAATCATTGCTGCAGGCGGGGTCAGATTAAGGGACCTAGGTAAGGAGGTAGGTAAGATACCTACCTAGGTAACATTCCATTGGTACTACCTACAGGTAGGGTACAGTCAATTAATTGACTGACCGTCAGGGCAGGCAGACCCCCCGCCCTCCTCCAGCTATGTATTGAACCGCCTTTGACACCCAACCGAACCCACCTAACCCGACCTACCTACCAAGGAGCTAAATATGCAGCGAGATAGCTGTGCTACCCCATGCCCCCGCGATCCGCTGAAGCTGCTCTGCACGAAGCTCATTCTTGTCGATATCTGCAGCCAGGCTTGCCTCCATTGTGGGGTGCAAGGTGGGAGGGCGTATATACTGGACACCGGGCTTGAACCTGACGGGATCGTTGGCGGGTGCAAAGTGACAAAAGTCCCGAATTCCGCGGAAACGATTGTAAAGGAAGTTACCCCTGCCTTTGATCTTCACGCTGGCTGTAAAGATATCGTCGTCGTTTTGTCGATGCAACAAAACGGCCACGCGGAGGTCCGTCACAAGGCCTGATGCTGCCACCTCGTCCTCAGAGAGCGTGAGACGAACGGCGTTTTTGGGCCCCGATTCGCGGACATCAAAGTCAAGCACAATTGAGCCTGTCAACTTTGATGTATGGAGCGTGCTGTACGACTGTTTCTTTTCCCACGAACGGAGTGCATGTACGCCAACTTGTGGCCCACCTGCTCCAATGGGCACACCCACATCACCGCCAGCCTCGTGCCCAACCACGTCCTCCACTTGTACAGCAGTTGGCTCCCCGAGCGTAAACTCGCCATTAGGCCAGAGGGCCACAACCTTCGGGTCCCGCTTGCTGTTTCCGGGCTGTTTCTCATCTTGAAAGACGATGGTGATGGTGGCGTCTTTGAATCGCCGTTTGCCCCCCAGTCCCTGAAACTGGAAGCCGAATACTATCAGTGTTGCTGGGGTGCTGTCATCGTCTTTGCCTGTGCGTCCATGGACCACGCGGTCCACGCGGGCCTGCAATTGAAGGCCCAGGCATAGGTCGTCGACTACGTCGGGCCGTTGAATCTCGTCGGGCCCATCGTTTTTCTGGTGCATGCCCCGATGCTCAGCTGCGATGTTCAGTTGAATGGGGGCAAAGGCGAATTCATCGCCGGTTCCAGAATTTCTATCATCCGAAGTCGAAGTATCAGTCATTGTCGTATTTGTGGTGCCTAAACAAGTGCCACCGTTTGCGCTACCTAAGAAGATTCAACTCAACAACTCCCCCGTGAACAGCCAGGGCTATTTATATTAACAAGGCTCACCATGGTCCTTCATCTGTGCCCATTGTTTCTGATGTGGTGTGTTGGAATACATGTTCTCGGTAGCACCTGTCCTGCCTGAAGCCTTATCTTCTGCAGCTACGAGCGGGGTCGTTACTAAGGCCGTGCGACATTGTCCAGCCACCATTTTGAGCGACATTTCTGCATGACCTTCAATAATTCGGAAAGCCGCATTAGGCTGGGAAATACCCAGTGTATCTAAGTACCTACTGCGGCGGTCAGTTGCGTGCTCCAGCTCACTGACCCTGGGCCTCCTGTCAATCTGCCACCTCGCTTCCTTCACATCATCAGTCTGAACACATCGGTTATAGACTGCCACTGTTGGTTGAGCAGATCTTCTCTCATGACACAAACAAACCTAATAAAGATGGTCCAGAATAAACCGAAAGACTTTCTGATCTCCCTGGAGACTCTGGATTCGAATCAGGTGACTCAGGACTCCAATCCACACACACCAGTCACAATACGAGGGAAGAACGCACCCAAAGGCCAACTTAACCAAGTTCTCCCTGGCCCCAGGCCCAACGCGGATGATTATTCGGATATTAGCAGCTGCGGAGGGGATGACAGCGACCGGGAAGAGAGAGAGCAAACAAAAACCAGAAACTGTCACGAAGATCTCATCAGACTATGGAAAAAGCGTGAAAAGCGGGCCAAGGAGCCTGCTCAGCCAGGTGTCGTTGGTGGAAAGGAGGATCAGGGCCGAGAGTATAGCGGAAGCTTGCACAAATCGCGATTTAAGACTGACCGCCATGGTCAGAACCTCCTCCACACCTTAGCAAAGGAAAGATGGATGGATATTCCCCAGGGAGCTCGAGGCTACCTTCAGCAGCTCATACTTGAACAGCCGATGATACTGGAGCGGCCGGATCAGGAAGGCAAGCTTGCAATCCTGGAGGCAGCACAGAAGCTTCCCTCTCTTCTGTTCCTGGTCTGTGACCTTGTCATACCCGACAGCATATGCGATGAGCTCAAAGCCAGTGTGCTTCCCTGCAAGCATTGCCCGCTATTGAAGATACAGGAGATACTCAGGGCAAGGAAAATAATCAACATCAAACAAAGTACTTTCAACAAAGCCACGGATTCGTGCCTACACACCGACGTCGGCGAGGTAAAGATTGAGGAGTTGCTGAGGCTTGACAAAAGCTTGCGAGCATCCCTGACAAACATTCTGGCAAAGAACCAAAGGGCGCGAGACATCCTGGCACTGCTTCTGAATGCCAACCGGTTTGACCCTGCTCAGAAACCAAACATGCGACTCGATAGCTTTCGGTTGCTTCTGAGCCTCTCCCCAGAGAAGACGTTCACCTCGCCCGTCGGCACCACCATTCCAAACGACAAACCAAACAATTTGTTGCAACAAGCAGCAGATCTATTCAGCCAGAGCTCACTCGACTACCAGCTCCTGCACGAGTGCATTCAGGCACTGGTAAAACGCTGCCCAGCTTCAATTTTCTATACCACCAATGCTAAGACGCCAGACGGGGGAGGTCCTACCCGACCCAGCAATATATATCGCAAGCTGTCTGAGCTGACGAAGAAGTTATCAGCACCAGGACACAAGTCGTACGTAGAAAAGACACGGGACTTGATCAAGAGCGAATGCATTGGTTACAAGGGGCCACTTGCCACGGACACGGGGACCGATAAGAATGCCATGTGGGTTCGGAAGAAGGAGATTCTATACTGGGACCGAAAGACGGGTAAGTACCTACCTACCTACTTGACGTCGTGGTCATCTTACATGCGGACGCAACTCCTACCCAAGACATCATGAGATGACTAACAATAGCCACGCACAGAAAAGAAGTTGTCTCTCAATCTCGAAGGGGAATCAGTGGCCATAGACCAAGACTATATCCGCATAACGTTCGATCGGGCCAACATGAAGCTCGAAACCGTGCTGGAGTCTGTCTGTCTCCCCTACTGGAATCCCGCCGGTGCAGGTCGCTGCCTGTCCAGAAAAGATCGACTTCGTAGTATCACGCCTAAACCTCTCATTGGATTCCTCGATCCTTATGTAGAGGTATTTGACTGGCTCTACAAAAGCGCCAAGGTCACCAAAATATTTTCGTTGGAAGTGAACGACGACGGCCCGAGCCCCCACACCAATCGTGGCATCCGAAAGGCACTCGCCGGTGTTGACAGCGAGGACGATCCACCAACCCGCGACTTCAATATTGAGGTGTGGAAGTGGAAGAAGTTCGACATCTCCATTGACACCATCGCCAAGGTCGCTCCCCAGGCCCACGAGGTCCACCTGTTTTCCTCTGGAAACAAGACTGTTCTTCAAGGTTGGAGCTGCAAGGATGGGTTGGGTCAGTTGAAGGGGCTGGAAAGGCTCTTTGTTCATATTTCTCCAACGGTATGTCCCCGATTATCTTGTTCTGTCTACACAGGTACTTCAGCCACCTTGACAGGGAGGATGACTCATACTAACAGCATTGATTCTTTTTCACTTCTCCAGAATTCCAGCGACAAACAAGACTGCGAGGAATACGAAGCGCGGTTCAAGGAACGGGTCACAAAGCACTGCCATCACCTGCAGCTTGCCGACATATCCGTGACGATCCATGATGACAACGGTGACCAAGCAAAGTCAGGAGCGATCATCACTAAGAACAGCACCAACCTGGGCTCAGCACTTCATCTCAATGGCCCAATGTACGTTGTTCCATTTTGGTCTTGGTTTATTCTCAACCATCCCATCATCTCGTGTTGTTTCTCCTCTAACACTGTGTATCAGGCCCAAAAAAGCGGAATGGATCGAAGAACTCAAGGGCTACAAGAGCTTCATCAAGAACTTTGACCTTGTTGGTGCAAAGGAGCCAAGCGTTAAAGTGGCAATCCTCGACGATGGAGCCAAGCTGGCAGATCTGGAAGATGGAGTGCAGCTAGGGGAGACGTTCCGCCTGGACAAGGCAGAGTTCTTCGTCGGCCCCTGCGAACATGGAACCGAGATGGCCCTCTGCGTGCGTGAGATATTCCCTGATGCTGAGCTCTACATTGCCCGTCTCGATGACTCGGGCCAGACGGAACCCAACAAAAGGTTCTCCATCGCGTCTTGCGTCAAGGCTTTTCAGTGGGCCCTGGATCAGGATGTCGACATCATCTCCATGAGTTGGACCTACGAGATGAAGGATGGCGACACCCACAAGGCAGAGTTTGAGGCCCTCATCAAGAAGGCGGTTGAAGGAAACAAAGCCGTGCTGTTTGGGTCTCTGCCAGACAAAGGCCCGAACCTGCCCATCGAGAACTTCTCGCCCGTGGGCCTCAATGGTGTCATCAAGATCGGCTCCGCTACGCATAGCGGCGAGGTCGTCAAGGACAATCTGCACCAGAGATCAGACTTCATCCTCCCAGGAGAGGACATTGAGATCTCGAGCGGTCTTAAGAGAGTCAGCGGGAGCTCCTTTGCCACTGCATATGCCGCTGGGCTGGCAGCCCTGGTTATGTACACGATCAAGGTGTGGGGGATCTTTGATCAAAAGGACGGTGCAGAGGTTCTCAGGATCGCCAGGAAGTCAGAGGGCATGAAGAGGATCTTCAGGGCTCTCTCGTCAGGGATCGTCAGTGAGAACAGCAATGTCGGGCCTTTCGTGCGGCCTGCACTTACCGTGCTGAAGGCCGAGGACTCGGTGGTGGGTGAAGATGCAGAACGGGGGCAGTTGAGCAAGATTATTCACAATCTTTTCACCACTCAGATGAGACAGGATTTGGGAAAGATTGATGGTTCTTTGCCCCTGCGCCAGAGGTAGAGTGAAATGCCAGTTTTTGTGTGCTGCGATGTACATACATACCTACCCAAGTCGTGGTCCTGTAAGCCTTTGTTATGTACCTACAATGCAAACCACTTTCGTCTTCACCACCCCCAAATGTCAGGCATCTCCATGCGCAACCATCAAAGCACAGCACGGCAAATAAAAGGGCAAGAAGGACGAAGGTAGGGTATGTATAAATAGAAGCGAATGTGCCAGCTTAATGTACCTCCAGTATCTCCTCCTCTACCTACTCAGGTAATAATAGCTCAATCTTGCGCGTAGGTATCAAAACAATATCAAACATCCCAACCAAACATATCCCACCCCAAGAAGCGAAGGTAACAAGCAAAATACCTAGGTATCCTCCCAACCTCCAACCAACCTAAACCCCTCTTCCTCAATTCCCCTCAACAGATCTGCCAATCTCCACCACCTCTTTACTACCTTACCTGGGTAACTTCCAGTCTCTCCCGCCACCTCAAAACCTCCCCCTTCACAATCATTCCCGGCCACCCCCCCCTCCGCCCTCTCACTCCCTAAATCCACCACCAATCCCCCGTCACCCTCCCCGCCCCCAGCGGCGCCAGCCTCTGAAACGCCGCCGGGCTCAGGTCCAAGTCCCCGGCCGCGCACCCCGGGCACCGGTCCACCACCTTGACATCCACCGTCTTGCCCCCGTAGCTCACCCTGATCTTCCTGTTGCACAGCGGGTTCCTGTTGGGGTTCCCGTTCGGCGTCTGGGGGTCAAACACGTGGTGATTGAGCGCGACGATGAGCTCGCCGTCGTTGTTCCAGTTCCCGCAGGCGCCCAGGCCGGCGTTATACCAGGTGAGCTCGCCCCTGGCGCGGGCGGCGACGATCTCACGGGCTTCTACGGCGAGGGGAGAGCCCGGAGCGGGTGTGGTAGGGGCTGCGGAGGCGAGGGAGAGGAAGGTTATGCCCGCGAGGGTGGTGAGGGTGGTGGTAGTTGGGAAGAGCATATTTTTGATGGGTTTTTAGCAGTGGTGAATGCGAGATTGTGTTTTTTTGGTAAATGGGTGGTTAAGGTATTTGTGCGGGTGGTTGGAGTCCTGGTGGTGTGGATGAGGAGGATGGGGGAAAAGAAAGGGGTAGTGAAAGTGAGGAGAAGGATCCCCCTTCATATACATGTCACGACATGGCTTGACCTGCGGCTTCTCATGTCGTGGACCTCGAGGGGGCTAGGATCCATCTGTCTTGGAGAGGAGGAGAAGGACCTCTCTCCAAGCCTGTTCCGAAGACGGGCATGTTGCTGTGATCGTGGTCAGCCGCCTGCATTCTGGAAACCCAGAAAAGGAAGCTCAACTGACGACGACAGCGAGGGTGTCTCATCTCCCGTCAGCATCGTGAGAGTTGTCTCGCCGATGTTTTCATTCCCATGCCTCCGTGTCTTCGCACTGTGAGGGATATCTCATCAAGGGGAGCGCAGTCGTCACGCTGACCTGCCATTCCGGACATTGACCCGGAGCATGAGTTAGGTTGTTATTGCTCTACATGTGATGACCGAGATGAGAAATCACCTCACCGCTGTGCGATGAGAATTGCCCCCCAGAGTAATAGTCATCAGGTTCAAGGTGGTCATGGTGGTGAGAATTATTCTGATCTAATCCTAGTGGCTTTGGGATTACACTTCCAAGGCTACGCCATATCGGACCGAGTGAAGAACCCCCGGCCTCAACCATCAGGTATGGCGCAATACGTTCCATGGGCTTGGTACAGTAGCCCGCCATTGCCGCTATCATGGTATGAGACAGGACGCGGAGTGTCTAGAAAGAGGGCAGCTAACGACCCAGACACGAAATTATTATCGTCATTCTTCAGTATCACTGTATCAGCCATTAGATAGTCCAGTTTCACCTACCACGCCACGTTAACTGATATCCAAATGTTTGGCTGGCTGTCTACAGTCTTTCCTCTCATTGGGCGGAATGTCTCATGTCGGAAGCCTCAGGGGTTTGCAGACTGCAACAAGAGACGTGACCATGATTGTGCAGAAGGACACGGAACTGAAAGACCTGTCAAGTCTCCGGATCGACGGGATGCAACTGTAGCCTGCCTGTCGAGGTCAGGGACTCGGTACCTGATTTGCGATGCCGTCATGTCGTGGTACCCATGGTCCATGAGCACACGTAGGTTCCTGTCAACCCCTTCATCGTGTCACATACACAGCATGAGGGGGAAAGGAAGCTTGGTACAATCATTGTTCCACCCTTGTCGGAGAGCCGGTCTGCCGGGTAGGTTAGACATGATCGTCGACACTAAAAAGGTTGCTTACTCATTGCCCTGTTTATACACTTGAGGGCTAACAATGTTGAGCCGCCGAGGTGGGAACGGATGCTTGTCCCTGACCCAGAGACGGGTGCTCCCGCCAGAGGGTCGGCGGTGCCTGCAGGATCACTTTCGTTTACTACCTTGTGCGTTCTGTTACATAGGTATGTACTTGAGAACTTGACAACATATGATTCCTTGCTTTAACATCTACTCAATCAGTATGGCGATGATGCAAGGTTCTCCAATAAAACCCTGCTGTGCAACCTAATGAATGTAGTACACAAAGTCTTAGATTTGCTCACAAAACTGGAGAGTTTAGGGGTCGTATTCCGGTAGATCATTTCCCTGACTATCAAGCAACTGCCGGCAGTAGGATGGGAAGGCGGACGTAGTAGTACCTGAATTAGGTACCTGACTAGCAATTGACCGAGACAAACCGCTTATATTACGAGAGATGTGACCTGGCACCGTAAAAGAATGTAGGTGTGATATTATGCCAAGACGTGTTGACCGATCAGGATGAGGGATTTGAATGGGAACGACAACGTGATATGGAAAGGTCGATTTGGCGGGCAGTGATTGATCGTCGCTTACACTGCGATTCTTGTCAAGATGGATGAGCTGACATGCAGCCTTCGGAACCCTAACCGTCGATCTGAAGGATGAGAACTCTAGTCAGAAAAGAAAAGAAAATAGAAGAGAATATCAAGTAGCTGAGTGCGGCGCCACTTGACTTATCGGTATTTGTGATGGCTGTGAAATCTTGTGGCTGGAGTTCCAGAATCAAGGTCTGGCTAATGATGACTGATGCTCACCGAAGGTCAAATCCGACCAAGGGAGAAATAGAAGCCACTATTTCCTTGTGAGTTTGCCCGGCACCTTTCAAGTCTCGCTGACATAATTCCAAACGATGGAAATCGAAACGAAAAAGCAAGAAAGGATGGAGTTTTAGAGTTTGACAGGTGGCAGGTGGGAGCAGGTTGGCCAGCTGACCCCAGCGCGCGACCATCAGATTGGTCGCCTGCCCCTTCAGCATGGCCTCCCAGCCCCATCGTGCATGACCTGAACAACATCACCAACGTCGAGGTTGGGCCACGGGCATAAACTTTATATCTTGCAAACCCTCGCCATCGTGATTTCTTTCTTTGTTCCTGCCATGATTCACAGTGGTCAGGCAATCGCCAAAGGCTAAGACAGCGCCCGCATGATGGGCTGGGGAAATAACAGGAAAATGTTACTTAAAAGGCTGCCTCATTGTGTTGGACATCCTTTGGCATTCATTCCTTCTTTCTGAATCTAACCCATCACCACTCATTCAAACTGCACTCGTTGAGCCCACAGGTTTTTTTATTTGACGTCCTGAAGACGACAGCAATTTACAAGTATTAACTACCACCATCAACCCAAAGCCAGGTTCAGCACCGCCGTCAAGATGGTGTGGCCCTATCCGTCCAGTCCCGACTACAGCTACGGCTTCGGAAACAACTACCGCACTGGTCTCGAGTGGTGCCTCTTCTGCGAGCGGTACAGCTACTGCCACACAACCGGATACTACTTCTGCTATGCCCGCACCCGCAGAAGATATCGCCGAACCTACCGCCGCGAGGATGACAACTACTGCTGGTATGGAGATGACTGGGCCACTTGCCGGCGCCGCAACCATGAGCGTTGTCGAAGGTGGATCCCGACTCCAAGGCCGTCGACGCCCAACCTGAGGCGTTGCCGGAGTTGCCACGCTTATGTTTGAGGATCGAACGGAGATGGCCATATTTGATGACTGCAAATAAATTCCCTCACGTTATATTGTTGTACTTTGGTATGTCCTCTTTTAGAGACAGCAGCTATACTCCCTCTGTGCTAATTCTTTCCTTTTAAGTAACAGTTCACATTCTACGCTCCCTGTACCCGGTCTACCCACCGCCGCGTTGGTTGCTTCCCTTTGTCTTCATGTTTGTTAGAACGCTAGATACCCCTCATGTCAAGTCAAGAATCTTGTACCAGCTTTTTCGCCTTTTCATATTCGGCATTTTCTTATTAGAGTTTTTCTTTATTTGATGAAACACCAACTCGTGTATCTCGCTCGCTGACGCAACAACATTCATGGGGGATAGAACTCGGACTCACTCTAAATCATGTACCTATCTTTCATATCATGTAATCTTCCTATCACGCATCCTTCACATCATCCTGTATCATTTATATCATGTATCCTAGACACTAGAGCTTCAGCCTACCCTGAGATAGGTATCCATCCTCCAATTTAACACCTTGACAACCTCAAACCCACCACACAGTGGAGATCTCACACAGATAGAGTTGGTGGCTGACTTTTACGCCCCCACCAAAAAACCTTAACAATGGCCAGTCAGAGCAAGTTTGAGCCCATCTTTTTCCCAACAATTTGGCCGCGGCTGGAATCTTCTTTTGTGTGATTCATCATCCTCTGCAGGTCGCGCTCGCACCCCTCCAACCCAGCTGAACGCCAAAAACAACACCTATCAGCATTGTTACTACCGCCACCGCAAACACCATGGCAGAGGCCGCACCATCAAGCGACCAATGGTTCATGAAACTGACCGGGAACGAGTCTACATCAATAATAGTGGTTATTATCATTGGTTGGGCCGCGATATCCTCCCTCATGACCCTTTGCATGTTAGTTTGGAGGCCACCTCCACATTCAGGAGACGGACCAGGGGATGGTGACGACAACGGAGATTGTGAGAACTTTATTAGAGTCCTCCGTGAGGAGTGCTGTCTGTTCCCGTGTTATTTCATGGCGCATTTCTTCGTTGTGTTCCTGGTGCCACCTGTCGTGGCTATCATACTGGGTGTCAGCAAACTCGGCTGTGTGGGTATCAAAGTGATGAAGATGATTGGTATCAAGAAATGCTGTGGAGTGGAGTGGGATTGTCTTAAGACGAGTAACAAGAACAAGAACATGGATCTTGATTTGGAGGCAGGAAATGGCAATGGGGATGGGCGCGAGAATGAGCAAGCGAATTCTGAAGTTGGAGCAGAGGGACCAGCCCCAGGAGCAGGTGTTGTGAGTTCCCCGCTACGACCTGAGGTCGCCATGGTGGCCAGACCAGAACCAGCAAGAACACAGGCACCAAATGTTTCCAGGACTACCCCGGCACAACAGCCGAGGTCAGGCATTCGAAGACAATCTACAACCCGCACAGCCAGTACAGTTCGCACAACCCACACGGCCAGTACAGCCGGCGCGACCCATGGGAGCGGTTTGGCCAGTCAACAATCGCGAATCAATACATCAGCAGCACGGAGGAGCTTGCTTCAGAGTCCTACCTTGACGGCAGAGAACCTCAGCATTTTACATCATAGTATGGTAGAGGTTGAGAGCTCACAGACCGGCACAAGGGAGAGAGGGGCGGCAACACGAGGTGGGGATCAGACACCGCCTCCCCGGTATGAGGAACTGGATACACGGAATACGAGGCAGCAGGGATAGGAGCAAAACGATCATAGGGAGAGGGGTGGACTTTCGTGATGGGTTGAAGGAGTAGGGTGATTTTAAGGAACATTTAATGTTAATTTACCTACCTTTTGAGATTTAGGTATATGGAAAATGCAGGTGGCGCAGGAACAAACACGGCCATGGCCTCCTTGTCCCACCATTTCCAAACTTACCTGCCCTTTCTGACAGCCAGAGCAGATTTGAGTCCGTAACAGTGAACCATTAGCTTCAAACGTTTGAATACTTAATCCAGTTCTGAATTCGTCAGTATCTTTCCCCTCGAATCTTCTTCACTTCATTCACTCACATCATTCCACCCCCATCGACATTGCAGCAACACACCTCGCCGGCTCCCTGTCGATCAAGTCACGACAGCAACCAAAAGCCACAATAAACATCTCCGCAAAGGCATTCGTCCCTATATCCGTAGTAGCGCCCGCAATCATCACCATGTCACACAGCACATCGACCAAAACAGCATCGAGCCAAGATGCGACCTACGAGTTCCATCCAGCATATATATACGGGCCATGCATCGGACTGGGAATAGTGGCCTTCATCGGTCTGAGCTTGCTCGTGTACGATACAAGCCCAAAGAGAAGGAGACATAACATTGACCGCGAGAAGGTTCTACTGGATGATTATTTCACCTTTTTGAGATTCTGGCGGGGGGAGTTCTTCCTTTTCCCGCTCTTCTTCCTGTTGAACTACATCGCTCTTCTTTTGTTCCCCGTCGGTTTGGTGCTGGGTCTCTTTGCGTTTTTGGTCAGCTGGGTACTTTTTATACCGTTCTTCTTGTGTGAACATGCTGGGATTCGTACTTGCTGTGGGAAGGATATGTCGAAGGAGGGTAGGAATTTGGAGGCTGGGGAGGGGGATGACGGCGAGGCTTCTGGGGAGTGCTGCTGGATGCCGTTTAGGAGGGTGTTTGGGAGGAAGAGGGGGCAAGCAGCTGGTGAGAGGGATATTGTGACTCAACCGCCAGGACGTGAGGGGCATATGGTTGTGACGTGTCCGTGGGGAGTGGTCACGGGGGGGAGGTGATTCAGATAGCTGCTCCGGCTATAAGGGATGAGACACCGCCTCCGAAGTATCAGGCTGAGGTCTGAAGTGGCGGTATATTGAGTTGCGTTGAGTTCGTTGAGTCTTTCCGGTTTCAATTTCTTTGTTACTGGAGCACTGCGAATGAGGAGTGGGGAACTTGTGAAGCACTTGCTGGTTGGTCAGGTGAAGTGAATAAGAGCCTGGGGAGCAGCGGATACTGGAGGATGTGGGGATTGTTTACTCTCCCTGGTCATGACGCAAAGCACGGGAGCAGACGAACATTGCTGAACAAAGGCTGGAGCAACTTTCAGCCATTTGGAATGCACTCGGAGTATGTCGGAGAGTCTTTGGAGCTGGAGAAGTGAACAACACTTCGGACGATACTCTCCAGCCACTCTTGTGATCATTAAACAGTGGGGTGCGAGACTATGGGACCCGAGAGCAAGAATAGCCAGTTGAGGTGAATAGGCCTACTCTCAAGTGTATATATAGACGTGCAAGCTAGATATTGCAGGGTGTACAAATCCATGCATCAACAACTCAACTAGTAACCTCAACCGCAAAATTATCCATTTTCCTATACCACCATCAACATGATCGTCTCGGTTATCGCCCTCCTCACCATCTTCATCGGTGCCGTCGCCGGTGACCTGGTCGTCAAGAACCACTGCAACGCCAACGTCTACATCTACCTTTCCGAGCACGGCAGCTGCAACTTTGGCAAAGGCGGCTTGTGTTTCAAGGAGCCCTGGAACATTGCCCAGGGAGGATCTGAGCGCCTCCCCATCCGCAAGAGAGACATGGGAGTCAGCGTCAAGATGTCCAAGGGCGACCCGGACTTCAAGTCCGGTCTCTTCCAGTTTGAGTACTGCCACACCGAGGGCAGGGACCCGTACAATGGGCTTTACTGGTGCGTCTGCCTGTCGTCTTTCGGGCATCATGATACATGTCAGCTAACAAAAAGTGCTCACAGGAACCTGAGTGACCTTGACGGAAAGGGCGCAAGCCTCGTCGGCAGCCCTTTCTACCATGACCATGTTAAGGTCACCCCTTCCGGCAGAGGCTTTGGTCAGGGAGACTGTGTCACCATCCGGTGCGCGGCCGACCAGACATGCTACAACTCGTTCCAGTTCCCTGAAGACAATGTCAACGTCAACTACTGCCCTCTTGACACTGGGGATTTCACCATCGACTTGTGCTTGAGCAAGCAGGATCTGGATGCGGGCAATGACCGAACGGGCAACGACGGCGGTACTCAGCGGATGGGTGGAGGGCCTCAAGCCCCTGATCCGGAAGACACCATCCTGGGCTGCAGTGGGAAGCCCTATCCGGTTCCCCAGGAACCCATTCCCATGTGAGAGGGACCAGGGGCTCAGCTTGTCCAGCTCTGGCTCCCTGGATGGACTCTGGAATGGTATTCGAGGAAGATGTCGCTGGACCGGGGTATCTTACGAGCTAAGCCAGGTTGCTTATTAGAGAATCCAAGAAACCATAAAGATCATGATGACGGTCCGTGAAAACTGAAGTTGGTAATTTGACATGTCATGGTCGTAGGTTGATGGGTAAGACTGATAACAGATAACGAGCTCCACATGCATCGTCTCGCTCCAACAGCACCAGCTCCAAATCCAGAAAAAGAGAACAGAGGCAGACTCCTTATCGACCTGTGATAAGTGATCCAAATGTTCAGTAACATCAATTTGATGATACAAACACAAATCCAATAGCAACTGGGCCTTACCGGCGCCGTGGTAGCGGCCTTGATGCCATGTGTCCTGCCGATAGGTCCCGTGTAAGTAGAAGCGGAATAGGGCTGATCCACTACAGCCAATCAGAATACACCCATTGATCGGGAGATGCCCCTCATCTCTCGACCCACCTACTCAACCACCGACGTGCCGCAGCAGCCGTCCACCCGATCGGATCACCCAACCCATCGGCCACCTGGATCCTTTCAACACAAGACCTGGAACCGAGACTAGGTGAACCCTTCTTGCAGCAGCACCCTGATCTTCTCACAACCGCCTCAGCAAACATGGGCATCATTCGCAAAACATTCACAACCGCCTTCCTGGCTACCGCCGGGACCGTTGGTTACCTTGGCACAACCACCCACCTGGAGAGCCCGCTGCCCGAAGATGACCCCCTCTGGCGCTCAAGGAGCTTCGCAAAATACAACCGACACAATAATGCCTCAACGCAAGACCTCGTCTACAAGCGCATTCCACTTGATAAGATCAAGCCCGAGCTCCTCCAGCGCGAAGGCGACCTCGCCCTGGAGTTTTGCCGTGGTGTCTGGGGAGGACTAGGTGAGCCTCACCCTCATCCACCACCCACCACCCACCAGTCACAAACCACGCCATATCCATTTTCGGAACTAACTTTACATCTCCTGCAGGTTATCGCTTTCAACGGGCCTATCTCGCCCGGAAATACCAGGGACCCGCAACCGCAACACAGCTGTGGACTGCTGATCAGCTATCCAAGTCGACCTATGAGCCAGGCACACAGCTGACTGACCACTTTGAGGTTGTTGAAAAGACTCCAACTGAGATTGTTGTCCGCTGCGGTGATACTCCACGGAACCCGGGGCCAAGAGACTCGGATGGGCTTTTTGTCATCAGTGCCAGCGTTGACAAGGCCCGCGGTGAAGTGGTTCTTGGGCTCAAGAGCTGCTTCTTCAACGGCAACTCCAGAGTTGAGGGTATCCAAGGCCCGATGCCTGGATGGATGGAGGAGCTGCACAGATGGTATTCCCGTCTTTGGCTTGTTACAGGGTCTTGGAGGGTTACGTCGTCTTTCTTGTGATTGGGCTTTGTGAACCCCTATTATCCTTCCCAATCTCACCACCCAAGCATGCATCTCGGGGTTTGCTCAGCATTTTTGGATACCAATCTTGACGCAAATACAGACCCCTATCTACACTACATACACTACAATCACAAAAGCCTTTTGCCCTTTGACCCCTGTTTTGGACTTCATATCTTTTTACAAGCTGGACAATAACGTACCCAGTGTGTCCGGACGCGGATGCGGAGATCAGCGGGGTAAGCGGGGCTATCCCGTCTTATCGAACCGCTTCCTCCACCCACCCTGCATCCGATCAGGAGTGTCACTGTTGTTGCACATCTTACACACGCCAGGATATCCTGTTGACACTAGTGTGAGATGGAGAATGCATATCAGGGCGGGGTCCTAGTGATAGCAGAAGTGAGGAACAATGTATGGCAGATCTTAACAAATGGGATGATGAGCAGTGAGGAAATAGGTTCACGTGGGGACAACGTACATACGTCTCGCCACACCGGAACACCACAGACAGGTCAACGGCAGTCAACGGCACAAAGGATTGGACAACAGCTGGTACCCAAGAACCAGGATGCGAACCCACCATTTACCTGCGGTTTTTAGGAACAGATTGGGCTAACTATCCCGTATCTTGAGCTTTCTTATCATTATCTTTGGATGGGGTGGAGTAGCTGTTGTCTCACTCCGCTTCAGCATACATTTTGATATATAAGGGGGATATCCCCTTGAATCAACATTGTCTTTTCCTTTCATCACACAACAACGGCAAGATACACACACTCGCCACTCTTTCACACAATGGTCGCCAACCAAGACGCAAAGGCCGCTCAGGCCCCGGTCATCGAGACCGACAACACTGCCGCTGTCAAGGCTGCTATTGTTTCCAGCGAGGCCCCCAAGACTGCGTCGCTAACACATCCTCTCGGTCCTCTTACCGGTGAGGAGATCATCAAGGGTGCGGACTTGGTCAGATCTGTCTGGCCTGAGGGGACGAAGCTCCAGTTCAAGGTCAACACTCTTCACGAGCCGGAGAAGAAGCTGCTTGCCCCTTGGCTTGTTGCTGAGAGGGCGGGGGAGAAGCCTGCGCCGCTTGACAGGAAGGCTTTTATTGTTTATACCCTCAGGGGGACTGTAAGTTACTTTGCCTGTGGGACTTTATGGCTATGATACTGACGTCGACCGTAGCACAATGTCCACGAGGCGGTTGTCAACTTGACCACTCAGACGGTCGAGTTCAACGCCAAGCTTGGACCTTTTGAGCACCCTAACAGTGATATGGCTGAGCTTGAGGAGGTTGAGAAGGCCGTGTTGGAGATTCCTGAGGTCAAGGCCGAGATTGAGAAGCTTGGTCTTCCTGAGGGCGCGGTGGTTGTTATGGATCCTTGGATTTATGGTAAGTTTCCTTTGACATTGTTGACATGGACAGACATCAACTAACACTGTACAGGCGCCGATGGCATCAAGGAGGGCAACTTCTTCGACGACAAGCGCGTCATGCAATGCAACCTCTACCTCCGCGATCCCAACAACTCCTCTGAGGAGGACAGCTGCCACTACTCCTTCCCTCTCCCTGTCTCCCCAGTCATTGATCCTGCCACCCTTGAGCTGGTCCGCATCGACATCATGCCTACCGGTCATGACGAGACCATCAAGCCTTTCAAGTACCAGGACCGCCCAGCAAACGAGTACATCCCCGAAGCTCACACCATGCGCACGGACCTCAAGCCTCTCCAGGTTGTCCAGCCTGAGGGTGCCTCTTTCACTGTCGAGCCTTTCTCTGAGCTCGGCCGGACACTCAAGTGGCAGAAGTGGGACTTCAAGGTTGGCTTCAACCAGAGAGAGGGCATGGTTCTCTACGACGTTCACTACGACAACCGCCCCTTGTTCTACCGCTTGTCGCTTTCCGACATGGCCATTCCCTACGGCGACCCGCGCAACCCCTTCCACCGCAAGTGCGCCTTTGACTTGGGTGATGTCGGCGCTGGTCTGACGGCCAACAACCTCGAGCTTGGCTGCGACTGCCTGGGTAGCATCTACTACATCTCGTCCGTCCTCGGCAACGCCGAAGGCAAGCCAGTCGACGCCCCCAACGTTGTCTGCATCCACGAGCAGGACTCTGGCATCCTCTGGAAGCACACCAACTACCGCACCAACCGCGCGGTGGTTGTCCGCAACCGTGAGCTTGTCCTCCAGTCTATCCTGACTGTCAGCAACTACGAGTACATCCTCGCCTTCATCTTCAACCAGGCAGGTGATATCACCTATGAAGTCCGGGCTACTGGTATTCTTTCTACCCAGCCCCTCGACCTTGACCTCACCGAGGTCCCCCACCCCTTCGGCACCGTCGTCCACCCCGGTGTCCTCGGCGGTTTCCACCAGCACTTCTTCTCCCTGAGAGTCGACCCCATGATCGGCGGCCACGGCAACCAGATCGCCTACGAGGAGGCCGAGGCCATGCCCCGCGACCCCAAGCTCAACCCCAACGGCCACGGGTACATCGTCAAGAAGACCGTCATCGACACCACGGGCGGGTACGACCTCGACCCGAGCAAGAACAGGACGTTCAAGATCCTCAACCCGGCCGTCAGGAACACGGTCAACAAGCTGCCCGTGGGCTACAAGGTCCACGTGCCCCCCTTCCAGCCCATCCTGGCCGACAAGGACAGCTACCACTACAAGCGGGCCGAGTTTGCCGATCGCAGCTTTTACGTGACAAAGTATGTGGACGGCGAGTTGTTTGCGGGCGGCAAGTACACCAACCAGAGCCATGGCGGCAAGGGCGTGAGGAGCTGGGCGGAGAGGAAGGAGGATCTGACCAAGGAGGCGGACCCGGTCTTGTGGGTGAACTTTGGGATCAACCACGTGCCGAGGATAGAGGATTTCCCCGTCATGCCGATGGAGATGTTGAAGGTGATGCTGAGGCCGGTGAACTTTTTTGACAAGAACCCGGCGTTGGATGTGCCGAGTTCGAAGCAGAGCTTTAACTGCAGTACGGCGCTGAATACGGCGGATGAGCTGGCCAAGAAGGTGGACGGGTTGGCGGTTACGGGGGGGGAGATGAAGGGGTGCTGTGCTTGAGTACCTAGCTGGTGGTTGAGGGGGTTAGTTTGTTGCCTTTTTCTTTTTTACTTTGGTCTCTTTTTTGTGTTGGTTATTTTCTTGGATTTTTATACGCATATTGCATGAGATGGGTTTCATATAGGATACCACACAATTTCCATTTATGGTTCTTTTACATTGCTCTGTCCAGAACAGGTGATCATCCCCTGATTGAATGAGCGAGGCCTGGAATTTGTCAACAGGTGACTTTTGGTCGAAATGCTGCTGATCGATCACGGGTTGGTGGTGAGCTGTGATGTAATGGATGCGGGGTTGGATGGGAGCACAAAGATCAGACCTCAAAAGGCACTGAGCTGACCAACCTCCAAGTCAGGCTGCTGTCCCAGCATATCATCTAGCAAACAATACAACAATTTATCTTCAACTTCATACTCTTATTATATCAACAAAACAAGTCAAGATGGGCGTAATGCACGTCGTCATGTTCAGCTTCAAACCGCTGGCCACACCGGAAGAGGTTCAAGAAGTCAGTTGTCACCTTGATCACCTGGAGCACTTACACCACCTACTCCTTCTATCACGGATCAGGAGACTAACTTTACCCTGTGGCAGGTCTGTGACAACCTCCTAGCGCTCAAAGACAACTGTGTCCATCCAGAGACCAACCAGCCGTACATGAAGAATATCATCGGAGGGGTGAATACGCACATGAGCGAGGTCCAAGTATGTCTCCATTCTCTCATGCTCGGGGAGTTGATGGCAGTGCGCTGATGACATGCTCAGGACAGAGTAACCCATGCGTTTGTGAGCGAGTTCGACAGTGACGAGGACAGGGAGTATTATCTCAAGACGGACCCGGCGTATGCTGCTTTTTGGGATGGGGCAAAAGGGATTGTAGAGAGGACGGAGGTGGTGGGATTTTGTCCTGGCAAGTTTTGATGTATCTTGAAATGGAGTTGATGCTATTCTCAATGAGAGGGTTGTCGCTGCCGCTGCCGCTGTCATGGAGCGGTCCCCACTGCAGCTCAAAGCTTAACAGTCGCTTGACCCCGCAGCGTCGAACCACAAGGGTACATCCTGCTCTGTGATTGGTTGACTCATCAGGTCAGACGTCATTGGCCCCACACCCTCCGCGACTTCAGACCGTCCATCAGCCCCGGGAAGCCGTCGGTCTTTCTTTGGGATGGGAGCAGTGCATGCAAGTCCACTGAGCGATTCTTTCTCCGTTTCATCCGGCTGTTTCTGATCTTCATCACCGTCGCGTTTTCGTTTGCTTGGTCTCTCGTGTATTTAGCATCAACAATTAACAACAGCCCAGCCAGCCAGCCAGCCAGCCAGCCAACTGCGTGGATAACAACAACCGCTTTGTCTTTGCATCTCACCAGCACCACCGGACTTACAGCTCAGACAAGTACAGATTCCGTGTCGCGACCCCTATTCTCGATTACCTTCAGCCTCGCGCAAAGCCACCACCACATACAACAGCAAACATGTCGCAAACCTCCCATCCAACCCTCATCAACCTCCCTCAACCCCCCTCCAATCCAGACACCCCCGAGATTCCGTACGTATTCCCCTTGTTCCCCTCCTCCTACTTGATAAAGTCCCTAACCCAGTAAACCCCCCAGCGGAACCCCCACCTCAACAACAACCTCCCTCTCGGCCCTCTCGACAACCGCCATCAAAGACGGCCACAAAGGCACCGTCCACCACCACCACACCCATCCTTATCTCCGCGGCGGTCCCCCCCAGTACGACCCCTCCAACTCCTCCCTCGAAGCCGAGCGCGCCGACCGCATCTCCCGACTCACTGGCCTAGCCCCCGCGGCGTACTCCCGCCAGCAACAACAACTCCGCGGCCAGCAACCCTTCTCCCAGTCCCAATCACAGCAGTTCCAGCCTCCGACAGGGATAGCCTACTTTGACGCTCAGGGCCAGCCCCAGATGCAGAACAAGATGAGCACCGTCGGCTCTGCCTCTGCTACCGAGGTGTCTCCTTCGTTGGGCGGGGGTTCAGTGAGTGGGAGGAGCAGGACCACGACGATGAGGGGGAGGGGAGGAGAGGATGGGGATGAGGATATGTTGACCGAGATGGACAGTGCTAGCGTTGCGGGGGGAAGTGGTTATGTGGATGAGGACATGATGATGGATGATGATGATGGGTTGAGCAGGAGGAGCGCGGGGACGTATGATGAGGAGGATGATGGGAGGGAGAGCTTGGTGGGCTTTGGGGAGGGGGCGGGGAGCACGGTTAGTGGGCCTATTTATCACCGGAGGGGGTTGCCCAGTGGTGGTGGTGGTGGGGGAGGGATAGGGGGGTTGGAGAGGAGTAATTCGGGGTTTAGTGAGGGGGTGACGGGGAGGAATACTGGGACTGGTAGCAACCCTGGATCTGGGATAGGGAGACCATTTCCTGATGCGCGGGTGGCGGAGAACAACAGTAATGGCAATAATAACGGCAGCAACAGCGATACACCTGTCAGCCAGACCGCCGCGAGAGAGATTCAGCAAGCGAGGATGGTGGATGGGGTTGCGTTTGAAGGGACGGTGGCTGCTGCGCGGGGGGCTACGATGCCGGGGAGTGTGGGGGATGATGTGTTTGTTGATACTACTACTGCGGGGCCGGTTCCCATGACGCACCCGACGAGTGCTATTAGGGAGACGCAGCAGCCGGGTTCGCATCAGCATGTTGCTCAGCAGCAGGCGATGGCTTTGGCTCAGCAACAGCAACAACAGCATCGGAATCATGTCACGTCGCCGAGTACGGTGTCTGTTGGGTCTGGGTCTACGGGGACGGGGGCGAATAGTAGGGAGGCAGCCGAGAGGATTATTAGGGAGCAGTTTGAGGGAGTGGGTGGTGATGTTGGGCAACAAGGCGGGAGGGGTGGGCCGTTGGGGAGTCCGAGGGAGGGGGAGAGGTTGGGGAGGTTTTATTTCGAGGAGCGTTGAGGTCTCGGGTGTCTGATATATGGTGTGGTAGGGAAGGGTGTGCTTTTCCTTGTTTGTTCATTGGTGACAAGCTGGGTGACTTTTGGGTGTGTTATACGGAGGGGGCCGGTGGTGGTGTTTTGTTCTTTGCGGTGTTGCAGTCCTGTGGTCTTGCGCTCTTGCGGTCATGTAGTGATATTGTAACGGATGTTGAGTTTTCTTGTCGGTACTGATGATTACGGATGGGCTTTGTCCTTGTTCGAGGTGTGTTGTTATCAAGTAATGCCAGTGCCCACTGGCCATTTTGTATCAGGCGCGGGAATGGCGGTTCAAAGAGTCAAGATGGAGGGTAATGGCAGTTATCTGCCACTGGTAGCGCTGAATCTTATCTCGTCTCAACCTGACACGTTGCACTGAGCTGCTCCAGTGCCTCAGAATGGCGACCTGGGTCGACAGTGGTGTCAAAAGAGGTTTCAAGTAGTTTGGTGGATCTGGAAAATGACCACGATATGAAGGCGACTTCAGATGCCCGAGGTGCTGAGTGGGTGGTGGCCCGGTGGCGAGGTGTATAAGATACGGGCGTCTCGCCATTCCTTGCCTCAACCACCAGCTACTAACAAGACTCCTCTGTTTTCCTCCACAACAGCCAAAATTCGCCAAGCTATTCAACTCGATATACATAATGCTGTCTCGCGAGATGACATGGCGGGGGTACGTTTATCCGCATGCCTATCTGATCGACGTGGATGAAATGGAAGTTATGACCCCCCGACTGAGGGAGTTCTTCGGGAGCGGCAATTTTTATTGGGAGCGGGTACTGGATACAAGAATTTTCTTTGGGGACAAGAAGCTGGTTTACTGACCATGTCCTTGATACTAGTGGGATAATGAGGGCTTCGAAGCAATCACCATCAGGACCAGACACCACACCAACAGGGTAAATAGAACTCACTCCTCTCCAATGTACTCACATTACCTACACTCAACGCATTGGTACTGACTGGAAATGGTGTGCGTAGAGACGACGAGAGAAGATTATAAACCTCATCACGATGACAAGGAAGGATCATGAATATGAACGCGAAATAAGCCGTTATCGTTAGGCAGGTTGACAGATGCCGGAGGAGGGAGACAGAAGCGGATATCTGGAACCACCGTGTCTACCTAGTTTGTGCAGGGACAATGCGGACGCTTACGATGGCTATGGAGCCACCAGCGCGACGGGAGCTGAGGGGGTCAGGATCTTTTTGATAAAGTATCAGAAGGATGTTGAGGTTATGCGAGCATAGGTAGTTCTCAACACAGGAGAGTACCAGGATAGTCCAAATCTTCATGATCAATTGCGGATTTCACCCGTTTGTTCTCGGCACCACTGTACGCTCCCGACGTCTACCTACCACACCTGGTGACCTGCAGGTGATTCCAATAATCCCGTTTGCTTTGCAATATGCAACAAGGCTCCCAGTACCTTACCTATCCTACCTACCTAGTCTGACAAGTCTCACCATGTCCCAATCCTCTTTCACCCTCCCCAATGAGACAGACACCACCCAAAAACAACAACAATGAACCCCAACCACAAAGACTCCAAACCCGGTATAACTTCCTCAACCTTTCCCCCAAAAAACAACACCATTTAATTTTGCCTTTCCCCCTTTCGTTTTCCTCTCCTTAGGTACCCACCAACCTAAACCCCCCAAAAATGGGCACCTGGCTCTCCAAACTCCGGCACCGCGGCAGCAGTGCCCAAGAAGGAAAGTACACCCAGCTCGTCGCCCTCAGAGTTGACATCCCCCTCAAACCCGGCTGCTACGACGAGCACTACTTTGAGAGCCAGCTGCTAGAACTCTGCGGGGAGAGGGACGAGTTTCATTTGAAGGTACGTCCACTCCCCTGAACAACAACAACAACAGCAGCAGCAACAGCAACAGCCACTCATTCTCCTACTACCATAACCCCCCCCTGACATTTTTTTAAAGACTTGGTCCCCCGAATACGAACACAACCCGTCATCGGTCCGGATGTTGACCATCGAGTTCACAAACCGCTACATCAGTGAGGTGAGTGACCAACCTCTTCCTTCCTTTGAACGTCTGCTTGCTCACATGAATTGACTGCGACTATCTTGTCCATCAGAAAGAATGCGAGGACCTGCTCAAGAACAACAATGCCCATGTCAGAAAGATGCAAAGCAATGGTTCTCACTGGGAGAAGAAGTACGATGCCGAGAATGATGACGATCTGTTATACTCCCTCAGACCAAAACTACGCTGGGCAATTAGATAAGAGGTTCAATAAAAGACAAGTCACCACTGTGGAAATGTTTCACACCTAATAAAGAAGCCCATGACAGCACATTTGTAAACGCAAAACATTGCACTGCCCATTCCATTACCCCCTGTTTATCAACTGATTTGACCCCTTCCCCCCCACCCCCCCCTACTTAACACGCTCCTTCCCCTCTCACCCCCCAAGCCAGAAACGCACAATGTATGATAGAAGGATATGCACTATTCCGGGTAATTAAATGCAACCGCTCACTGCTCGCCGTCCACCACCCGACATCACCCCCAATTCAATCTCGTCAGTAAACGCACAACCGTCTAATCTCCCTCACCCTCCTTCGAACCAGCCTCCAACATCTTCACCCCCTCCATCAACTCCTCCCCCCTCTCCTGCTCCGCCCATCGAGACCTGCAATACGCCTCCTACTGCCTCGCAACCCTCCTGGTCGTCCTACCCTGCGGCGTCGGCCTCGGCGGGGTCTGACCCGGAAGCCTCGCAGGGATGTCATCCATGTCATCCATATCACTGCTAATCGTGCTCAACGCCCTCGCCTGCCTCGCCTTCAGCGCCTCCGCCGCCGCCTTCTTGTTCTCCTTTCTGCTGTTCGACTTCCTCCCGTACGTAACGGCAGGAGAAGAGCTGGTCAGAACCGCGGGGCGGACGCTGCCCTCGGAAGTCTTCCTCTTCTTCTTGCGGGGCGAGGTATCCTCTGCAGCAGGGCGCTTCTTGGCCGACTTGAGGCGGGTGCTGGTGACCATGTCCTCATCCTGGACCTCCTCGCCGGATTCCTCCTCGATCGGGGCAGGGGTCGGGGGCTTGGCGGACAGAGAGCGCTCACGGCGACGAGTGCGGGCTGCTTCTGCTTCGACCGATGGAGATGGTTCAAACGGTGGCCGTGTTTCGTCCTCTGCAGACGAGGCGTCGTCTTCGTCGGGAGCGAGGCGCTGCACAACAGAAGACGGAGGTGGTGCTTCTGCTTCTTCCTCTGCGGCCTCCTCTGCGGCTTCTTCTTCTTCCTCCCGTTGTTCCTCATCAGAGTCGATCGGTGGGGCGTCAGAAGCGATAGATCTGGCATCCTCCATGACCGTATCTTCCTCAGGCTGGCCCTCGGCTTCAGAATCGGTCTCATCGACGATAAGCTCTTCACTCAGAGGTTTCTTCTTTTTGGCGCTGGCCGCGGAGGTCGAACGGCGGCTCGGCCTCGACTTTGTAGTCTTCTTGCCCTTTTTGGCACTGGCGGGAGGCTTTTTGGCACTGGGAGGGAGGGCCTTTTCATCAGGGTAGTCGCCATAGCTGTCTCCAAACCCGGCATCCTCATCATACATGTCGACAACATGCTGCGCGCATTCATGAACAGCCTTGTCGGCATGGTTTGGCACCGAGGACCTCAGCCGTCCCCAGATAACAACCAGCGCTTGACGCTGATACTTGTCCTTGAAGACCCTCTCGGTGATCCTCCTCCAGTCAATCTCCCTCTCGGTTTCCGCACAGCCATCACGAATGATGCAGGCCAACCTGTATTTCTCAGCAGGCGTGATCTTGGTCAAGTCCTGACGGGCCATTTTCACTCTCCAGGTATCGGTATCGGGGAGCAGAGTCACGACTCTGTCGCGATCAGCAACCGGCTCGGACTTGAGTACTCTCTTCCACTTCTCCATGCACTGCAGTCGGTTTCTTGTCCGGCCCATGGCCTCGCTGATGCCCTGCCAGTTGACCAGGCTCTCGGCTTGTCCTTCGTCCTCACCCCTCGCTATGAGGTCTTTCCGAATCTTGTCGATGGCGTCCTTGACAGCTTCGATAAGCTGCCCCTCCTCCTCGTTGCTCCACTCATGCTTCACAACTTTGTCCTGACAGACGATGTAATCCCTCCACCTGTCTCGGACGTCCTGGGGATGTCTGTTGATGAGACCCCCGATGACCGTCCACTTGTTGCCGTGAATCTTCATCATTTGCTGCAGCTCCTCATCCTGCTCAGCAGTCCACTGACCGCGTGCCACAAAGTTGTGGAATTTTCGTCTGCAAAACTTCTGTAGCTTCAACCGCGATCTTGAAGGGCAGGCCTCACACACTGCGGCCCAAAGAGGAGCATGCAATGTTGGAGCGCCCCTGGCAGCGTGCGCGGCTTCGGCAGGGTTATCGTGGATGATCTTGTTGATTTCAGCCTGGGTTAGGCCCTCGTCCCGACGAAACTTGTTCACTGCTTTGGTGACCTTATCTTCTTCAACAGCAGTGAGTCTCCCCATAGCATAGCCGTGCTTATCAAGCCTCTCTTCTTGTTCCTCAGAGGCCGCCTTCTTCGGCTTCTTTGCCTTTGTTGCCTTCTTCTGCTTCGAGGCAGGGGTAGAGGCATCGGGTGCCTCTTCTTCGTTCTCGCCCTCCTCTTGCTCCAAAAGAACTTCCTTAATCTTCTTTGTCCTCTTCTTCTTGGGTACTGGGGTGGGAACATTGGCCTCTTCCTCCTCCTCCCCAACTTCCTCAGGCTGAGCTCTTGCTTTGCGCTTCTTTTGGGGACGAGCTGATGATGGCTCAAGCTGGGTCTCTGGCTCGCTGGGGGGTGCGTCGGGATTGAAGGCACGTTTTGCCTTACGCTTGGTGGAAGAACGGGCCCTGGCAGATGACGGAGGAGGGGGGAATGGCGAGGCTGCATAGGGAGCATCATCGCCACCAAGATCTGGCGAAGACTGAATGGTGGCCCCGTTAACATCGGCTTGCTCAGTCTGAGTTGGTGGTGCAGTCTCAGCATCTGATGCAGGTTCAAGCCTCGATTCCTCGGGCTGGATTTCTGGTTGACCCAGCTCGCTTTCGGGAATTTCAGAGACGTGTTCCTCATCCGCCTCTTCTTCGTCCGCACTAGGTTCCAGAGGGTCATTAACCGGCTCTTCGTCGTCTGCCTCGCTTTCTTCCTCCTCACTACTCTCTGGCTTAGCCTTGAGTGCTTGCTCCTCCTCAGCCTCGCTCTCAGGCGTTCTCTCCTCCTCGCCATCACTCTCAGGCGCAGCCTTAAGCTCTTGAGCAGGGCTGGCCTCACTATCTGGTGTCCCATCCATCTCCACATCATCATCTTCCTCCGGCGCAGACTTCACATGCTGCATTGCCTCATCTTCCGACGGCGTAGCCTCTTCATGGTCCAGGGCAGGCGAAACCTGAGTCGCAAACCTCTGACTCCTCCCAGCGCTGCCATCCGTCTCTACGTACCCGGAGTCATAGGCAGACTGAGCCGCATCCATCACCCCATTCAATCTCTCGAGCTTGGTCAGCGCAGGGGAGTCGTCTTCTTCGTCCGCGGCATCTTCTTGCTCGAGTCTCGGGATGTCCTCGTCTTCGTCGTCCACTCCCGGCTCGGACTTTACGTGCACAAGGGGCGAAGACGGCGATTCTTCCTCTTCCTCGACGGGGCCGGGCGTCTCGGAAATGTGCTGGGATTGTGTCGCTGGGCGGTCTTCCATGTCGACGTCATCATCGGAATCGTGGTCCGGGCGCTCAGTCTTGAGATTGGCGAGACCATCCTCAAGTTCGCCCAATTCCATGTCGTCCTCTACGGCAGCGGGTTCAGGGGTTGGCTCCACCTCTGGCTCTGGCTCTGGTTCCGGCTCGGCTTTCTTGTTCCTGCCCTTCTTCTTGCTGCTCGACTTGCGCCGTTGTGACGCCGTGGCAACCTCCATTTCTCCATCTTCCTCGTCGTCATTCTGTGGCTGCGGCTCGGGGTTAAGCTCTGGGAGCGTCGGTGGGGGGACAAAAGAGTCTTGGCTGTCGTTCGTGTCGGCATTGTCGACATTGTCGACGCTGTCATTCAGAATCGCGCCCAGGGACATGCGCTTCGACTTCTTCAACTTGCGCCTTGCCGAAGAACCATCCGGGCTGGGAACGACATTCTCGTCATTGCCCAGCGACGGGCGCGTCTTCTTCCTCTTCAGCGGCGTCGGCTGTGACAGAGATCGTCCCGGCGAGTCCATAGCTTCGCCAGTGCTCTCGCGATTCCGTTTGCTCTTCTTCTTCTTCTTCTTCTTCTCTTTCTTGCTCGCGGATGCCGCCTCGGGAGGGGGGTCGGAGAAGGGCTCGATCTCGGGGAGTGGTTGAGTAGCTGCGTGCCTGTCTATTTGCTCTTGATTTTCTGGGTGGTCCCAGCGGGGCAGTGGGGAGGAGCGACCGCTGTGAATGTCCGTGTCGTCGTTTTCGCGAGGAGCGCTCTGTTCTTGACCCATTGTCATTCGGCGGGTAGCCGGGGTTGGAAAGGAAAAGTCCAAACCCAGAAATTAGTTTGTTGTAGGGCGCCTGTGCAGATCTTGCATGGTCTGTGGAGTCGTTGTTCTGCAGGAAGAAATGGGATTTTTTTCGATAAAAGTCACGAGCAGTGCTTCGCGTGGGTGCCGGGTAGGTGCTTTTGGGAGCCTAATTTTTTTTGCAAACGAAAAGCGCGTTGGCGGGTCAGCCACGGGCGCGATAGCGGAGTAGGGTTAGGGTTGTTAGTTGTTCCTTGCCACCACCTCGCACCTTCCCTGACAATTGGCAAAAACAAGGCGTGCTCCAAATGTTTCAAATGCTCATCCTCGTTAAGAATTGGCAGGTGCGAACAGCAAAGAGGTGAGTATGTGTCGCATGCGACAGGTTGGTGACAAGACTCGAAAAGAGTGACAAGGACGCAACAATAACAGGTTAGGGTTATATGAGGGCATGAAACAACTTCTTCAATGAATGAGACTTGAAGGGAGCGAAGTTTCAATTGCTGCCAGTTTCACTCCTTGCTGCTTATTTACTTCATAAATTCCCTCTTGATGTTACACAGCACCTTATCTGACATAGTTATAGGACCTTTGGACCTACGGGGTTTCCCAGCTAGAGGGTGCCGCCAGGCCTACAGTTCTTGATGTAGGTCCACATGGACCTCCAAAACCCATGTTTTTGGTCCTTTTAGCCTGGGGTTGTTGCCATACTAACAACGCATGCATATCTGCATGTATCTCGTTATTTGGACATTAAGTCTTTGCTTAGTGGCTATTAGAGAGGTGGCACATTATCAAGGGGATATTGAATATCCAGTGTGATATCAGAGGCTATGCAATCCACATATATATACCACTTGAAACAGCCAAACATGCAACTTGGCTTACTTTACAGCTTTAAATAGCAATGAAACCTCTCTACTTACCAACATATACCTTCACCATCTACAGCCCGTGTTTACTACGAAAGGGATCCTAGCCTTGAGCCATACCATCTGAGCTTTCAATATCTATCATCTCAACCTTAAGCGTCCGTGATCCAAGCTTGACTTGGGGGAGCAAACTTCAGATAGTAGGAACGAGAAGCTAAGATAATAAGGGCGAAAAGCTTGACCAGTAATGGCGATAAAATCAGAAAAACACAAACCCAATTTGACCCAGCGATGAAGGACTATCCCAGATGGGAGCATATCTCGATCACAAAATCGAAACTTACCTACACCCAAAGCCATAACTCAGGCATAGCGGCACAACTCTGACACATAGGAGCACAACTCCCACACATAGACGCAACTCACACACAGAGGATTAACACTCACATATCATAACACACATCTCGTTCATGTTATAAAGCTCCAAAGTATTGTGAATTCATCTGTGACCTCCTCATAGCCCATCATCCCCCTGTTTTCTTGACACTTATACATGAAGCTCATGCCAGCAATGATCGTAATCCCCCTACTAAACACCAAACAGGTAAATGCAACGCAAAATGACTTTTACTCCCAATTCCGTAACCACCTGCCCAAGCCCCGGTTTTATTTTCCACCCCCCCCTGATGCACCGTGTAAATGCAACCACAATCCTCTGAGTTCTGTTATGCCTCTTTGGAAATGATCATCGGTGATTCTCCTTGGTGATTCTCCTTGGTTGTAATGCTGTTGTGCTCCTCGGTGATGCTCCTTGGTAATGCCCCTTTGCCGGTAACGCCATGATGCTGGGTACAAGTGGAAAACTTGTGATATCTAGAATATTCATGCTCCTTGAACCGTGTCCTTGAGTACTGTTATGCCCCATTGGTGATGCACTAGACTAGAAAAGTATCTCTGGGTATACTTCGTATCTTCCCATTGAACTACGGCTTTTTGAGTCCTGCTGATGCCATGTTCAGTGGTCTGGGGTCGGGAGACTGCCTTGATCCTTTATACTAGGACGTCTTGCCCTGGGCGGATGTGCTGTGTTCCAAACGCCGAATGCGAAATGCCAAACCGAATCTTGAGAGAAAGAAAAAAACGACAAAGTAAGGAAATCGACAACACGAAAATCGAGAATAGGAAATGTTGAAGGCGTAAGGAGATAAAATCAACGACATACTGGATTTGCTGAATGTGGGCTTCGGCGTGCTTGTTGTAGAAAGCGGCCCGTTTTGGATAGGTGGTGTTGAGTCGAGACTCGGTTCGTGTGGCAGGCGAATGGTAGGCGTGTCGTAGTGGTGGCTGGTCAGTTGTGAAAGTTGGCCAACGATATCATGAGATGTTGGTGTCCCCTCAATGTTCCTTCTCTTCTGCGCCTTCCTCTTCCACTGTATCCTCCTCTTTGATCAAACTCGACTTCTTCTTTCTTAAAAACATGCTCGGCACTGAAATCTTTCTGCGCACACCCGAAGGGCGGAGAGGAGACTGAGGTACGGAGGGCATGGGTGGTACCACGGGAGTAGCTGGGGGAGGAACAGGTTGGAAAGTGGAAAGAGGTGGGAGGGCCGGTAAAGCGAGGAGTTCGGCATGTGTTCTCTCTGGTGTGATTTTGCTTGCTTGTCTGCTCAACACGGTGCTCAATGAACTGCTGGCGGAGCTTCTTTCGGTTCTTCCAGAGGCAGTTCTGGGACGCGTAGCAGAGGAATCACGACCAAATGCTGTTGACATCCAAGTGGACTTTTGAGAAGACGAGCTACCTCTGCGGAAAGAGCTCCTGCCGAAAGAACCAAAGCTCTTCTTGGTGCTTGCACTTGATTGGTTGGAGGAGCGGTTTGTCGTGTTAGGAGTGGTCGGTGGGAGGGCAGGAACAGGAGGAACAGAGGAGGCATCTGACTGCTCGTTGCGAAGATTGGTTTTCGACTTTTGTGATCTCAGATTTGCGAGGCTCATGGCCTTCATGAGTTTCTGAACCTTGTTCGGCGAGGGAGGCGAAGGGCTCCAGCGGCTCTTGAGCTCTGGCTGGGCGACTTGGGAAGGTGTGACTGGCCTCTCCTTTGGCGCCATCGTTCCGGTTGAGGCTCTCTTGGTGGGTGAAGTAGAGTGGTTAAATGGCGCGAGCTGGGGAATGGGTGGCCTGGCACGTGGCACAAGCGCTGTCGTGGTCGGAGCTGCTATGAAGGAAGTCAGCGATGGAGTCGCCTCAAAAACTGAGACAAGAGCGGGATATAAACTTACGCGGTGAGGCAGTCGCGACCGGCTCCCTATCTCTGAAGAGATCGGGGTGCAGCGGGCGGTCGGCCAAACGAGGGGGGGCAGAAGTCTCCGACATGGTACGGCGCACAAAGAAAGGCAGTGGTGAGGGCAGCCTTGGAATTGGTGGCGCTTGGGAGGGAAAAGACAAGCCAGCTCGATTCTTGACCCTCTGGCGGAAGGTGGGTCTCCCGGCTGGCTGCTCCTCGTCCACTGCCTTACCTTTGCCCTTGTCAACCGGCGCCAACCGGTCCAAGCTTTCCTCTGCCATCTCGGCGACAACCGTCGTGGGAGGCGGGGGAGGAGGGCGGCTTGGAGCAGGTGGGACCGGTGACAGGTCCCGGACCGCAGCGAGTGACGGCTGGAAGCGAGGCTTCCGCCGCCAGCTCCGTTGGCCCACGAACGCCGTGGAGGGCAGACGCGGGAGTGGCCTCGTGCCCTCCACGGTTGGGCAAGACCTGCTTGCGCTGGTCAAGCCGTCCCCGTGGACTCCCACGTCTTCTCCTGCCTCCTCGTTGAGCCAGAGCTCCTCAACCACCTCGTCCAGAAAGGCGGAGAGGCTACCGCCCGCGGCCCCTTTCTCGTTCCGGTTTCCTGTTGCCATTGTGACTATAGCAGTGTTAGCTTTTACGCATTATCATCTGATTTCGGGGTTGAAGTGAGATCGAGTTAGGAGGAGTGAGCGAAAGATGGTGATATAAATGTTGACGAGCCCTGAAGGTTATGACGAAGACTTATGGGAAACAAGTATGTGACTATGGACTTGAAGAACGAGGTATGTGATTGTGAGGTAGGAATGTGGTTTTTGTGACTGTAAAAACGCAGGATGATGGGGCTTTGGGAGGAGGAAACCGAAGTGGGTGATGTCAAAGGGCTTGGGGGTGTTGTGAGAGTGTGGTGAGTTCGAGATGCTGAATGTAATAGAAAGTCTGCATGGACACTAGAAGTTGAGATGTTAGTATTGAACAGCTGGTACGTTATGTGTGACAACCCGGGCGAGACGGTTTGGAAGGATGGGGTGAAGGCTGTAAAGATGGGGAATGGGTAATGGTGATTATCGGCGTGAAGTTGGTGAGGAGTTGCAAATGACAAAAATGGTAAAGATGTTGAGTATGAGGAAGATGATGAAGATGAGAAAGACGATGAAATGTGTGTGAGTATAATAAGCCGAGGTAAAGAAAAAGCTGTGAAATCATGGAAGATGTTGGGGTAGAGTCTCTTCAAATTTAAGATCAAGAGAATATGAGGCTGAGATAATTTGGTTGTGAAGCTGAGATAGGAGTGTTGGTAGATGACTGTTCTTGACGTGAAAAGAAGTGTTTGGGGGTGAATAAGAAGGTAGCTCGGGTGACGTTCGAAGTAAACAAACGAAAGGGGAATATGAGTAGAGGGGAAGGGTGTATGAAACTAAGCCAAAGTTTCTGAGAAACTCGAGTAACTTGGGCACTTGCCCAAGTAACTCCTTTCAAGAGTTCAAATCTAATCCAGGAACAAAGCCCACCAACTGCCAAACCCCGTAGTTCGAGATATCAGGCCAACTCGCCCTTCCCCGGAGGAAATTGTCCGTAGTAATTCTTCCTTGAACCTCCCGACCCTCTCCAAAGGAAAAAAGCGACCAGGGGACCGATTTTGCCATTGGGATGGCCGCCTTTTAGCCCACACTCGCGAGTCGGCAGCCACCACACTGCCAAGTCGACTTGCTCAAGGTAGATGACGGGAAAGGATGAGATGTAAAAAAATGTAACATACCGTACAGTCTTCGTTTGCTGGCCAAATGCCAGTCGTTCGCGGGCGCTGGGAGTCGGAGAGCAGCGGCGGGAGCAAACGGTTCGATCAATGGAGTGGAGGAGGAAAACCAAGAGCAGGAGTCCTGAGATTTTCTGTCAAGAGACCTGGAAAGACGTGTACCGTGATGGCCAGGCGCACGGGCCAGGAGGCTATTCAGATGGCTCTTTCCATTGTTGATCTTGATGGATGGGATAATAAGTTTTTCCCTCTGGTATTTACTATGGTGTGGCCGGCAATCGTCAAGATGGGAAGGCACGGCATGATCAGGTCTACGCGTCCTGCAGCAATGGCAAGGGCGAATGGCAGCCTAGAATCTTTAGCGACTTTTGGCCAATATTGATGGAAATCTATCAGCAGTGCAGTGATAACTGCGCATGTGTATGTGTATGTGCTTGAATGCTCCGGTCTCTCATATCTCGAGCAGGCGGCATGAAGTCGGCTGCTTGCCTGGAGACGCCGGTGATTCCGCCACGGAGTCAGCAGACATATATTGAGAAGAGACAAGAAGATGCTCCAGGTCCTTGCGAGCGGTGCCATCGTGGAGGACGCGATCGGGTCATTTTCTGGCGGGGAGCAAGTAATCGTCCATCAGATGAGAAGGCCTCGCTCCTGCCCTCCTTGTGGTTCTAGTTTTGCAGTTTGCCAGTCGGGCACTTTGAGAGCCACCAGCGACTTTTAATCACCACGCATGCCTCCATCAAGAGAGTATCCTCACATTATGACCCTCTCACTCCGTTGCTCATCGCCGCCATCACCGGATGTCGTTGAATTCAGGGGCTCAGGGGCAGCTTTGACGGCTGATAGCCAGCTGTCATGACAGTGGCAGATCTTCAACACCCTTCCAAGCCCACGTGGGCTGGTCGCGATGTGCGGCCTCCAGACACAAGCACTAAAAACTGGAGCTCCCGCATATGCCAAGCTTCTTACGTTCCTGACAATCGAAACCCCTCAGCTGAGCTTGGTGAGCTTGTGGGTTATCTGGCCCGCCATTTTCAGCGACCGCTACGCTATTTCTGGGAACGGCGTCAAGTTTCGGGCGCTGTGTTTCGCAGGTTGGGCTTCTGGGCCTGCCGGCAGAGCCAACGCGAATGGGCCACCATTTTGCCTGCCCAGAATTTTAGTTGATGTCACCGCTGTAACCCTTGCCAATTATCGCATCTCCGTCCCTTGTCCCGCGCTCATCAATACTCCCCTTTCTTTTCCCTCTCCCTCTTTTTCTGGGAGAGACAAACAACACACCTCGACAAACTCACGAGATCCCTTGTTGGAGATTTTGGAACAATTGGCTTTGTTTTTTTCTTCCTGCTTCTTTTTTTTGTTCTTGGCTATCCCCGTTATTTGGGGGACCCTTTCCACTCGTTGAACTCCATTTCCCGATTTCTTTTTGTGTTACCTCATCGCCATACATTGTCAAAGTCACTCACTCACCCACTGCCCCAACTTTTCGAGCTACTTTTCTATTTGTACAGCCACATTTCCGATTCAAACATCGTCACTCCCGTTCCGCCGGTAACTACATCCCAGTCTAGCTCGGCGCTATCGTTTCTTGCAGCTAGCAGAACCCAACTGCCACCCGTGAGAGGGAGCCACCTTTTTTCTTTGGGTCGTTTTGCTTGGGTGTTGATACATCTTCCGCTTCATTTTTTTATTACTTCCTGTCTTTCTGGACTTCTACCCGCCATTTATTCTTTCAAAACTTGTTTCACCAAACGCAGAACACCAATAATCACCACATATGGGTCTAATACGAGCAGGGAGCCGATTGGCATCCCATGGATACTCAGGGTACGGAGCAGCAGCGGCGGCAGCACAGAGGGGGCTTTGGGCTCGTGGGCCAAGGATACCAAACGAAAGAAGCGCACCACCACCGACGACGTTGAGGAGGATACATTGGGCGCCACAATCCTGCCCACGACAAGAAAGGAGACACTATTCGAAAGACAAAGACAAATGCGATGGTACGTTCATTTCCACTCTCACATTTTGACATTCTTTTCTGCGCTCGGGAAACCTGGGGACTGGAATGACGTAGACACCTAAGCTCGCGTGAGGTTGTCTGAAAAGCTTCAGGAACGCGCCATGAAAGTTGCACGTTGCGCGCCCCAATTGACCCAATAAGGGGTAATCACCCTCTCCAAAAACCCGAGAGCTTGGGATGAGCTTCAAATCATCTGCCGATCAGAATGACGCAAGATCCAGGGGTTGGCACTTGGTGCAGGGATCCACCTTTAAATCTGACATCTCTGCCACTCAAACACCACCACCACCACCACACGCTTACACACCCCAAGACCATCACCATGCGACAAAATACTAACATAATGATTCCCCAGAGGACCACTGCCGCCAAGAACCCTCCATCTGGTACAAGATGCTCGAATCCGCCGCCACCTCCCTAGCCTCCATCCTGGTCCTCGGCACCGGCTTCGCCCTCGCAGCCTACACCTACCACAAAAGCTACAAGTACTTTGTCCTCGAAAAAATGTCCAACGCCTTCGAGCCCGGCGACCCGGTGCTCGACCTGGCCGCCATAGGGAAAGACCTCCCCTTGTCCAAGACCGCGGCGGCAACCCACTGGATCGAGCGCCCCGAGCAAGCCACGGTGGATGAAATCGTCGCGGGGAAAGAGGTGGGGCACTACCACCTCTTCATCGGGGAGAAGGGCACAGGGAAGAGCTCCATGCTGCTCGAGGCCATGAGGAAAATCGACGGGGATGGCGTGGCCATGTTTGAAGCGCACGCCGATCTGGAGATCTTCCGGATCAGGCTGGGCAAGGCGTTGGATTATGAGTTTCACGAGGACTACATGGGGAGTTACTTTTCCGAGAGGGGGCCGAGGGACACCACCGCGCTGTTGGACATTGAGCGCGCCTTGAACAAGGTGGAGAAGGTGGCGTTGAAGCGGCGGGCGAGGGTGGGGAGGCCGCTGGTTATCATCATCAACCAGATGCACCTCATCCGGGACGACGACGATGGGAAGGACTTGATTGAGCTGCTGCAGCAGCGGGCCGAGGCCTGGGCGGCGTCGAATCTGGTGACGATGGTGTTCAACAGTGACGATTACTGGGTTTACGAACGGCTGAAGCAGCTCTCGACCAGGATGGCGGTCCTGACCGTCCTCGACCTGCCCAAGCACCAAGCTATCGCCGCGCTGAAGAATTACCGGAGGAGGTACTTTGCCGAGGTGCCCTCGAGCCAGATCCTGGAAGAAATCTACGACAAGGTCGGCGGCCGGCTCAACTTTTTGAACAGGGTGGCGAAGTCACCAGACATGCTGGCCACCTGCGAGGAGATCAAGCGGGTCGAGAAGACGTGGTTTTTGAACCAGTGCTGGATTCTGGGAGAGGAGATGGACGACGACGTGATGGACCAGCAAAAGTGGGCGGCTGCTGCTGTCGTCCTTGCGACGGCGCTGGTGGACAAGGAGGAGGAGATGGAGAAGACGTATGATCCCAAGCAGGGCCATATCCTGCCTAGTTACCCGCTGCACATCGCGCAGGAGATCATGACGAGGGCGGATTTCGTCCGGGCGCTGGACAGGCTGAATCTGTTTAGCATCACCTCCAAGGCCGAGGTGAGGGCGAGCAGTGTGCCGATGCATATTGCCTTTAGGGAGATTGTGGCGCAGCCGGGGTTCAGGGAGCATTTGCAGGCTACGATTGACCGGATCGCGGCGATTGAGAGCTTGGGGAGGACGAGGGAGCTGGTGGCCAAGGATCTGGTTTGGGGGGGCAAGTATGAGATTAAGAAGAGTTATGGTGGGGTGGAGGTGAGCTTGAAGCAGGAAGGGAAGAAGAGGGATATCACTATTGTGGATGATGATGATGAGGGGGGAAGTGATGAGAAGAGTGATGATTAAGGGGGGACGGTGTGGTGTTGGGAGAGGGGGAGAGAGTTGTTTTTTGTACATAAGCATCAACCATTCACCGGAGCATCGGATCTGGATGGTCATGGACGGGGGGCAGTGTAGGTGTATGTAAGATATAACCCCCCCTATTAGCATTCTTGTGCAATGATTTGCGTCGGGTTAGCCACGAAAAGCATGTTTGGAGTTTTTCTACAAGTCAATTTTTCACCATCAGATCGACAAGAAGGAGCCAGATTGTTAACGAACGTGATAGTTGTGTGTGTAAATTCCGTCTCCCATCCCATGAGTGCGCCAGCCATTAACTAGTTACCCATAAACCCCCCATTTATCCGCTTACATGCCCCCCTATGTCCCTTTATAATCCATCCCCCCCCCAAGCTCCCCGAGATATACATGCACCAAGAACTCACGCCCCGATAATGTCCAACTCCAACCCCCCGTGTAGCCAAGAATAGATGGAAATCCAAAAATAACGACCGTAAAAATGCAACTCCGCCAAGAACCAACCCGCTGACTTACTACAGCCTTGCTTAACCCCCAAACCAGAACCTAGCCAGATCCCAAAACCCTCTGCTCCATACCTAATATGCCCGCCCCCCTTGTTATCCCCTTAGAACCCACCCAGCCCACCAGTCCCGTCTCCCAGTCCCCAAACTCCTACCTACCAGTACAACGTAATTTCTCTTGTTTCTTCTTGTCCAACCCCTTTTCTTTCCCCTCCTTGAAAGGTATCTCAACCGAACGTTTTTGTATGTTTTTGTTTTTCATTAAGCAAAAAACAAAAGGCAAAAAAAAAAAAAAAAAAAAAGAAAGCAGACAAGAAAAACAGCATCAAACAATAGACTTTTGTTCCGTTCACTGGAGCGGCAATATGAAAAGTTACAAGAACAACATACAGGATGTGATGACAAAAAAAAAAAAAAAACAAGAAACTGCTATGTGAGGGGGGGTATATCTTTCTCTGGCGTTTCCACAAAAAACAGAACAATGAAACATGACCGATCGCCAGAGATATGTCAAACGAGAGAAGAAGAAAAAAGGAGATTCCACGAAATGCAAAAACTGAAACAGACCAGAGAAAAGAGAAGAAAGAAAAAAAAAAGGCATGAAACGGATCAAGCAGGAATAAAGTCCAGCCCCATGTCCTTGGCAACACGTCCCCAGTCCCACACTCGCACCCACTCACCCTTCTCCATCAGCCGCCACACCTCCTCGAGCACCTCCACGACCCGGTCGGCATTCCTCAGCCCGGTATATCCCCTGACCGACTTGATCGCGGCTCGGATGCGCTCTTGATGGTGGGCCTTGAAGCAGACGGTTCCGATAACAAAGCACGGTAACAATAGCAGAGTCTGAGAGGGGTCGCTCGGCTTGAAGGTATCGAGTATGTCGAGGGATTCTTCGACAGCGCGGGTGATACGGTCGTTGTGGGAGACGGGTTGACGGATGGGAGGGGGAGAGTCGGGCCGGTTCTCGGCTGCAAGCGATGCGGCAATGCCACTGCTGTTCTTGCGAATCGGGGATACGTTTGAGGAACCCATCGTGGTGCTGTTTCGCTTGGCGGGGTAGACGTTTGGCTCGCACATCGGGTGGGAGGCTCCGAGTCTCGGTGACGAGGCACAGCTGGTAGAGGCGGACTGCGGCGGGGTGTTGACTACCGAAGAGGTCGGTCGGCTGATGGATGGCGAGCTGCGGAGGTGGGAAAACGAGGAAACAGAGGCGGTTGTCGGCGTCGGTGATGTGGCCACCGGGGGCCAAATGGTTCGGATGAGATAGATCTGCATCATGTGCTTGTAAAGGAGGCTGACATTCCCGCGATTGTCTCCAGGGGGCAGATGGGGGGCCCATTCTCGAATCGCAGCATCGATCTCGGCCGCCCGATAAAGGCTCATGTAGTCGACAATGACGGGCTCGTGGGCCGCCATGTTGCGTCGGATCGAGTTCCTGATGGCGGTGATAGGGACGATATGTTCCAGGAGGCCATCGGCAACACCAAGGAGTCGGGGTGGGTGGATGTTGGGGACCGGCGGTAGTTCTTGGGCATCCGACATGGAACGGTAACCTGGCTTGTCGGCCGAGTGGATCAATTCGTCGGCGAAAATGTGGTACTGGAAAAACTCGGCGATGAATGACAAGAAGGCGGAATCTCCAGGCGGCGAGCTGGCAATCAGGCTGCGGTATGCGGAAAGGTGAACGCGGTGCTCCCCGCGGGGGTTGCCCTCTGCCAAAGCCTCCAAGAGGAAGCACAGCATCTGACCATAGCGAGCAGATACCAAGACCTCGTCATCGGTGCAGGGCTTTCCTTTGCTGAACTCAACATCTTCGAAAAACTTCTGTCTAGCTTGGCCGTGGTGGAAAAGGGATCGTTCTCGGATGTGCTCCAGGCTGGTGGAGGGGTTGTTACGCAAGATGTTGGCTCCGTAAGGCGTGTCGAAATCAATATGTTTGCTTGCCAGAGACAAGATGGAATGCATGAGACCCTGATGTTTGACCGCAATAGGCACCATCATGTCCTTGAAAGCATTCTTGTGTTCACCCTCGACAGTGAGCACAGCGCTGAGGTGTTCATTGTAGTGCTTCCAGAAGATCATGTCTGCGACCGTCTCCAGCCCGTGGAAGATGGGCTGCATTGTGATGGACATTACGCTGTGCGACTTGAGACGTTCTATTGCAAACAGTTAGCATGGATGAAATGGGAAAGGGTGGAAAGCTGTATTGCCTACCCTCTTCGGCCCTCTCTTTGCCGCTTTTCCAGATCTGTTTCTCCGGATAGCCTTCGCACACGACAGCATTCTTTTCGCAGTTCATGCCTGTCCAGGGATTAGAACAAACTCTGGAGCCAAACATGGTGACTGACAACAGCTCTTCACTTACATCGCGGCTTGGCTTCGTCACACTTCTTCTTCCGCTTCCTGCATGTCAAGCAACCAGTCTTGGTGCGGCCCTTGGTGACCTTGTTGGCAGTCAGATTCGGGGTGAGGGGGTGCTTCCGGGGACGGCCTCTGGGTCGCTTTGGCTTTGGTTGGTCAAGTCCCAGTGCATGGGCAACTCCTCCAATGGGAGTGGCGGGGGCTTCTCCTAGATCCTCCATACAGAATCCATCATCATCCAAGGGCTCCAGTTTCGGAGCCATCAACAGCTCATCTGAATCGTCGTGCTCCCAGGGCATGTGCTCATGGTGTATGCCATGGTGATGGCTCATGGCCCCTCCCGGAAGCTGCTCGTGCTCATGGCCCTCGTCGGAGCCCGAGCCCGAGTAGTTCAGGGTCCACGATGATTCCGTCGAGGCTGACGAAGACAGCGAGTGTGAATTCATGGCAGCAGTAGGGGGCGACAGTGAGGGCGAGGCCAGGCAGGAAGAGCCTCCACAGCTCATGGCCATGCCAGTGCTGATGGGCGACAGCTGGGGCGAGAGCTGGCCCGTACGGGCGAAGCTCGAGGATGACGACGATGTGGACAGAGAGTTGAGGGCTGTCGGGAGAGAGTCCAACCAGGGGGAAGGCAGGCCAACATGAGGGATCTCATCGGAGTCCATGCTAAGGCTATGGCTGTCTGACCACGGCAGGTTTCCGCCGCTGGACACGACAGGAAAAGAACGACTCATAGCTCGTCAATAACGACACCATGCCCACGGGGTAGGAACAAGGGTATTGTCTGCAGAGGATAGGGATGAGGCGCCGTGGCTCTTAAGGCGACACAATAGAGGAATAACTGGGGAACGGGATGAGGAGAAGGAGGAGGAGGAGGGTGTGAGACAGGATAGAGCCGCTTTAGGTCGGGGGTGACACTCGCACGCAGCCTTGGTTGGCTTGGTTGTCGATCAAGATGGGTACGCCCGGAGAAGGTAGAGAGAGAGACAGCGTTGTACCGAAGTACACCAGCACTGTGCGTAGAGTGAAAAGAAGAAAAAAGAGTTGGAGAGGCTTTGAAGAGGATGGAGTGAAGATGTCGCAGAGAAGGAGCAGGGGGGCTCCAGTGGCAGGTTGAGCGCAGTGTCTTATTTGCTTTTGCTGCGCAGTGCTTGATTGGGACAGGACAGGACGGTGTGGCGTGTAGGTATGTACTTTTCTACAGACAACGAGGAGAGAAGAGATGGAGAGACGGACGGGAGAGACTGAGGAGGAGATGAAGGACGGGGAGAGGTGAGGTGGAGGAGAGGGAACCGCCGGCCGTTGTTCGCGAGCGCACACCACTCTCGGCGCAAACCAACCCATGTTGGGTACTCCACAATGTGTTTCTCTGCCTGCCCCTGCCACGCTGCCTCCTCCTGGGCTTCTGCGGTGAGTGGGTGACTTGGTGACTTCCAAGTGATAGGAATACAACGGGGCTAACTGCTAGCGGCAAAACGACAAGAAAAAAGTTTGGGGGGCACATGTACCGTTACATTGCTGATGGTGAGCCAAGATGTCCCTGGGAGTGGGATGCGAATGGGCACCAAAGAGAGAGCGCGTCGAGTGCTTCCGTGTCGTGGGGTTTCGGCCTCTTCTCTTGCTTGTCCACTCTGTCCTGCTGTTCACCCAGTGTCTTCCCCGCATTGTTGAGCTCTTATGAAGTGGCTATCAAGGTTGGTCGACGACACATCAGCGAAGTGCCTCTCTTGGCGCACGCGATCCCCGAGCCTCCTCCACCCTCCACCATCCATCCACCCACTTCCCAAATCCCAATGTCACTTTCACAATCAGCAGAGAAGGACCGGGCTGATGCCGCTAGCCCCACTGAATCGGTACGTTGGAGTTGCTTTTCCTCTTTCTGGCGTGCATCGACATCTTGATCTAAGCCTGCAAGAGACCTGCGCGTAGTTCTTCTCAGATGGAGGCCAACCAACGTCGTTCAATTCGCTCAAGGACAACTTTGGACTTGGGTTGAGGTTGTTCAGGGTCCATCACTCGGATCACACCATGGTCTGTGCACGCGCAAGCTGAATGAAGAACTTCCCGTCAATGGTGCCATTAGTCTGTGCGCTCGGATTCCGCTCTTTGGAAAGTTCATCTCAACCCAACACCATGTCTTGCCTGCCCGGCGAACGTCAATAAATGATCGGGAGAAGCCAGATGGAATCACACTCAAACACGATCTTCAGATCAGACATGGAGATCGCGCCCCGCTTCACCTACCGTCTGAGACAGGATGTCATAAGCCAGTGGAGCAACCGGCCGGGCCCGGAGACGCTGCTCCTCTCCTGCCGCAGTAGTGTGTCCAACAAATTCACACACCAAGATTTCCTTCATCATCATCACCAGAACCAGTGGAAGAAGCGCCACAGATAAGCTTACCTAGCTCGACACCGGTAATGTTGCCCAAAGGGTACCTCCTCCAAAGTCACACAGGGCAGTCACTCAGTCACTCAGTCACCCAGTCACCCAGTCACCCAGTCACCCGATGGCTAGCTCCCCAGCTGAATAATCTCCGGCAGTGCACCCACCACATGTGCCATGATATCATGGCAGGCCCTGCTTTCCAGCCCAAACGCCCTCATGCAATTCGGCAATGCGGTTATGCACGTCGGCGGCTGTAAAGGGGTCCTGAGCATCAACTCTGTTTTTTGTCAGGATCACACACAGCACGGCCGTCTCTCCGGTGCCGTCTTGCTTCCGGACGTTGAACAGAGCCTAGACCATCACAACGACGGTACCGTCGACGGCAACGGCAACGGCGACAGAGACATCAAAGAGCGCGGGGGTTATAGTTGTTGAACTTGTTGGGTGTAACATGGTACTGCGCAGCAATACACTCCGGTGTTTTTTTTTAAAAAAAAAAAAGCCATGGTGGCTTGTGGCGCCTCTGTCGAAGCGTCGATGGCAGCCAGCCTTGTCCCAGCCCGGCCCTCTATCGGTCTCTGACGGTGAGCTACCATGCCGTGTCACCAATCTCGGCTGCTTGGACACTCTCAACATATCGATCAAAACAACATTGCCGCGGCTGCTAAAGAGATTCACTGACAGATGTCGTTGGGCACAGATATCAGATGCGGGGCTGATTCGTGGGATTCGCTGGCAGTTGACCACTCACACGAGTCCTACGTTGCGACCCGATTGCTTGTGCCGTCGAGGGTGGAAGCGAACTACTCTCGGCGCAGCGAATTGAGGCGGGCAGATTGGGTCTGAGAACCTTGTGGATGCCCAACCATCACCACCATCTTCTTGAGAATCACCAGCCACCACCACCACCACCGGGATGTCACACGACAAATCACCGACCTTCGATGGGCAAACGGCGAACAAAGCCATTGTGCAATGGCTTCCCGTCTGCCATGCTTTTCGCGGAGATTTTCGAGACATGAAATCCACTTGCACAACCTCGAAAGAGGCTGGAGGCTAGAGTCTGGTCGTTGATCAATCACTCGCAAGACCTGCCTCGACGTTTCGTTTTCCCCAGATGTGATACCCCGCCTTCTATCAACGTGAAGCACCTAGCTGACCGTAATCATTTTCCTGATTCAGCTAGAAATTATCAAATGGTGAAAGCTTGATCATCATGAATCACAATCCTCTTGCCCAACACGGTCGCCACTACATGCCCTCAGCACGTCAAAGTTGGCAAAACAAAGCAGAGAGGGTTACAGAGACACGGCAGTATTTGTTTAACCTCTTCTCTGCATGGGGATCATCCGCAGCGGCCCTTCCCCTCCGGTGACAAGCCGCTGGGCCGTGTTAACTGGTCTGTACGAGTATATGTACAGTGCAGCACAAGAACAACCCGAATATCGCCATCTCTTCGATTCCGGCAGGCCGCATTATGTGAATCGATTTTCCCCAGCTTTGACCTCCAATACTTTGGCACGAGCCTCCATCAGCTTCGTATTCCAGTCCCTCTGTGTCCCTTCTGCAATTTCTACTGGCTCAGAAAGTCCCGGCTTTTGCCTTTTTTATCGGGACGTTATTTCCCCGAGATTTACACAAGTTCCAAAGTCTCAGCTCTTGTTCTGAGAGTTACACTCGAACGTTTTCTTTGACTCCTGCACTCTCATGCCATTCCCAGAACTGCACTTTACGCGGTGGGTGATTCGCAAGCATCTCTCTCGAGTACCTGTCATCAGTCAAAGACACAGTGGCCTTGGCCGGCTGGCTGGCTACTGCATGCACTTCGCGCACCAGTGGCTCCACCTCCGCGAAGACGATTTGATTCATCAATGGAGATGAGCAGAAAAACAGAGACACTCATTGGATTGGCCCGAGACAAATGCACATTAAAGAAGCGAAGAAATGGAACCTTTGACGGGCCCCCCACGCTGCATGTCTCCCAAAACTTGTACTGCATGTCAAAATGAGACCATTTCAGCAGCTTGCCTGTTTCTATAATCCATGACAGTTGTTTTGACAGGGACAATATGGATGATAGCAACGATGCATTGGCTTCCCTCGTGCTTAAACCCCGCAGAGTTGCTAACGTCTTTACAGGTTTATATACCTTGCCAAAAAGCCTTCGAAACGCATCATGCACCTCCTGTCGTGCTTTGAGGAGGTACGTACATACATACATACATAGTGCCCACGGATCAACTGTGCCGCGGACATACATTCGCTCTCTTTTGACGCAGCAAGGAGATATGCCGGGGATCTCCCTGGGCCTCTCTCTCACTTCATGATGCGTCTCTCTTTCCCCTCAAAACAATGTGACAGACAGCTGCAGCAGACAAAGGCTTTGATGAAGGGATCGAGATATAGCTATCTGGCAGACGAAACCTGTCCAATACGACATTATCACACCACCTTGCTCCTGTCTGTTACAGCCTTGATATCAGTTGAGCGAGGAGTCTAGAAGACTGACTCTTTGCGGCACCGGAGAGCCTTTCTTGGAAATTGCAACCACGGGATCTTCTCCGGGTTATTTTTGCGCGGCCGAGTGGTTCCCCAGTGATGGGCGGGTGGGAGGTGGTGTGTGTGTCAAATTGGAGGAGACACATGCGATGCGGGGAAATGAGGGGGCAAGAGGGTAGTGTTGGGTGAAATCAGGGAAGCTTACTCGCGCGCGGGAAAAAAAAGTACAGGTAAGAAAAGTCTCTTGACAATTCAGTGGAAAGCAAGAGAATCCAATAGGCTTCTCAACTCTTTGAAGAACTGGTTTCATGGCCCATGAAGCCCTCCCAATCTCACAGAAAGTCATGAAGTTCAATTACCCCTTAACGCACCTGCTCGCCTCACCTGCCATATCGGGAACCGCCAGCATCTCACAACCTCTCAGAGAAAAGCAGCCCCTCTTTCCACGTTTGTTTCGAAAAGAGTTGATCTCTCCACTATCGATCAACAATTCCCTCCCAAAGCGCATGCTCAAACACTCACACCCAAATTCACCCCGACTTCTCCCTAGATTTCTCCTACGTAAGGCTCCCTCCCACGTCGCAAGAACCCTAGTTTCCACACAGTTTCCACACCTCAGGATCGAGCTATGACGACATCGAACCCGCTGCCGATAACCGACCGAGCCAATTGGCAAGAGAACGCCGTGCGGGCGAGCTGAACAGACCGCTTCTTGATGTTTATTTCTGACCTGATTATTATTATGTATTGCCTACCCCGCGCTCCCTCTCTCTCTCACCTACTTACACTGGCTGGCTCACTCGGCATCCGCTACTGATGAAGCCACCGCTATCCGATACAACGGGAAGCGGAAGAGAGCTGCTTGTTGTCAAAGACTGGGCAGGTGAGCATGTGAGCATGTGAGCAAGAAAAATCCTTCTTTTTTTTTTTTTTTGCAACATGCAGACCAGCGAGACATCATCGACCGTGCAGATGCCACTAAAATAATTCAAGAGACTAAAAAAACACAACCCCCCCCCCCCACACACACCCGACCATCCGTAAACGAAGCACACTAAGGGAAAACAAATGGTGAGCACAGACATCTGGATGGAGAGGCGGGGAGGAGACACACGCACACACACACACACAAATCCGCTCTGTCGGTTTTCGTTCTCCTGTCGGCGGGCGGCGGGCACGGACATGGGGCTTGTTTAAAGCGATGGGGATGTTATCGGGTCCCGCCTGTTCGGCCCCACTCCGATCTGTGCTCCACAGTTTGCCGGGAGCCCGGGGGGTTCGGGCCGGGACAAGGGGGTTGCGGAATATTTTCCTTGATATCGGCAGGGGTTGGGTGATAATGGAGAGAGGGAGGGATAGGGATAGATATACACACATACACACATATATATACACATACCAAACACTCACCTCAACCTCCCCATTACACCAAAATAACCTGATAAAATAGCCTGATAATACCTAGGTACCTCAACTTGAATTTGAGAAGCTCAGATACCTAGCAAACCCACCAAAGCTTCAAACTATCGGTATTAAAAAAATGGGAATACAAAGCCGGAACGGAATCATATCCTTAAAAACCAAAGCTGGAACCAAAAGTCAAAAGCAGCTCGGTGTGGGAAGAAAAAAAAGAGAGATTGAAACCTTCAAATGGTACCTACCTACCTACCTACCTACCTAGACATAAAAAAAATGAAGGTACATATATACATTAACGTTCCTCAAAACCAGGAGATCTGCCCGTGTAATATCATTGGTAGTGATCAAGGAAACAAAGTACATAAAAACCAGAGACACATCAGTTCCCCTATCACACAATTGAAGGACACAACAAAAAGTCTAGACTCTTTGATCGCCACCTACACACACACACACATTCGCACATCCATCTCACAACCCGATACGCCCATTATGTCCGAAACATCATGATCCTTTTTCCTCTCCATCCACGGGCTGCCAAAACTGTACCGTGATTATTCCGGCTCCTCGGTATCCCGAGATCTTTTTTGACCCGGTCTGCCTGTGTTGTTAATTACTGGACAATAGCCCTTTTTTGTGTAACAAGATGGATGTCTGTGTCTCACATCGTTGACCCGGCAGATGGTGGAAAGTACCATCCTAGTATATGAGAGGTCAAGTCATACATACAATTGAAACTGCCCTCGGTATGTGGTCTAAAAATCTGGGGATAGCAAGTCACAGCAGTAAGCGGGCCAAATCCTCGGTAAGTTTACAGCAACCAATACTAATTGCAGTTCTCGTCTAGAGTAGGTATCAAGTAAGACCAAGGCTTTCATTTTTTCGGGCAAACTGATCACGCGCAACCTGATAACAAAAAATTCCCTTTACTGACCTTTTTGGTTGTTAGATACGGTTGGCATACTTGTCCATCCCGCCCATCATTCAGTCCAAGAGACATGGCAAACTGCCCGGTCTTCCCAATGTCAATATTGTCTTTTTGGATATCCTGCAGCGCGAGGTGTGTGGTCCAAAAGATGCAGCCGCTTTCTCCAAAGCCAAAAAAACGACGCCACAACTAACAGCGCCGAAGTGAGCTGCCCAATGAGCATCTCAAACAGCAACAAGACTCCATAACCGACCCTATGGGAGACCTTGGTAGCATGCAGCTTGGGGTTTTCACACCACACCTTTTTGCTGCAGATATCACGGCGAGATGGGGTGGAAAGATGGTGGGCTTAGATCTGTCACACCGGTGCGACCTGCAGGCTACTGTTTTGGGGGATGTGGATGGAGGGGGCTCTGCTTTTGTGATTGATGTATGCAGAGGGATAATTCGGGAAGGATTGTTTTATCTCCGGGAGTCTCCGGGATTGGGGCATGTAGGGTGTTGATTTGATCTGATATGGTTGTTGGTGACGAGTGGTCTGGAACTTTTTGCAGGCTTGGTTGTGAGCTGATGGTGTGTGATGTATCATAATATATTCGAAGGATTTTGTGTTCAGTGGTTTCGTGATTTGGTTCGACTTAATTGAACTTGCATATGCTGCTTGGTAGGATATTGAGACCGGTTGTTCGACTCTGTGTGGATATGGAAAGCTGCTCGTGAGGTGAAGCGGATATTGGTATGTAGGTCTTAGACAGACTGCATCTTCACCTTTCAGGTTACCAGCGCGTGTAAAGCGAAAACTAGAGTTCTTGTCAGTGTTCCAGTTTCTCCTGCTGTCTCTCATCTCCAGATATTTCCTCATAAGGCTGGGAGAGGGTTAGTCTTACCAAGGGGGATTTGGATATACATACATACTGAGGGGGGTGTCGGTGAGGAGCAACTGAGGCAAGCCATCTACCTCAGCCACTGCATGTCAAGCAGCCATGTTTTCACCTTGCATATACATATGTCGGTCCCCGAAAGGATGATCCATGCTGTGACATCCAGATCCGACGACCGACAGCTTTCTATCCTCAGTGTGTTTGGGGGGCAGTTACAACTGCCGATGGGAGACGGTGAAAAGTGCAGTTTTTGAGCTTGGTTGTTGGCGGAATTTTCACATTTCGTGCAGCTGATAGGGTCCGATGTCAGGTCATTTAGTTCTTGATCTTGCGCCCTGTCAGTGTAGAGGCCTCATCTGGCAGCCCCCAAGCCGGGGAACGAAGAGAGGTGCATATCGGATTGAAGGTGGAAAGATGAGACTTTCGCGGACGTGAGTTTATCTTGATTATTTTTGTCTCAGTAGACGATTGGTCAGTCCTCTCAAGCCACTACTTGGGCTTTTGTGGAGGAAAACGTATCTGATGCCCGTGTGCTGGGAAGGAGCATCATATATACCTTAGTTGTTCTCAAGCTTTCGCCAATTGAATTGACACCTGACAGTCTGTGTAGTGCAGCAGTCAGGAGCGGCGACGGGAGGAAGGTGGCGGGCTGCATCTTCCTTTAGAACATGCAGGTTCGATCCGTCGTCGAGTCGATACACGAACGGCAAGAACGTACTAGAAACACAGCCATTGACTACGGCTCTAAATATGGACAGTCCCTGGATGAACATGGCTCCCCCAGGTAATAATAGGGAGGCAATTTGAATTGGTAAAATCCTCAATTGAGGGTTTTCGTAACCAGTGATTAACACCGCTGGTGAGCTTTTTGTTTGTTCGGCCTTTTTCTTATTCATCCTCACTCACAGTGGAGTTGTTCTTGTTATATACATACATACATACATATTGGGCACACATGAAATGTAGACACCATCATTATTTACAAGTCTAGTTAGGTATCTATCTAGTTACAAGAAGAGCCTTTGACACAAAAGAAGAACACTCACTCACTAGCTCTACAACCTCGCCGCATCCTCCGCACTCTTCACCTCCACCATCAGCTTGCCCGTATTCTTCCCGGTAAACAACCAGTCAAACGCCTCCTCGGCACTCCTCACGCCCCCCTTGACAACCGTCTCCTTCCTCTTCAGCTTCCCCTCCGCCAACCAGCCCGCCAGCTGCTTCCTCGCAACATCATACTCGTTGATGTAATCAAAAACGATAAACCCCTGCATCTTGATCCTCTGGGTGATCACATTGAAGAAGCTCGCTCCCGGCCCCTTCTTGTCCGCCGAGTTGTACTGCGAGATGCCGCCGCACATGACAAACCTCGAAAACTGCGCCGCCCTGGCCATCGCCAGGTCGAGAATCTCACCGCCGACATTGTCAAAGTAGACATCGACAAACTTGGGGGTGGCCTCCCGGAACTTCTGCTTGAAGTCGGGGGCCTTGTAGTCGATCGCCTCGTCCAGGCCGAGCTCTTCCTTCAGCCAGCGGCACTTGGCCTCCCCGCCGGCGATGCCGATGACGCGGGCACCGGCGATCTTGGCGATTTGAGCGGCTACGGAGCCGGTGGCGCCGGCGGCGGCGGAGACGACGACTGTGTCGCCCGCCTTGGGCTGTCCGATCTTGGTCATGCCAAAGTAGGCTGTCAGGCCGGTGCTGCCGAGGACGCCGAGCAGGTCGGTGAGTTTGCCGCCCTGGGGGAGCTCATACGCCTTTTCGACCTGGCTGTCGGGCATGATGGCGGTTTCTTGGATGCCGCTCGCCGCGGTGACGATGGTGCCTGGGGAAAACTTGGGGGATTTGGAAGCGACGACGCGGGAGACGGTTAGAGCGCGCATGACCTCGCCGATTTGGACGGGGGGCAGGTAGGAGCGGCGGTCGTCTAGCCAGCCGCGCATGGCTGGGTCGAAGGAGATGTAGAGGGTTTCGAGGAGGACTTGGCCATCTTTGAGATCGGCCTCGGTGGGGGCGGGGGAGGACTTGAGGGTGAAGGTCTTGCCCTTCTCAATGGGGCCCGAGGGGCGCTGGGAGAGGACGAGGGAGAGGTTTGTGTCTGAGGGCATGATGGGTGGTGGTGGTGGTGGTTGGATGTTGGGTGTAAGTGAGGTTGGGTATAAGGATTGTGTTTTGATGATGAGAAAAACACACAGGGATGAATATGAGAATCAAGAGGTCACAACAAAAAGAGGAGTGAGGTTGTAGGGGGAGTTATATACCTTTCTCAGCATGCAGATCCAGGGTCCAACTTCTTACACGCGGTACACCCTACCTCTAAGCGATGTCATAAATACTCCTCTCATCGCATCTTCGCCCCCTCCTTTCCACCTTTGGGGTGGAGCTCCGTCGATGGTTACCCGCTCCGTTCCCACGTCTGCATCGAACGAACCATCGAATTCTTTGCATTCGGAATCCTTCTCTCCATTGAGAGACCCTCGTTTCTGCATGTTGACTGCCAAACATTCTCCGCAGTTGACTTAGTAATATCGCCCCGCCGCCGCCGTCGCCGCAGAGCCCCTCCTCGTCATCGAAAACCGGGGTGGTACAGAGGGGTCTGCCGGCTTGGCTTTCGCCAACTACCGAGGCTTGTTTCTTTGATGGACAGCGGAGGCACGGGAGGGCAGCATTTTGACAGTGCCTAGGTTGGTGATGTAAGCTTCCGAACGCTCCTAAATTGCTAAATTATGTAAGTGACCGCCGCGGCGGTACCGGAACACCGTGTGCAGCCGGGGCTCTTTGTCTTTGTCGGAGGGTTTGTGGGTTGCAAAGAGTGTGGTTGAGGGATTCGAATCCCGAACTCCGTGTTACACCACTGCCCTGTATAACCTTACCAATCGCCCTTATAAACCACCAACAGCCTCAGTTACGGCCTGACCAATTATGCCGTCGGCCATGTATTGATCCGTCTCATATCTGGAAGTATTTCCCTTTTGAAACCGGGGCCGAGAGTACCAGAGATGTGAGCATGTAGATTGGGGGTGAGCTGAATGCCGTCATAACCTCCATCATCCGTGAGCCCTCCTCATCCACAACGCCACCCCCTGAACCTTTTGTTTACGTTCCTCTCATGTTGTACAGAAATACTCTTCTCTATTCCCAAAACCCATAGTTTCAACCCATCCGCTTTCCCAAATGCCAAAAAAAGATGTGTTCCGCCTATGTACACTTATATGTGTTTTTCCCGTCGCATGGTTGATGTTAGTAGTACAAATAAAATGCCTGGCCGGATTCCACCCCCGGAGCCAAGCTTTTTAGACTTGGAGATCTAGCTCTTGAGTGTGTGTTCTACACGTCTACACGTCTATTTCTTCCGCTTCAGAGTCTTGACAGCCATCTCAATAAGACCATCCTTGGCCTCGCTGTCTGGGAACGGCGCGATGGCATCGATCGCCTTCTGTGCATAGTCCTCAGCCAACGCCCGTGTCTGCTCAATACCATCACTTTGCGCAACAAGGTCGCGTGCCTAGAAAATAGTATGTCAGTTGTTTCCTTTTTCGGACTACTTCAGAAAGGAGAACCTACCTTCAAAACATCACCCTCCTTCTCAAACTTCCTCCCAACCAGCGCGCCGAGCTCCGGCATCGTCTTCCACGCAAAGAGCAATGGCGCCGTCGCCAGTCCCAGCTCCAAATCCGCTCCCGCCGGCTTGCCGAGTTCTTGCTCGCTCCTCGTGTAGTCAAGCATATCATCCACCAGCTGGAAGGCCAACCCGAGGTTCTTTCCATACGCATACGCCGCATCCACCGTCGCCGCGTCACTTCCACCCAGCAGCGCCGCCGCGCGACAGCTCTTGCTGATGAGCGACGCAGTCTTCAGGTAGGTCTTTTGGAGGTAGTACGTCAGCGTTTCCTCGGACCACTGAGGGTTGCGCTCGTCGCGCGCAGTGTTCTTCAGCTGCATGAACTCGCCCTCTACCAGGTTGGCAATAACCGTAGCCAGCAACTCAATAACCTCGGCATGGCGCAACCGCGCAAGAGCCACGGACGCTCTCCCGAGAAGGAAATCACCCGCCAGCACAGCCATCTTGTTGCCAAACTCGAGGTTGGCAGATGGGGACCCTCTCCTGGACTCGGAGTGGTCAATGACATCGTCGTGAAGCAGCGAAGCAGTGTGAATCAGCTCGGTGATCTCGGCGAGTCTCCTTTGCGAGGGGAGGATATCGGGGTGGTCGTTCGTCTCGGCTTCGGGAGCAACGGCTGTCGCGGAAGGGTTGAAGTCGGAGAGGACGGAAAGCGGGGAGATGGAGCTGTCGATGCCCATGGAGGCTTGGAGGGTGGCCTGCTGCCTCTGGGGGGCTTTGGGGCAGAGGGAGGTGGCTCGCGACATGAGCAGGACTATTAATGGTCGGACGTGCTTGCCTTCGGCTTGTGTGTAGTACTTTGCTGCTCTGTCCAAGGAGGGATGCCCTGAGCCGAGGAGTTTTCTGATGTTGCCTGTGAGGAACTTCATCTCCTTGGCGACGATCCGGAGGGGGTCGACGGAGGGCATGTCCCCTCTGGTGGCACGGGTGATCGCATTGTTGACGATGTTACCGGCGACGGAGACGGCGGCGGCCCAGGCGGAGGAATCTCGTCTTCCGGTGTGGAAGAGAGCTCTGGACTGGGCTATCCTAAGGTCGAGGGGAGCTGTGGATCTGAGGCAGTTGGAACATGTCGTCGGTCCTGTCGTCGTCGCCCTGGAAAATGTTGACATGCGAAGCCGGTTGACCCCGCGCACCATTGTAGGCCCCTGCATTCTTTTTCTGGAGGGGAATATTTCCCACACACTCGTCCCAGTCGAATCCTCCTCGAAGATATCCAATTGACCTCTGTCGGGTTACTGTATGGTCATCTGCTGTATCCGGGAGGAATTCGACGCCGAGGTATCCTCCGAAAGCCGTGATCTCCGGCCCTGTCGTACGAAAGATCTCTACACACACAGGTTGCTTTCAGGCCGGTGGAGTGGGTCCCGAAAACTTCCTTCCCGATAATTTTTTGGCATCCGGTTGTTCAGAAGGTGGCGTTTTCGGCTTGTGGTGTGGCTGGTGACCTCTGCGGGCCCACCGGGCGCCTGCATCCTTGCAGCTTGGAAGCTTGGCGATCCGTCATTCTGGGCCGCATCAGCTTGAGCTCCAACAGCTCGGCAGCGTCGCAAACAAAACATTGGCTCTTTGTCTGTCCTCTCCTGTCTGCCGTCACCGAACATATCTTGGATCACATATCATCGACGCCTGAACCATGGTACTCCTCACAATGACCCCCTCCATTGTGGAGGCTCTGCAACTTTGGGACAGTCTTGGCTGCCCATCGAAAGACAAGCTCCAGGCAGGCAAAGACGATCCCGCGCTCGACGATGCCGCTGTCGGCAAACCCGTTCTACACTCACAAATCATCGATCTCTGGTCGATACTCAGAGATGCCGGACATAAGGAACACACCCTAGAAAACATGCTGAAAGGTGCCTGGGTCTACGTCCCACCACCACCACCAAAGCCTGAGCCTGTATGTAGCCCCTTCCTAAACCGGACGCCGGTTGGTGCTGACGAGCCAATAGTCAAATGAATACAAAGCCTTGATGGCCCGTCTCCGGCGCGAAGAAGAACAGCGAGCATATGAGCGAATGACGAATCCGTTACCACCAACCGAGACCTTTTCTCAACGGTTCCCTGCTGCGAACATGGCGAAGAGCTTTGCTGCAGTCAACCGAGTAACCGACGACAAAGATCTTGGCGACGATGATGTTACATACAACGATGTGCACAGGCAATTGATGCTGATCTTGAACTTCATGGTCAGTATTCTGGGTGTTGCAGGTACTCTGTGGGTGCTGGCCAGATGGTGGAGCACACCGGCGAGACTGTTCCTGACTATGGGCGGAAGTCTGTTGGTTGGGATTGCAGAAATCGCGGTGTACTCGGGATACATATGGCATTTGGGCGAGGCGAAGAAGCAAGATAAAAAGTTCAAGGAGGTGAAGCAGATTGTGCAGACGTGGGCTGTTGGTGTGGATGAGAAGGAAGAGTCTACCATTGTTGGGGACAAGAGTTCGTCAGACGAGAATACGGATCTTCGGAGGCGCAAGAAGGATACACAGACATGACTGGTTTGTAGCCCCTTATGTCTTTAAAGCCCCATGGAATCCCATTATTTTGGACCTTCCACGAACTCCATGCTGGGCGCAATGGCAATTGCAACTTTTGGATTGGGGACCATTACAGTGGACAGGGGTGCTAATTGGGTGGGGCTGACCCGCGTCATAGCGCGCGCTGCGGGGCCAGACGCGCCGAACGCGTCCTGCGCAACGCGATCTCCAATTCTGATCCATGTTCACGGGAACTTTTTCCATACCTTGGTGATTTTGGGAATTTCGGCGCAGACGGTCTTCTTGGCAGCATTTTTATCTGATTATATCGACTGTGTCTCTTTCACCCACCAAACATCGGTGAGCGCAACAATGTCGCTTGAACCGTCACCAGAAGCTGCCCTCGAATCTTCGACCGCGACGACGGGCCTACCACGCCAGCGCAAGAGACCTCTACGAACCTACGGCCGGCAATCTACCTCTGCTAGGGAGCAAGAACAAAAGGATCGCCCTCTCAAGAAGCAAAAGGTCGCGTCGCCGGTGGTGGATCGAGAGAACCAAGAGAACCAAACTTCGAAGCCAACAGAGGAAGCACCGTCGCTACCGGAGCCCCCAAAGCAGGCGTCAACCGTACCAAAAAAGAAGGGCGGGTCAATATTGTCGTACTTCAAACCGCTGTCTCTACCTGTTCAACCTACCTCCGACGCATCAACGACACCAGCCACACCGACAACCCTCTCCGACGCGCCAGGACTTGACAAGGACTCCACAGAAACACCGCCATCCTCACCACCATCGGGCGCGCTGTTCAAAAGGTCAAGGGAGAGGAGGAGGCTACAGAGCAAAGTCACGATATGCGCCCTCCCAGGTGTGGCCTTTAGCCGGGAGCCGTCACCAGAGCCCATCATCGCGTCAGACGGAGAGGAGATCTACGACCAGATTATCGTCAGGGGTGACTGGGAGAATGAGAATGATACGGCGAGCGAGATGTCGGAAGATACAAGGTCGATCACTACTACCGAGACCAGGGAGAAGAAGCGGACGCCACTGAAGCAGAAGCAGATGGTTCAGACCGTGTTGAATTTATCTGTCGGCAAGGACCCGGGGATTCTGGTATGCAAAGACTGCGGGGTGCTGTATAACCCGTTGAATGAGCAGGATAGAAAGGAGCACAAGAGGCAGCATGCGGCGCATGTGAGGAGTTTGAGGGGGAAGTCGACATGAGGAGTTTTGTAATTTTGGTTGGGATTAACAGATCATGGCAGGGAAATGTTGTATAAGTGTTGCCTCTGGGTTATTGCGTGGTTTCTATTTGTTTTTTTCTTCTTCATCATGGGAATGGCGTTGTTTGGTGGTTTGGGCGTTTCATACATACTTGAGCATTTTGTTGGCGGGGCAGGTTAACAAAGTAGGAAATACCCCTGAATGGATTACAAAGAACAATGCACGTTTATTCAACTTAATCGCCAAAAGACCCCCTATTCCGGCCAAGATTGTTAATTACTTGGAATCGATTTGCTAATTTGATCGACCTCGAGTAAGTTGAAATGCCGGCTTTGTGACGGGTGATTGACTGAAGTGATGAGATGGTGACATCATGACCACCACGAGTCCGCTGTTGCACGGTGCAAGCGGGTGGTGATGAACAGTCGATTCAAAATATCGGATGAATGGATTGTTTAGATAGAAGGGTTCTTGACTTTTTTTGCTTTGGTTCCTACTGTGCACTTGACTTTGAATACTTGAGCTTCTAGCTAGGGCAACAACACCAGCACCGCAATCATGGTCCACCAACACGGCGACCACCACGACATCCCAACCCATTCGCGCGTGAAGCGGTTTGTCCTCCTTTCCCACCCCCTAAACTCCCGATATCCTCATGTCTAACACCATAAACACAGAATGGGCGGCTGGCTCCCCACCGACCACCGCATCCACCAAGAATGGCTCGGCCGCACCATCGACCGCGCCCACAAACGATCCGGCCCCCCCGAGCAGACCAAGCTCATCCCCGTCCTGCAGGAGTTCAAGGAGCTGATTGAGAGCAATGCCAGAATATACATGTACTTCAACCAGATGTGGGACGAGGTCCCGCGTCGTCCTCCCTACAACAAGGACCCGACGGGCAAGAGCCAGATCAGGGACTACAAGCACATGCTGGCGGTGCTGAACGAAGTGTTTGGTCGGGCGCCGGAGTGGACGGACGCTGCCGCTCATGCCGGGATGGTGGGCGTGCCGATGGCTGCCATCTTTGACTATGCGATGGGCACGCCGAGCGGGCACGCGGCGTTTTTGGACCCGGACGTGAATAAGATGCTGAAGAAGATACTGAATGAGTGGGGGAAGTATCTCAAGGTCAGTCCCCCCCGCCCCCCCTCCTCTTACCCTCCCCTTTTAGCCCCCTTTTTATCATGTCTAACCTGATTTCTTTTTTTTCTTTTTTTTTTTTACAGACCCCCGAGTCCGCCGAGGTATTAGGCGACCACTCGGCCGGCTGGTTCGGCGAGACAGGCTACAAAGACCTCATGGAAGTGGCCAACACCCCAACAAAGACCTCGTTCAAGTTTGAGGAAATGTACCACTGTGACCCCTCCAAAAAGCACTACGGCTTCACCTCCTGGGACGACTTCTTCACCCGCAAGATCACGGACCGGTCCCGCCCCGTCGCCTCCCCGGACGACGACAACGTCATCGTCAACTCGTGCGAGTCCCGCCCGTACTGCGTAGCCTCCCACGCCAAACTCCGGGACAGATTCTGGATCAAGGGGCAGCCGTACTCCGTCCTCGACATGCTCGCCCACGACCCGCTAGCGGCAAACTTCGCCGACGGGACAATCTACCAGGCGTTCTTGTCCGCGCTGTCGTACCACCGCTGGCACGCGCCCGTCTCCGGCACCGTCAGGAGGGCGTTTGTCGAGGACGGGACGTACTTCTCCGAGCCGCTCCTGTTTGAGCAGAGCAGCAACGGGGAGAACACGGTGGACATTGACACGAAGGGGATCCAGGGCGCGCTGGGGTACCTCACTTCGTTGGCCACCAGGGCGGTGATTTTTATCGAGGCGGATAACCCCAGGATTGGGCTCATGGCGTTTGTGGGGGTGGGGATGGATGAGGTGAGCACGTGTGATATTACCGTCAAGGAGGGGCAGAAGGTCGAGAAGGGGGAGGAGCTGGGCATGTTTCATTTTGGGGGGAGCACGTACTGTTTGGTTTTTGGGAAGGAGACCAAGTTGAGTGGGTGGCCGGATGTGCAGGGGAGGTATGAGGAGACGAATGAGAATTTTCCGGTTAGGGGGCGGTTGGCGGTTGTTGAGTAGGGGTGATGGGTGATAGACAGGATTAGGGATGGGATATTATTTGGAGGTTTAGCAGTAATTTGAAGTTGTTCCTTGTCCATGAGGGCCAACAAAGCTCGATCAGGTAGACAGTCAGTGAAGACTTTGACACATTTGATATGCCATTTTTATAAAATTGAACATGCCTATGTCCCAAGCAGGCTCACAACTAAATTATATCGCCATTCATTACGACACAACATTCCCTTCACCAAGCAAAGAAGAACATCAAGATACAGAAATCAGCGCTTAGAGCCTGTCAAACAAGCAAGTGAAACCTAGACTACACTATGAAACATGTTTCTTGTTTTGGTGATTGTTTTCTTGTTTTCCAATTTTTTGTCACTTTTCTTGTTTCCCATGATGAATTCTTCGCTCTCAGAATCCAGCCCCCATTTGATTCCCAGTCCCACACTCCTTGGAGACTACCATTCTCGGGTATCAAAAGTGAAGCCAACTCCCAAACCATGCTTCCATTGCCCTATGGACCAGCCCAGATGAGAAAAGAAATCTCGAGATCTCCCCAAGTATAGACTGATATGGTCGAAACGATCTATCATGATCCATTCGACTTGGGCGATTACTGGTGGATAGAGGACGAGGACAACCCAAGGCCAAACGGACCCCCAGAAGCGGATCCCGAGGCAGAGGGCATCTTAGGCAAATCCTCAACCGTGGCTCTGTAGTTAGCCTTGGAGCTGGAAGCAACAGAGCCCTCTTCGGGATTCTTGACAGGAACCCAAGAAGACGAGCTTGCGGTCGACTTCTTGTCGTCGCTCGCCTCTTCCTTATCGTTAGTCTGGCTAGCCGAGGGTGAACTCTCCTTCACCGAATGATCTTCAACCTTTGTAACCACGGACTTCTCAAGCTTCCTGTACCTGTCCCTAGACTGCTCCAGTCTGTCCAACTCCTTGGCCGCCAATTCCGCTGCCTCCTCCATCCTCAGCCCTTGCATGTTCGAATCGGATAGCTCATCGAGATTGATGTCTCTCTCCTCAATTGGCCCCTCGCTGTCTAAATCGTAGCTGGTTGTCTCCTCGGTGGCCCGCTCTTTTCCCTTTCTGTTCTTGTGAGGATCAAGCTGGCTCTTCTCAATCAGCCGGCGAAGCCACCCTCGGTTCTGTGACAGCAGCTCCAGGAAGTGCTCTCGAAGGTTTTCTAGTACCTCCACGCTCAAGTCGTCCTCATATTCCTTCCTCGAGAATAAAGTACACCAATGCGGAAGATCAAAGTCTTTGACACCCGGCAGAAGCCAATCTGCAATCTTGGTGGGACCAGTAACTGAGCCAAGATGAACGCGACCTGCCATGTGATAATTACTATTACCCTCGCCGGTGCTGGGTGTCCAGTCCTCAGCATTGTCGCTCCTGTCATCAGTATCATCCTGCTTGAATTGAACGGAGATCCCGTCGCGATCGGACTCTGCATAAACATCAGAAGTGCCCCAAGGGTCCAGACGCTTCTTGCATTCGCAAACGCTCCAATCCGCAAATGGGTCCTTAATGACTGAGCAGTCTGGATTGTGCTCGATGAAATCCCTCAGACGCATGCAGCAGCAGAAGCCGTGGCACCACTCGTTGTGAAAGAGGGCCGTGGCTTCTTCCCATTCCTCCTCGGTGAAGTTGTTGTCACGATACAGCTTCGCTGTCTCCGCCATACCATTCATAACCCATTGTATACTGTCCGGGCTTGTCTTGCCCTCATCATCGTCTCCGCAAGAATTGCCTTCTTCGCATTTGTCCTTCTCGTCTCCGTCATGGGTACAGTCGCATGCGGCTTCGATGTCTAAACAGCGCCGCATCCTGCAAGCAGGATCATGCTTCGCTAAAGTTTCGAAGATGTCACAGACACAAATGCCTTGGAAACATACGTCATTGTGGAAGTCAAACGCCTGATCCTCAATATCCCCATCCGAAGCATCCCCAATGCGATCCAGAGTATCTCCGAGGCGAACCTTTGCACATTCCAGGAAGTTTTCTATCGTGGTTGGCTTCAACCTCTTCTCGCAGCACTCCTTGGGTCCGTGGGGCCCGCCACAATCGCAACTGGCATTTAGGTTCAAAGAGCGTCTCATATGGCAACCAGGGGTATGACCGAGCAGGGTCTCCAGGATCTTGGAGTCACGGTGGACATCGAGGATCGAGTCGTAGTTTGACTCCAAGATCTTGCAACGGGCAAATTCGCTCCCGAATAGTTCTCTCTCGGGCTTGCAAAACGTCTGCTTGCCGCCGGTCATATAGGTGCTTGCAACGAGATAAGAATGAACAAGGCTGTGATCTGTGGGCTGAGAGCTTGACGCCAAGGCAGATTGAGGTACTTGCTTGCCACTATCCCCGGTCATGGCGGTGTCGGCAGAATTGGTGATACTCTCGGGCTGGAAAGCGTGCTTTGGCTCAAAAGACAACCCGAAGTAGGATTTGGAGGATTCCCCAGCCGATTCATTCTTCATGACCCCCTTGCCTTGATCTTGAACCGCGTCGATTTGCTTCACGGACGTGATGACAGGCTTCCACAGATTGGGATGGATCATTGGGTTCTTGGGGTTCTTGTCATGGCAGGACGGGGTAGCAAGAGCCTCTGTGGCCTGGATGGCCTGTGAACGACCGCCCAACTTGTGGGAATCTGTCGACAGGTTATGCGGGGGAGGCGCGGCAATGCTGATGGCCCCTTTACCCAAAAGGTTGCTACCCAGCTTTGTAGTCGGGTTTCTGGCCCATTTGTCGTCAGGCAGCAAGAAACAGTCCTTTAGAGGACCAGTTTGGGGATCTCTCTCGAGCTTGTTGACGGGGGGCTGCTTCGAATCTTGGCCGGTTGTGGCAGCTCCGTCGATGGTAGATTTGTTGGCGACAAGGCCGAAGGGATTACCGTTCTGGCTAGTGGGCAGCGTTCCCGTGGTAGAGACATGCTGCTGCTGCGTCGAATGGGTGGGGAAAGACATCCCGTAGTGGCCAAGTGAAAAGGGTGTAACTACATCTCCAAATCCGCTGTAACCCATCATGCCTGTGGGCATGCAAACATTGCCGTACGGGGAATAAACCTTCGGCTGAGTGTGACCCGAGAAAGGCACCTGGAGAGCCCGGTCCTTCGAGCGGAGGTGCTGAAGCGTGTCAACGCAGCGAATCTCTGACTGGTTATTGACAAGGTAGTAGGCAGACTCGTCGAGCTCGGCCTCGATGGTATTGCCCTGGGGCATCACATGCTTGACAAGGAGGGTCAAACGGCCGTTTCCGCTGATGCCAAATCCGCGATGAACCACGTCAATGAGCTGGGCATACGTTGTCGGATGAGCAATGATGCGGACCCTGTCGCCATAACTGATGAGCAAGTATTGGCCGGCCCAGTTGCCATGGATTGGCAGGTCCTCGCGAAATTCGTTCCTGGAGTGGGTCGGAGCCATGATTGAGGCTACAAAACAATGTCAGAAAGTTGCTCGAAAGCCACTCAAGTACAGCAAAATCAACGATTCACTCACCAGGTCGATTCTGGAGGATGATTGATTGATTGTGGCTGGGTGAATGGGAAACTGATTATCGATCGTTACCGATTGGCGCAAGTGCCCTGGATTTGGGCGAGTAGAGGTGCTGTTCGTCTGCCAAAACGGTATTGGCGATTTAAGTCAGTTGGATATGAGTGTAGAGCGGGCAATGTTTGTAAAACAAGGGCTTGGTTGAAGTGAGAGGGACTGGGAGGGGCATGAATCTCCAGAGGAAGGTGCCAGAGCAAGGTACCAGGGGAAGGTGCCAGGCAGTCGGACAATTGTGACAGCTGGAGGAGTCGATGTTCAAAAAAAGCGGCGAGTATTCCCACGTACCTTGATTGTAGAGTGCTGTCGTAGCTATGTAGATAGCTTGGTGGATTAGTAGGCTGGCAGCAGTTGGACAGATTGGTAGCGGAAGCTTTGCTTGGAGGACGGGAGGCTTTCAGGCGCTGGTTGGTTGTTTTGTGTGAGGGACAGAAACAAGAAGTGGAGGGAGCCAAACAGCGGGAAATTCTCAAATAAATAGGGCTTGACGGCGGGATGGGATGGGATGGCAAGCTTTCCATTTACTTCCGAGTACCTGCCTGGGAGCAAGCGAACAGGTGGGCAAATAAGACGAGCATCACAAGATAGAAGCAAATACCTTAGCACATCGGCAAGGCGAGGTCAGAGCAACCCATGAAGAACCACCGCTGTGTATACTTCTGGAATTAGAATTCGAGCAGGCCAGTTACCCGAGCACAGTATCACCGGCCATGAAATAGTGAATTCTTTTCGCCATTATGAGATGAGAAAGATTGGAAAGACTCTGGACACAGTATCATTAGCCAAGAAATATGAATCTCTGGACATTATGGGATCAGAGATATTGAAAGATTCTTCTTACCTTTCATCAAAGAGAACCTTGACAAAACTCCCTACCACCGCGTAATAATATCCATGTCTAACTTGGGGGGAACTCAGATGTGAATATAAATACTGAGGGTTTGATACCTGCTATCGGGCTGTAGATATATGTCTCTAGATGAATAACAAAATATGTATCTCTTAGAAGAAAAGGTAGGTGTTACCCATCGTGAAACTGGTCTTCTAGCCTCTTGCATAGATCTTGGCAGATGAAGCCTTTCAAGGGGCGAATTGGCCTTGTGTGTAGGTTGATAGCATCCTGAAATGTCGGTAGGTCCTGAGGGCACCTTAGTCCATGGGCCTTTGAGATGACTCAAAAGAGCTGTTGGCTAGTTTCTGGAGCTGTGGTGTCATTGATATGCCAGCCACAATCAACTACTTCCCACCATACGAGATATTATCTCATTGTAATCCAGGTATACCGAGGAATAATATGATGAACAGAACTTGAAAATGAAGCCATCGCCAACTTACATCTCACTCAGAGACAAGTCGAGACAAGCGATACCAAACACACCTCGGCTCCGGAATGACACCGACAGTCTCGGCCGGACTCACCGGGAGTTTTCTCGGAGAAAAGCTTTGCCACTCAGGGTCTTCCGGAACATAAGGTACGGTAGCATCCACAAGCCACACACAATGCCCTGTCCGGCAGTCCGTCAACCACCACCACGCGGACCCGCTCCAACACCAGACGCTCCACGTCCCTAGTTGGTCAACCCGCTGCACCCCAGAAGCCAAACCGTTCAATTATGACAAATGCAAACGTCGTAGGCGAGCTGCGGATGCTTGGTGTTCTTGGGAGGACCGGTGACAGCCGCTGGGCTAACCATGAAAAAACAAAAGGAAGCACTGAGAAGCCCGGCCGGTGACGATGTGCTCGGTCCGCAGGACCACTGCCGAGTCAGCGAGGTCGAAAGCTTAAAGCATGGTGAACACTCGAAAACACCAGAGCTTCTGGCTTAAATCGGACTTAATATGACACATCGATGATGGATACGTGGCGTGCCGAGTGGTTCTGGAAGCACTATCCGTATCGCCATCGTGACCATTTCTGGTCTGGGTCTGGTCAGCAGCACACCGCTTGATATTCAACAGTTTTCAGCAATTATCTGTGTGTGTGTATGTACGAAAGAACTGGCGAGAGGGAAACACCCGACAGCCCAGACCTGACTTCACCTCGGGGGCTCGAACAAAGAAGTTTGGGGGCGTTGCGGGGATGGAATCGCCGGAGAGCGAGGCCGAGGGGAGCGAGTTGGTGAGGGATATCATCCAGAACCAAGATACGAGGGCCTTGCGGACGATGTCGGGCAGGGACAAGCAAAGGGTGAAAAGGCTTGAAGTTGGTCCAGCGAATCAGATCCGCATCCTTCTAGAAGCTTACTCGATCGTTACTCGATCAAAACTCACAAGCGTGAACCCTCTCACGATAGCTTCGGGTCCCCGCCTAGAAAGGAAGCAGGTCTGCCTGCCGAACCCGGTGGGGTCTAGAATGTGCGGGGCCAGAAGGGGTGGCCCCTGCTTCCAGAGAAGGGGGTGTGCCGTCATTTTCAGCCACTGATCGGCAGGGCGTGAACCCAACACAGCCCGGCCGCATCCGATCTAATCGGCGTGGCCAATCAGCTGCCAGAGATAAGGTCGTGGCGCCAGGGTCCTGGCATCTGAAAAGAGATCCACCAAGGGCCTTATCAGCTCGGCGGGCCATCCTCTGATAATGACCTCGTTCAGGTCCTGTGCTGCTTGCTGCATGCGACAATGCGATTCCGAGACCGCAACAAGTGCCAGGTATGGGACATGGGAATCTGTCTTCCGGGAGGGGCGGTCTGGATTGGGGAGCCTGTCCCAATGCCTGGGAGAATTCTCGGAATCTGACGGTGTGTTCCGGGTGGATGTTGTGGATTAGGTGAGGCCATGCCATGCCTCGAGTCCAGTGCCTGCCAGAAAGAAACAAGAGAACAAGGCCGAGTAAAACTTGTGCCGGACATTCCCCTTTCCCTTCCCTCTCTTTATATATGTTTATGCCTCTGCCCTCGTTTCATCAACCGAATCTTATCTTCACTTTCCATCTCATCTTTTCACTACGGATACTGCCAACGGCCAGGATCTTGTATCTTGCTTACCACCACACCCCCATCCTCGCCTGCGGATCACATTGCGCCGTGCAACCTTTATTCTCACTCGTCTCACGGCCACTTATCAAACCTGTCCCGCACCGCCGCACCCATCCCGCAACCCAGAGATAAGACTCTCTCCCCTCCCTTATAGGAAGCCCAGGCGCCTTATCCTGCAAACTACCAAACCACATCGCCGGGTCCCGATAGCCTGGCATCTCCTACCCTCCTCCCCTGTCTCTTTCTGACTTCCCTCACCCCTTGAACTGTGGCTTTGGAAATATCGACACACCTCTCCAACATGGCTACTACTCTCCAACACAACGAGCCCCCCCTTGTGGTGCTGGCCTCGACAAACACCATCATCACACTCCCAGATGACACCCTTCTGCTCACACCAGCCACCGTCACTGTATCACCAGTAACTGGCAAGATCCTCTCCGTAGTCCGTGAAGTCTTGCCCAGGAACTCTTTCCCTTCCAACGCCACATACAATGACCTCAGCCCCAAGTTCCTACTGCCGGGTCTGGTAGATGCCCATGTCCACCTCAACGAGCCGGGCCGTACCGAGTGGGAGGGCTTCAACACGGGCACTAAGGCAGCCGCCTCTGGCGGTGTCACAACCGTTATCGACATGCCGCTCAACGCCATCCCGCCCACCACCACCCTAGCAGGGTTCCAGGAGAAGCTCCGTGCTAGCCAGGGCCAATGCTGGGTCGATGTCGGCTTCTACGGGGGTGTCATCCCGGGCAATGCAGGCGAGCTGCTCCCGCTGGTTGAGGCTGGTGTGCGTGGCTTCAAGGGTTTCCTTATCGACTCTGGTGTAAGTCACTCTCTCGACCTATCCTGTCAAGTTTATGTCAGCCATCCATCCAGTCAGTCAGCTAACCCATTCACAGGTGGATGAGTTCCCTGCCGTGTCGTCCAAGGACATTGCTCTGGCTATGACCACCCTCAAAGACTCCCCTACTACCTTGATGTTCCATGCTGAGATGCTTCCACCTATCACTGCTTCGGTGGGAGACTACGTTCAGATCTCCGACCCACCTCTTGCCCCCAAGGGCGATCTCTTCAGCTACAATACCTTCTTGGAGTCCCGTCCCCCAGCTTTTGAGACCTATGCCATTGAGGAGATCGTCTCCTTGGCTGAGTTGGCACCCAAGCTGCACCTTCACATTGTTCATCTCTCCGCGGTAGAGGCCATTCCCATCCTCCGCAAGGCTCGCAAGGAAGGCATCAACATCACCGCTGAGACTTGCTTCCACTACCTCGGCCTCGCGGCAGATGACATTGAGGATGGTGACACTCGTCACAAGTGCTGCCCTCCTATCCGCTCCCAGACCAACCAGGACCGGCTGTGGGAAGAGATTGTTGAAGCTCAAGGCGAGGGCTGCATCAAGACTATTGTGTCTGACCACAGCCCTTGCACACCAGAGCTCAAGCTGCTGCCTCCTCACCTCCAGACGGTGGAAGACAACTCCCTCAGACCAGACATCCACCACTCCGACTCTGGTGTCGACATGACCTTGCCTTCTGAGCACGGTCACGACCACAAGTCATGCTCCCACCCCTCCCGCCCTGAACTCAAGCCTACCGACTCCGGGGTGGTGATGTCTCTCCCTTCGGAATCTCCCTCTCCCATCGAGGAGCAGTCAAACCCACTCTCTACCACCACCGTCTCATGCTGCGACACCAGCACCACCACCACCACACACCCCAACCCAGCCCCCCAACAACGCCTCCTCCCCATCACCAACACCAACCAGGGCGACTTCTTCGCCGCCTGGGGCGGCATCTCCTCCGTCGGCCTCGGCCTGCCCATCCTCCACACCATCGCCGCCGACAGAGCAGCCCACGGCCTGCCGGCGCCGGACTTGGTCGACATGGTGAGGATGTGCTCGCAGGCCACCGCCCAGCAGGTCGGGCTCTACCACCGCAAGGGCGCGATCAAGGCCGGGCACGACGCCGACTTTTGCGTGTTTGACGCCGAGGAGAGGTGGGTGCTGAGGAGCGGGGAGATGAGGTGGAAGAACAAGGTTTCGCCTTGGGAGGGGAGGCAGTTCCAGGGGCGGGTGAGGGAGTCGTGGGTGAGGGGGGAGAGGGTGTTTTTGCTGGGGGCGCCGGGGGGTGGGTTTGTGATGGGGCGGCCGACGGGGGAGGCGATTGTTGAGAGGAGGACTGCTTAGAGAGAGAGAGAGAGAGAGAGAGAGAGAGAGAGAGAGAGAGAGAGAGAGAGAGAGAGAGAATGGCATGGCTTGGGTGTTTTTCCACGTTTGCATAGCTATATTTTGCATTGTGGTTTTTTTTTTTTTTTTGGTTGTTTTGGTTTTCTTGGTGGAATGGTTGGAATGGTTGGAATACCCCGCGATGAGTAGCTGGTTGGGCATATGTGGTGGTGGTGGTGGTTCATAGGAAGGGAAATGGGAAATTTGATTGGATTGGGAGCATTTTTGTGGTACATACCTACTGGCAACATTTTTGGATGGGATGACGAGAGCAAAGCACGGGATTCGTGAGCTTGAGCACGAGATTGGCAAGGTAGTTTTGCTAGATGGTTAGAGAAGGCGAAATTGAATCATGGTTGAATTTGATAAATACTTATTGGCCTGCTGCTTTGGACACATACATACAACACAGGACAGCGAATAGAACTGGAACAACAGCAAGTTGATACAGGTCGTTTCGTTGACTTGGGGGTTACAACCTAGAGGCCTGTGATGGGTTAGGCAGACCTCTCTATGTTCATCTACATACGTTACAATATGTCTCAATATATTCATACACTAGTACTACTATGCATTGAACCCCGATCGAGAAACCTTCTCGAAGCCCGAAAAGAACCAAAAAAAAAAAAGGGCTCAAGGCTGCGATATTCAGGGGGGTCGGGGGGCTGACAGACATGCCAGAAATAGAAACCCCTTCTGCAATCTTACCAAACTCCGTCTTCAGCCTCCATAACGACGCTAACAGACTGCAGGACCGGGAATTTGGGACAAGAAGCGAGAACAGACTTGCAGATGGGGGAAACGGGAAGCTCCGTTGTTGATCTTTTGTGATGATTTGAAAGGTTTTTTTTTTGAAACAGCTGACCCTTTTTCGCGAAGAAGGAGGGATTGACAATGCGTGCGCAAAAGGGGAGCGACCTGGTTGTTGCCGCTGTTGCCGTCTTCCGTCTTGGTATACTGCCATGTGGGCACAAAGGGACTTTGTTTTGGTAGACTGTGGACAATATAACCAGTTATGATAAGTGTTAAAACACAGGCTGTGGGTGTATTCTTTTGTACAGCAAAATGCCAGGGACCAAGCCTCCTTTTCAGGCACCGAAGGCCCGAAGGACGGGGCAGCCCAGAGACAGGGGAAGACGTTGCTTTAAATGAGCATGTGGGATTTTTATGGACAACTTGATACCGTAGAACCCCACTGTTTTGCTGAATTCTAACGGCTATTTTGATTTTTGTGATGATGGTGGTAAATAAACGAGAGGCAGCCGGTCTGAATTTGGGGGACCAAGTACAAAAATGATGTAATTGCTTGGGGTTGCTGCATGTGTAGAGGGTGAAAAACCGAAGCACGGGAGATCACCCATTGAACGGAAGGTCGGGGGTGGGTCGGCCGACCTGGTTTGGGGAGAGATAAGGGGGGTGATAGTCTGGAGATGTCCTCTCTTTTCCAGCCATGTCAATTCTGTGAGACTCCTTAGGAGGGAGAAATAATTCAAAGACCCGGAATATTCCTAAAGCAAAGCGGAAATGCACGCTTTGAAAACCGGTGATCGTCGCGAGTTCAAAAGCAACGGGGTGCGTTTGTCTCGGCGCCGAGTCCCGTGTCGCCTCGCAACGGGGTTTGTTGCTGACCACTGGAGTTTCTGAGATGGCGGGGTGGTCTGGGCTTTTTACAGGTAACTAAACGGAAATACTGCGCCTGGCTACAGCGCAGCACCACAGCGCAGCGCAGCGCAGCACATGGAGCACAGCACCGACGGAGTTTTCTCCCTTCGTCAGTAATCAAAATATTCGCGAATCCTTCCAATTTGTTGATCTACTCCGTAAGTTCTGGAAGAAAACAACAGTAAACCTAGCCTGAGAGCGAATGCCACGACAGCGACGCTACACTCTGTTGTAAGAGAGAGCCAGTTACCCGTACCCGTACTGCCAAGCGGCGCTCCGCTTGTTCTCTCGGCCCCTGCGCAGCAAAGATTCCCGCCCAGACCAGCTGAGCCAGAACCGACCGTCGACACAATCAATCCAACTCGGCCTTGCTTTTGACCTTTCCCTCCATTTCGCATCCCCAAAGCCGACGAATCGATCCCGACGCGGCGGAACCCATCATCATCAATTCCGACTACTCTTCCCTGTTGCCCTGTCTTGTCCTGCTCTTGCCCTTCCCTTTGTCAATCGCTCCGTGTCTGTCTGTCTGTCTGTCTCGAGAGAGCATGTGCGCCGCTGCCGACCGTCCGTAATACTGTCAATCGAATCTTGGAACAGTCAGAAGCCGCCCACCCCCATCTCACGCCCCGACGCGCGATGCCCTCCTTCCTGCCGGACGGAAGTACGGCACTCGACTCCCAGTCCTCGGGCCTCGTGCACCTCGATCAAGCCGCCCAGTACGGCTTGTCAAACCCCGGCAAAGTCAATGTACACGTTGCGCGCCAGCCACACTCGCACACATCCAACGAGAGCTTCGACGAGAGCTCCTACAATTCGTCTAATTCTTCACAAACCTCCGAGGCCTCTGCCGACCTGCGAACGCGACTGAACCACGACGTGAATGGGGAGTATCCGAAAAAGGTTCCCCCAAGTATGAACACGCTGCCGAATGGCAGTCCTGCTGGAGGATTGAACGGATTGGGCAGCACCGCGATTGATTCGACAAACCGGAAGCCGCTACCGAATGGCAATTCGACAGTGTTGGTGGACAGGACGTTGAAGGCGAATGGAAGGGGGAATGATTCAGCGACATCGAGCCCGCAAGAGGCCTTCCCGCGGATATCTGTCAGTTCAGGACTGGACGGATCAACGCCGGTTGACCCATACGCACAATCGATGAGCAAAGGGGGCATTCGCACGGTTCAGGATAACAACGAATCGTCGGCAACAACTCTGCCTGTCAATGCCACGACCACGACGTCCGATTCCTTGAGTCCAGAGCCGAAAAACCACAAGGCGCCACACAGATATTCGTCACCTCCATTCCCTGGGCCGACTGCTTCGGGGCCGCTAGCACCACCACCTGCCCCTGGGATCAAGCACCGTCACACACTCGAGGTTCCCAAGGTAACACAAGGGCGCGGATCACGGGACGGGGCCGACGGTTATGCTAGCGGCAGGTTTTCGCCCACCATTGGCAGCGGAGTTAGGAGAGCATCGTTGAGTCTGGCTAGGAGGAACACGAGATCCCTGCACTCTGAGGCGCAACACGAGGTGATGCCCGACGAAGATGCCATGCGGTGGGCCGAAGCGTACCGACAAAAACGCGCCTCCAAGAGGAGAAGGAGGGAGATTGAGGATGATGACAGGGTGCTGGTCGGGACAAAGGTGGACGAGACGCACGCGAACTGGGTGACGGCATACAATATGTTGACGGGCATCCGTGTCGCCGTTTCGAGAACCAACGCGAAGCTTGACCGGCAGCTGACAGACGCCGACTTCGACGTCAAGCAGAAGTCTACTTTCGATATGTGAGTTTTGACGACGGACGGGCAACTACAAGAAGACAGCTAACATCAAAAAGTGCCGGAAACGAACTGGTGCCGTCGGCCAAGTACGACTTCAAGTTCAAGGACTATGCCCCATGGGTGTTCCGCCATCTGCGAGCACTGTTTCGTCTCGATCCCGCTGACTATCTCATGTCCTTGACGGGTAAGTACATCTTGTCAGAGCTTGGGTCGCCGGGCAAGAGTGGAAGTTTCTTCTACTTCTCGCGTGACTACAAGTACATCATCAAGACGATCCACCACGCCGAGCACAAATTCCTTCGCAAGATCCTGAAGGACTATTATCAGCATGTCACCAACAACCCCAACACTTTACTCTCGCAATTTTACGGTCTTCACCGGGTCAAGATGCCCTACGGCAAGAAGATCCATTTTGTCGTCATGAACAATTTGTTCCCACCACACCGGGACATCCACCAGACTTTCGACTTGAAGGGCTCGACAATTGGGCGAGACTACAGGGAGGAAGAGCTGGCGAATAACCCGAGGGCGACGCTGAAGGATCTGAATTGGCTACGGCGGAAGAGACATCTTGAGTTGGGGATCCAGAAAAAGAAGATGTTCCTGGAGCAGCTGCAGAAAGATGTGCGGTTATTGCAGAAGCTGCACATCATGGATTATTCCCTGCTAATAGGCATCCATGATCTTGCAAGAGGGAACGAGGAAAACTTACGGGATAAGACATTGCGGGTGTTTAACCCTGGTGGCAACGGTGTTCCGGAGGATGAGAACCCTCACTCGGTCTTGATGAGGACGCCTTCGAAGTTGGAGAACCAGCGGAAGGCGAGAGAGCTGAGGCAGATGATTCAGACGGAGAAACCAGTTCCCATGGGCGAGACTAGTAGCCGGATGCCGGATGAGCTTGAGGATGGGCAAAAATCCGGGTTTGTGTTTAACCAGGATGATGGGGGATTCAGGGCGACGCATGAGGATAATGCGCCGGGGGATGAGATTTACTATCTGGGGGTGATTGATTGTCTCACTCACGTAAGTTTCCTCATTACAGTTGAATGAAAGTGCGTTTTCTAACATGATTACAGTACGGCATGATCAAAAAGATCGAGCACTTTTGGAAGGGCCTGTCGAGCGATCGCACGCAGATCTCAGCACTCCCACCACATGAGTACGGCGAGAGATTCATCAACTTTATCAACGGCGTAACAATGTCACAAGAAGAGGCACTGCGAGAAGCTCAAGAAAGAGACGCGGCTCAAGCAGCTGCTGCCGCGGCAGAGGAGCGACAAAGGGTAGGCAGCTGGAATAGTCTCCGGGGCCGCTCGTCGAATACAGTTCCTCCCGTACCGAGCTACCTCCCTCCAGCACCACCCGGACCCTCCTCGTCAGGAATGAAATCACCCGAGGTCGAGCTCACGATGCAAAAAGCCGAGGAACAAGCTAGGAGAAGCGAGCATCGCGGCGCAAGCGAAGAGAATATACCTGACCGAACACTCCGAACCACTGCATCTCCTTCCAACACTCCTGGCTCCAGCACCGGGAAACATGTCCAGTCCCCACCGCTAGGCGACCGCCGGGACACAGCAGTTCTCCCAGTAGTGGAAGAAGCGGCCGAGAGTCAATCAACCAAATCCCGCAGCAGTCAAAAATCCCACACCAGCCGGATCAGTCAAGAAGATGACCACCGACCGCCTACCCCAGCAAAGGACGGTGATGATTTCCGGGCAGGGACTTTTACCAGCCATTTGATGGGCGGTAGGAGTAGGGGCAGTGATTCGGGGAGACCGCCACCGACACCACCCAAAACCGGCCATGGCTATGGTGGTGTAGCCCATCACACCATGATGAAACCGGATAGTGTGGACAGTGGGTATGGCCATGGGAATGGGTTGAGGAGCGTGTCGGGGAGTCAAAAGAGCAGGATGGAGCAGGGGCACGTGAAGAACCAGATCAGTAGGGACAGTTTGGATAAGGCGCTGCCCCCGCTGCCGAGGGTCAAGGGGAGTTCTTAGAGGGATGACTCGAAGGGAAAGGGAAGGGCGGTGACGCCTGATCAGAGGGATTGGGAGAGGGTGAGAGAGAGGTGGTTTTCGGGGTCGTCGGTGGCGATCACGATTAAAATCGAGGATGAGGGCAGTGGAAAGGGGGGAGATGTGTAGCGAGCGGTTAATGATTATTAAAGGGGGAGAAGGATGATGGGATTGGAACCTGGGATTTGGGTTGTTTTTTTGTTTCTTTGCGTTTTTTTTTTGTTGGGTTGTTCCAAATTCAGTTGGGGGGGGGGGGGGGGGGGGGTGGACCCGGAACCCCCATATTATTTTTTACGTTTTTTTTTTTTTTTTTGGTGGTTTTTTTTCCCAACTTCTTTGTTTGAAAACGGAAAAAAAAATTTTTTTTTAT